>JANJGK010000011.1:5325377-5360796 GCA_039081455.1 Macrobrachium rosenbergii | reverse complement strand
CTTGTGATGGACTGCAAGAAATATACATATATCTGCCCAACAGCCCCTTGTGATGGACTACAAGAAATATACATATATCTGCCCAACAGCCCTTGTGATGGATTACAAGAAATATACATATATATGCCCAACAGCCCTTGTGATGAACTACAAGAAATATACATTTATATGCCCAACAGCCCTTATGATGGACTACAAGAAATATACCATATATCTGCCCAACAGCCCTTATGATGGACTACAAGAAATATACATATATCTGCCCAACAGCCCTTGTGATGGACTACAAGAAATATACATATATCTGCCCAACAGCCCTTGTGATGGACTACAAGAAATATACATATATATGCCCAACAGCCCTTAGAATATTAACTGGAAGCTGACGTTTGTGTATTATCTCTGTTAGGATCCATAAACGGAGGTATGACACGAAGTTTTATAGCTAAAACTGTATCGTTGGGATGAAGATAGACCAGCGAGTTTTGAGAAGCTCTGGCCGTTCTGAGGAAACGAGTTAGAACAGCTTGGTCCAAAAGATTGACAATTAAAAAGTGCTGAAGGGTAGGTTTATCATCAGAGGAAGACCTTGGCAGTTCCAGGTTGCAGGGTCAACGAAGTCACCTTGTCTTGCAGCGTTTGCTGAGTGGAGATGCATGTTGCATTTTGATAAACGGGTGAAGGTTCGCTGGTGACACAACCAATGGGATTATAAATCTCTAGAAATTTCCCAGACTGGCTTCATTCACGAGTCATTATAAATTGAAAATTAAAGGCGTTTTGTGTAAGCGTTTTCATTTGAATGTCAAAACATAACTGTATTTGCTTCTTGTTGGGATCTTGGAGCTAATATATTGAAAGGAAGAGAGAGAGGAGAGAGAGAGAGAGAGAGAGAGAGAGAGAGAGAGAGAGAGGTGTTCGTTTTGTCTATCCACATGCTTTTCGACGCATGTGAAAATAAACGTGTAAACAAAGCTGTTTTATCTTGAGAAAAATTATTTTTGCTCTTCGTATAAACGAGATGATGGTCTTTGGTGCCAAAACGTTATGTATTTGCGTCATATTTCCCGTCTTTATATTTGTAGTTGCTTCGAAAATAGTGTGACAATTCAGTAAAAGTAATATAGAGAACGTGTGTACGAAGATCCACAATGATATTATCAATTCTTGAAGAATTCGTTCATCCCCTTTTGAGAGAGAGAGAGAGAGAGAGAGAGAGAGAGAGAGAGAGAGAGGAAACTTGAATGGAATCAAGTATCTATCGTCACACCTCTCAAGTGGCATTTGGAACAACAGCGATGCCAGTAAGAGGTATGATCTAACCATGATATTGTGGATCTTGTGTGTCGGTTGTGGTATTCCTTTTTCTATTATTTTTTTTTTATTTACCAATATCAACTTTGTTCAGAAAGATCAGTCATATATTAAATGTATGTATTTTTGATTGGATGCTCTTTCTTGGTTCATCATTCTTCTTTGTTTTATTGTATCGGAAATGGTTTTTTGATCCTGATTGTTCATATAAAGTAGGTAAGATAGATTGTGCGGGGTATATAGTGCCATGGGTATGTAGTGCCATTTATTACTAGCTCTCTCTCTCTCTCTCTCTCTCTCTCTCTCTCTCTCTGTAAGTCCTTGTCTCATTCTTTCTACCCTTGTCTTACCATCCTCTTATCTCTCTCTCTCTCTCTCTCTCTCTCTCTCTGTGAGCCCTTGCCCCGTTCTTTCTATCCTTTATTACCATCCTCTCTCACTCCTCTCTGTCTCTCTCTCTCTCTGATATGTTACCGATATGTCTTAAGACATCTTTTGCTCAAAAAAAAAAAAAAAAATTTATGATGCCTGTCTCAGTGGTCCCTTCATACTCTATTCCCTCACCATGGTAGGGCAACTTCTAAACGTCCTAATCCTTCTTTTCATCACTGCGTATCTGCATGTTCAGTATAGGTATATACCTTTAGGAATCATTAATGAACACTTCATCGTTACCAGTAGAATATTGAGGCAAATTCATCTGCCACTGCTTGACATCTCTCTAGGATAGTGGCTCGGAGCTGAATGGCTTAAGAGCGTTATATTGAAATACGAAGGAATATCAAAAGCATTTTCCACATACAGTAGATTCAAAGGCCCCCTAGATTCAGACCCCCTAGATTCAAAGACCCCCTAGATTCAAAGACCCCCCCTAGTTTCAAAGACCCCTAGATTCAAAGACCCCTTAGATCCAAAGACCCCCCTAGATTGAAAGACCCCTAGATTCAAAGACCCCCCAGATTCAAAGACCCCCTAGATTCAAAGACCCTCTAGATTCAAAGACCCCCTAGATTCAAAGACCCCCAGATTCAAAGACTCCCTAGATTCAAAGACCCCCTTTACAGTGGTGAATTCCAAGTAAGCCATCCTATTGCTCTTGTAAGTCTGTTATTAGTTAGTAAATTCGCGTCTGTTAATGTTTCTGTCTCTCCAGGGACGGCCTTCATATATCGAGTGGCTAATAACACACATCAGTCAAGTAGTAACCTTAGATTTAAGAGAGAGAGAGAGAGAGAGAGAGAGAGAGAGAGAGAGAGAGAGGAGAAAGTAGGTTCCATAAAGCATCCGAAAATTTTCCGAACGAAATCCATCAGTTAACGAAGGTACACCAAGTAGTAACCTTAGATTTGAGAGAGAGAGAGAGAGAGAGAGAGAGAGAAGAGAGAGAGAAGTCGGTCCCACAAAGCATCCGGAAATTTTCCGAACGAGATCCATCAGTTGACGAAGGAACGGAGACGGAGCCAAATGACGGTCCCATAGTCATCCTATTTCCCAGGCATAATCTGATTGGCGAAGGACTTTGTAGGGATTTACGATCACGTGACGTCCCGTAGTTTCTTATTAAGGGCTCGGGAGGATCGGCGTACGTCCATCCCTAAGGCTGATTAAATGAGTGACAGAGAGTTATTAACGTCACTAGTTGGGTAATGGAGAGGTGGGTGATTCATGAGCTTAATATTCCGTCCACGGTCATCAGTTCTGCCGGAGGTATACGGCTGTTGGTCGCGGTCTGATCGATATGTCGACTTGATGTCGATGATTCGGTTTTATTAGGGCTGTCTGTTCCGTCTATTGAACGTGGATTATTGTGGGTGGTGTAATTCACGAGAGTGAATTCACTTGGAACGCCCCAGAAGGCCCAGAAAGCTTATACATATATGTATTAAGCTTCTGCAGAGTGGCCTCCGTCTTACTTTCCTCAACCCTCTCCTAACAATTGATTCCTAGTCCAACTGCTTTGAGGTTTTCCTCCTGTTACGCCTTTCAAACCTTCTACTGTCAATTTCCGTTTCAGCGCTGAACGACCTCGTAGGTCCCAGTGCTTGGCCTTTGGGCTAAATTCTGTATTCAATTCAATTCAGTAGAATAGGGTAAACATGAGCCGTACGAAGAAAAACAGGTTCAGGAAGAAACGGGTAAAACTTTCTATATGGAAATGAAGTGAAGTTAGTTAGCCAGACCACTGAGCTGATGAACAGATCTCCTAGGGCTGGCCCGAAGGATTAGACTTATTTTACGTGGCTAAGAACCAATGGTTACCTAGCACGGGACCTACAGCTTATTGGGATCCGACAGCTTTTTGTGATCGTGAAATGAATTTCTGTCACCAGAAATAATTTCTCTAATTCTTCATTGGCCGGTCGGAGAATCGAACGCGGGCCCAGCAGAGTGATAGCCGAGAACGATACCAAGACACGCCCAATGAGGAACTATGAAACGAAGTAACAGTGAGAGAATAGGTTAGGCTCGAAAGCACTCGAGGAATACGGGGTATCATGACTGTATAAGACTGCTGCCCATCCTGATATTTAATATGATTGTTTCTCAGATCAGTAGCCAGCACAAGGCTACTAACAGTGGAGGCTGTGATAACCCACCTGCCTCAAGTAACGTTCAGATACCCCGAGTCATTTTTGTATGATATTGCTGCGAAGATAGGAAATGTTAAACTCCCCTTTCTAAATACTCTAATTTGTCGTAGCATTTTCCTTTAAAAAATGTTATGGCGTTTTCATGAATTGTTTCATAAATTTTTTAACAGTGCTTTAATACCTATAAACCTCATACTCTTAAAATGAAAATGGTGTGACCTTCCACCTTATATATATTTGGTTGCATCCTTTATTCTCTCCATTGTTTTTGAAAATAAGTAATATCATCGATGGTAGTTGTACTAAACGTGATAAAAATTATAACGAATAAAAGTTAAATAACTGCCCATCGAGTAGACGTTTTGCTAAATTCTGAAGGTTCGGTATTTTGTAACGTTTGGGACAATTTATGCCAAATTTAAAGTTTCAGGCGTAGGTAACTTTTCATTTTACCAGAATTATGCATAATTTTAAGCAGATGGGAACTACGAACTACAAAAAAAAAAAAAAAAAAAAAAAAAAAAAAAAAAAAAACACTGGCTGTCTTATTTAGAGTACTTAACAGACCTCTTCATTCATTTGGTCATAACAGGAATAAAAATGCAAAGAAAATTGTGACAGGAAAACTTATGTATGAATGGAAAGCATTAACTGCATAACGAGTACTCCTGTGATTTGGATGGTCTGGTCTGGGAAGATCTTAATGCGGTGACTAACCAGATTTACGAAAACTTTACACGTACCCATGTGTATTTAATTGTAACCTCTCTCTCCAGCGAGAAACCCGAAATCGATCCCACAGGTGGAGGGCGAAAGCACCTTTGGCTCTTTACTGAAAAATCCATTGTACCTCTGTGAACCCCACTAACCTTTGCATCGAATTATGTACCTGGTGGGTAGTAGAATTTGGTGGGTGAGTCAGGGGGGAGCACGCTTTCCCCAAAATGACTCGCTGAGCCCTGGAAGGTTAAGTCCCTCTGGAGTCACCCTCTCGTAAATATACATACAAGCGAAAATACAGGTATTTGTGTGCATTTTTCATTTATGTGTACATTCACGCACGTTCAGCTTGCCAGAGGAAAACCCGAGACAAGCGTCTTTAAGCAATTTCCTTTCAAACCCCCGATAGGCAATGTAATTTCTGGCTTTCAGAAAATTCCAGACATCTCAAGGGTAGCCAGAATTATCAGCTGACACTGCCTCGGCTGCGAGGAGGTCAAAAGCTCAACGCGCGGATATTCGCCGAGAGAGACCCTTGTTTCTCGCAATCTTTTGAATCTATGAATTTCAGATGATCGACGTAGAAAGCCGAGTTTGTTCCCGGATATCTGATAAGGAATGAAGCGCGTTTGAAACGAGAGAAAGACGTATTCTGGAAAGAATTTATGAATGGAATTATTGAAGCTACGTGATCTCCCGCACAACTTGTTCGTTGAGGTAATGCTTTATAAAATGTAAAATCTGGATGAGATTTATAGTTACTTGATTCCCTTTGCTGTTTCCGGAAACTACTTCAAAGTTAATGGTTATTATTAAAGTCTCTTTTTCTCTTAACAGGTTATTGTATTCTCTGCATGTCGCTCAAATAATCTTTTCATTGTTGAAATCATTGCACATTTTCATGTTTTTGTGTGATTTAGTTCTTCCTTAGTTTAGGTAGAAGAAATTATTACTGTTGTTTCCAGCAAAGTATTTTAACCGTCGAGGTTTGTCTGTTTTCTTCCTTAATCTTTTCTAATACAGAACAAGGTTGACACTTCGAGTGGTCACTACTCAAGGGGCGTGAAGTTACGGTTATTTTTACCTTGGATATTTCTGATTCAGACTGGGAAAGCAATTCCCATTGAGCTACATTCGTATGCCACTCAGAGGGCATGCATTTTTTTTTCTTGCATATACGTTTAGATGAAATTCTCATATGAATTAGAATTTATTTTTCCCTCGAACTATTTGCTGTACCCTTGGTTTTTGTACATGACGTCATTCTCGTGCGGGATGCCTTGAAGTAAAAATGGTATAAAATTTTAAAAATATTCCCAGTAATTGCCATTGAGTTTATTTCTGGGAAACATATAGTTCACAGAATGCCCTTGGTGGCAAATCTTAGAAACTGATTGAAGTTGTGAAAACGGCAGACTCGAGTTCGTTATCTCGGTGGAAATGCTTATGCCAAGAGAAGAGACTTGATTTATGGAAAACATCTGCGGTGGCAGATAATAAACCAGCTGCCAATGACGTGAGAGGGCGAGATGGAAGACAGTTTAGAGTAAACTTAGAGTTAGTTTGAAGTCGACTCCACTTGAGTGGAGAGGTGTTATTGGATGTTTGATGTTTGTTATGGATTTTGTTGAAATGCAGGTACTGGAAGTCGAGACAGTGAAGGTAGTCGAGTTTTTTTTTTTTTTTTTTTTCATGAGTAGTTCCTTGTTGGGCGAGTCGGTAGAGTTGTCGGCTAGCACTCCGCTAGGCCCTAATTCGCGTCTCCGGCCGGCCAATGAAGAATTAGAGGAATTTATTTCTGGTGATTGAAATTCATTTCTCGGTACAATGTGGTTCGGATTCCGCAATAAGCTGTAGGTCCCGTTGCTAGGTAACCAATTGGTACTCGGCCACGTAAAATAAATCTAATCCTTCGGGCCGTCCCTAGGAGAGCTGTTAATCAGCTCAGTGGTCTGGTTAAACTAAAGTATACTTAACTTACAAATCATAAATACCACAGTGGAGTCAGTAATTGTCATGTTTTAAAACCCAATCAGTGCCTTTTGAAACGCAGGTTGATAACAGAAAAAAAATTGATGAACAGATAGCAGGCTTTTCGTTAGATCAGCGTCAAATTTCCAGCAAGAATGGAAACCAGCTTCCAGGACTTCATGTTTAGGTTGTACAACTTGAGGGTCTGCAGTTCGAGCATCTTACAGCGGTAATATTGTTGAAGATCATTAGTTCAGTGGAAAGATCGTTATATTCGTCAAATCTTTGAGGTGGCCGGAAAGCGAACTAGAAAGAGAAACTCATATAGCATACTTTGTTTTACACTACTGACAGTTACATTGCCAGCGTCGCTAATTAAATCATCCGACTGAGCAGTGCATCCCTAGGAGGCATTCGACAAAAAAAAAAAAAAAGATAATAATAATAATAATAATAATAATAATAATAATAATAATAATAATAATAATAATAATAATAATAATAAAATTAAGAAGAAGAAGAAGAAGAAGAAGAAGAAGAAGAAGAAGAAAAAGAAAAAGAAAAAGAAGAAGAAGAAGAAGAAGAAGAAGAATCTTGCTATGTAAAGTTATTTTCCTTCATTATAACAGTCGTCTCTCACAGACGTCGGACAAGACTTCCATAGCCGGGAGACTGTGTTCAGACGAAATCTGGAATATAAATTATTTAAAATATTTGAGGCAACAAAGGAAGAGTCGACGAGTTCTAGAATATTTCGCAATGGAACAATCAGGCAATAATTATTATTAACCTTCATATTTTGCTCTGACGAAACTGCGCAGCAATCCTTTGTAAAGACTAAAGAATTTAATCCTTGCTCGCAGTGCAAAAGTTTGTCAATAAAATCAGAGACTTTGTTATAACTCTGTAACAATAATATTAGGAAATTTTTCCAGGTTATTGACAAAACGTTGCACAGACCGAACTGAAAAATGATTATCGGTATGTTTCTTTACCATTGTTGAAATCGTTGCATATGATAATTTCTTTGCCTTGCTTTCCCCTGAAATGAAGGGGGGGATAATATTTTAATTAAAAAAAGGACGATGGTATTATATATATACATATATATATATATATCATTGAAAGAGGCCTGTGTATTTAAAGTAACAAAAAAGGTTTTGTTGAAGTAGACGGGAGAATTATTCATTTCATAATTTGTCCTTCAATTGCTTAATCCTTGCGTAAGGTTGTGTTATAATCTGTAACTGTAAACTAAGTAAAATGAATTTCAAATTGTGTGTAGATGAAAATGTTGTTATTCAGGTCTGAATCCTATTGTGTGTAGTTGAAAATATGGTTGTTCAGACCTGAATGCTATTGTGTGTAGGTGAAAATATGGTTGTTCAGACCTGAATCCTGTTGTGTGTAGGTGAAAATATGGTTGTTCAGACCTGAATCCTATTGTGTGTAGGTGAAAATATGGTTGTTCAGACCTGAATCCTATTGTGTGTAGGTGAAAATATGGTTGTTCAGACCTGAATCCTATTGTGTGTAGGTGAAAATATGGTTGTTCAGACGTGAATCCTGTTGTGTGTAAGTGAAAATAAGGTTGTTCAGACCTGAATCCTATTGTGTGTAGGTGAAAATATGGTTGTTCAGATCTGAATCCTATTGTGTGTAGATGAAAATATGGTTGTTCAGATGTGAATCCTTTTGTATGTAGATCAAAATGTGGTTGTTCAGACCTGAATCCTGTTGTGTGTAGATGAAAATGTGGTTGTTCAGACCTGAATGCTAGTCATTGCATTTCCTCCATTGTATGAATTGCTATTTGCAAAATTGGTGATGGTTCTTCTGTTCTTATATGTATGGTTGATTTTTCAACTTGAGGGAGCGGAATAGAATTCTCCAGAAAATTAGGCATAAGAATAGGGTACAGACGGTTGTTTCCTTATCTCTATCGTCATAACCTCAGACTGTTGAAAGTTACAGAGATTTTTAAAAAGATTTTAGGAAGAAGAGAAAAGAAAATGTAATACCTTTATTATTGAGTGTCAGTACTAAAGTATTTGAGGACTTGTCAAAAAGAAATCCTCTCCTTATGAATAATATAAAGATTGATTTATGAACACAGTGACCTGTGGAAGCTCTAGTTATTCTTGTTCGTACCCAATAAAACAATTACGATTTTATTTTTTATTTTCGCCTGGTTGCCGATAAAATGCATTTACTTGACTACCCTCATACTTTCTGAGAGGGAGAAGTAAATTGTCCCTTTTTTTTTCCTCTAAGGCGAGAAATGGTTGCTTTTAGAGGTTGTCGGGTTCTTCTAATTTCGTTCGCTTTACGACTCGACTCGGAGTCTCTCTCTCTCTCTCTCTCTCTCTCTCTCTCTCTCTCTCTCTCTCTCTCTCTCGTTTTAAGGACGAGTATCAGTTTCATCAAAGACGGCCCTTCCGTCTTTACCAGTGTTTGCGGGGTAAGTGCTCTCTCTCTCTCTCTCTCTCTCTCTCTCTCTCTCTCTCTCTCTCTCTCTCATTCGTATTTCACTGAAGACTATAAAGCGTAGGTATCTTGTTTTTCATCCGTATAATTCAGTATGAGAAATATAAAATGGTCGTCAGTATTTTATTTATGGGCTTAAGATCTGTTGAATAACCTTTGTTTATAAGTGGGCATGGCAACATAACGAAATTTACATACACGCACACAAACACTTACACACACACACACACACACGGGTTTTAAATTCATGACTTTTACCGTCGTTATAAGTCTTCAAATTGATTTCCACCGAAGAATGTCGCTGTACGCAAATGTGCCCTTAATGATATTCACGTAATTGATTGGTATTCAAAGTAAGAGCAATTTACATATAATGAATCTAGGTGCAACGTTTATTGGAAGTTTAACCTCTTTGAAATGAGCACAGAATTCGTTCGAACTTTTATTGGAGTGCGAATGAGCCTTAAGGCGCTGTCATTTTCATCTGAGGCTACTTTCCCCGATTTCGGTTAGGGCCTCGGCCAGTAAATGAGGCTCATCAGAATAGTTAAAATTTGGTGCTTGACGTAAAATTTCCCTTTATGGTTAAGAATGTCAACCAAGCTGAAACCAGCCTACTTTATCTGTACAGAATCATTTTTCAGTTTGATTTTTTATTTTCCCATATGCTGAGAATCCATCGCTGTCCGGGAAATTTCACGAGATTTCTTGAAGAGCTGTTGGGTTCATTGTGGGTGAATTGATTTTATTCTTCATTTATTATTATAAAGCTCGTTGTGTTTAAACTGATTCCGTTATATAGATACGTCAAGTGTGTTCGAAAATTACATTTTTGGTCTTCAGAGTAGAAGTTTTGCCTAATTTTTACCCATTTCTGGAAATGGTCTATCCTAGATTATTTTGTTGAATGTTTTCATTCAGGTTTTCAAAGGTAATCGTATATGCAGTTTTTAGCGTGCCTGTTCATTTTAGGAGTGAAAGGTTGGATGTTGGAATATTGGTGTCACTGGTGTCACTTCATCAGGTTTCAAATCCGTACCTGACAATAGAAGGAGGAGCAGTGACCGAGATCAGTGCTCTATCATCAAACCTTGCTCTTTCCATGTCAGTGCACTCACGCCTTTGCTGCCAATCTGAGCCAAACTACTGTCCTTAATATCTGTACATTTTACCTATTTTCTTTGAAATAAACTGACCAAGATTTTACATTCCTGGCTGATATTCATATTCGTAATAAAGTTTTCTTTTATGAAATTCGACTCGATAACTTGAGTTACCGGTACATTATTGGAATAAGCAAGAACGAAAATTGCACTGTTCTCAGTAAAAGTCTGTCCCCAACAAGGGATTTGAAACGCACGTCCCTTTAGTGTTGCAGGGAAATCTCTTTGTAAGTACATTTTCGGTAGTATTACTGTTCTTAAAAGCGACGTTTACGTCAAATTTTGGTGTACTTTTCATTACGAAGTGACACTTACTCAGGGGAATCCAAATGTTTAGGAATGTTAATTACTACAACAGGAAGTCTGAAAATGATGAAGTTATATGAAAAGGTGATCAATAAATAATTATGTGGGAACAGAAAATAAAAAAACAGCTGATCTGTTGGTAGAGATGTTAAAGAAACACCATTGATTACATTGATTTTATACTTTATCCGTAAATGGAAAAAGGCAAAAATTAAATAAATAAATAGATGAATCAGCCCACACTGGAGGCTGGAGCGACGGTATGCAGATCCACAGGTGTGTAATTTTTGGACTTTAACACCAGATAAAAAAAAAAGATGTATAAAAGAGAGAGAGAGAGAGAGAGAGAGAGAGAGAGAGAGAGAGAGAGAGAGAGAGAGAGAGAGAGAGAGAGAGATACAGCTGTTAAATAAAACTCCCCATAAAAAAAGGGGGTGAAAAGCCATGCTGTCTCTAACTTTTATTGAAATTTGGTGGATGTTTTTCGTTAGAAACTTTCAATAGAGTCGCCATAAATGGAAAAGTTCCGTCATGATGGACAGGACCTAAAGTGTAGTATGGCTTTTTTGGTTGTTAGTCTTGTGTTTTTTTATCTCTTCTCTTGCCGTAATATATATATATATATATATATATATATATATATATATATATATATATATATATATATATATATATATATATGTATATATATATATGTATATATATATATATATATATATATATATATATATATATATATATATATATATATATATATATATATATAATATACACACACATACATATATTGTGTATAAGTAACTGCCCAACTACAGGGGTCTTTGAATAGCATTTATTTATATATATAAATTCAGGAGTACTGAGAGACTGGAGAGAATAAATGATTTTGTGAACGAGTTGATACAACGGAACGGCTTTATTAGCAAGTGAACGCGAATAGGGCAGGATTACGGGTCGATGTGCTTCTGGTGAGACTTTTGCGTAGGTATCTATAGATCTTGTTCACGGTAATCAGATGTTCCCTTTGGGGAGGGGTATTGGAAGGTTCAGATGTTCCCTTTGGGGAGGGGTATTTGAAGGTTCAGATATTCCCTTTGGGGAGGGATATTTGAAGGTTCAGATGTTCCCTCTGGGGAGGGGTATTTGAAGGCTGAGATGTTCCCTTTGGGGAGGGGTATTTGAAGGTTCAGATGTTCCCTTTGGGGAGGGGTATTTGAAGGTTCAGATGTTCCCTTTGGGGAGGGGTATTTGAAGGTTCAGATGTTCCCTTTGGGGAGGGGTGTTTGAAGGTTCGGATGTTCCCTTTGGGGAGGGGTATTTGAAGGCTCGGATGTTCCCTTTGGGGAGGGGTATTTGAAGGCTGAGATGTTCCCTTTGGGGAGGGGTATTTGAAGGTTCAGATGTTCCCTTTGGGGAGGGGTATTTGAAGGTTCAGATGTTCCCTTTGGGGAGGGGTATTTGAAGGTTCAGATGTTCCCTTTGGGGAGGGGTATTTGAAGGCTCGGATGTTCCCTTTGGGGAGGGGTAGTTGAAGGCTGAGATGTTCCCTTTGGGGAGGGGTATTTGAAGGTTCAGTGGTTCCCTTTGGGGAGGGGTATTTGAAGGTTCAGATGTTCCCTTTGGGGAGGGGTATTTGAAGGTTCAGATGTTCCCTTTGGGGAGGGGTATTTGAAGGTTCAGATGTTCCCTTTGGGGAGGGGTGTTTGAAGGTTCGGATGTTCCCTTTGGGGAGGGGTATTTGAAGGTTCAGATGTTCCCTTTGGGGAGGGGTATTTGAAGGTTCAGATGTTCCCTTTGGGGAGGGGTATTTGAAGTGAAGAACTCTGGTATCAGAGGACAAGCGTGTGTTTGTGTGTGTGGAAAATTGGTAAAAGGAGCAATTTGTGAGGGAAAGTACATGGGTTTTGTGAAGTGTTACTGACAAGTTATCTATGAACAGATACATAGCGGCATTTGATTTAACAGTTGAAAGGATATGGAGTGCTTCGTATGTTTCTTTTGGATTGCCCCCAGTTAGTGGAAGTGGCTTATTGTTCAAGCTGTTATATACACATACACGCACACACATATATACATGTTTGTGTGTGCATTTGAGTAAGTAGGAATTTGTGCACATGCTCGCGACACACGATCTCTTGCGATGTTTAGCAAATCTCGCAGGTAGAAGAAATATATATATATATATATATATATATATATATATATATATATATATATATATATATATATATATATATTATATATATATATATATGTGTGTGTGTGTGTGTGTGATTTTTGCTCTCATAAGAACCAAACTGTGAACTTTTTGTGGTGCATCTAAAGAGGGCTTCTTGTCAAGTTTTAACTTTTTTTATAGGGAGTTATTTGTCATTGCAACATTGTTTATAATAGTCATTTAGTTTGTTAAATTAAACTCAATGCATAACTCCGAGACTATTTACGCTATTTAAATCATAAACAACGTAGGTTTCCATTACAAGTTATGCCATTGTCTTCTACTGTACAGTAGTCAAAGGATAAAAAAAATTAATGTAACATTGCGAAAATGAGTCATGGAGCCGTGGAATTATGTAATGCACGACTGTGGAATTATGCAATACATTGACAGAAAGACCCTGTCTGTTTAATAACAAACAGTTCTCCTCATTGTCACTTAACTATAATTGTATCTTCATGGACATTCATAACTAATTCACCGAAAGTTTCGTAAAGAGGTCCATTGTCGTTCAGCATTCTTCGGGATATTATTTGCATACGGAATGTATTCCTATTGTTTGGTTAGGGGTCCTTAAGTACATCACCCTGTTCAAGTTGTACATCCTCGTCTCTGCACATTTACCGCTCAGTACTTCACTTCAGCTCTCAAGCCGTATATGGGGGCCTCGACGTCCCTTCAGTCTGTTTCTCCATCAAATTGACGTTTGTTGTATTTTGGTAATTTGCCTGCTCGATTTGCAGCATTGCTACAAATTGAGCTGCATTCTTTTTTTGCAATTGAGCTGTATTCTTTTTTGCAATCGAGCTGCATTCATTTTTTGCAAATGAGATGTATTCTTTTTTACAAATGAGCCGCATTCTTTTTTGCAAATGAGATGTATTCTTATTTACATATGAGCTACATTCTTTTTTGCAATTGAGCTGCATTCTATTTTGCAATTGAGCTGCATTCTTTTTTTTTTACAAACGAGATGCATTCTTTGTTTCAAATGAGCTGCATTCTTTTTTACAAATGAGCTGCATTCTTTTTTTTGCAGTTGAGCTGCATTGTTTTTTACAAATGAGCTGCATTCTTTTTTTTGCAAATGAGCTCCATTCTTTTATAAAAACGAGATGCATTCTTTTTTTTCAAATGAGCTGCATTCATTTTTACAAATGAGCTGCATTCTTTTTTTGCAATTGAGATGCATTCTTTTTTACAAATGAACTCCATTCTGTTTTTTTGCAAATGAGCTGCATTCTTTTTTACAAACGAGATGCATTCTTTTTTCAAATGAGCTGCATTCTTTTTTACAAATGAGCAGCATTCTTTTTTTGCAGTTGAGCTGCATTCTTTTTTACAAATGAGCTGCATTCTTTTTTTGCAAATGAGCTGCATTCTTTTTTCACAAATGCGCTGATTCTTTTTTTTTACAAATGAGCTGCATTTTTTGTTACATAAGAGCTGCATCCTTTGTTTGCAAATGAGCTGCATTCTTTTTTTTGCAAAGCAGCTGATTCTTTTTTACAAATGAGCTGCATTATTTTTTACAAAAGAGCTGCATTCTTTGTTTACAAATGAGCTGCATTTTTTTTTTTTTTTTTTTTTTTTTTTTTTTTTTTTTTTTGCAAATGAGCTGCATTCTTTTTTCGAGGACACTGAAATATTGGTGAATTTTCCCCATCTGTCAGTTTGGTCAGAATGGATTCTAGTAGGGCATCTGGCTGTCGTTTCCACCGTGTTTTAAGGTATCTGTTATTGCTATTCTTATCTTCTTTTCTTTGGAATAGTAAGTTTGTGACCATGTACGATTTATAATTCTAATTTTCATTTAAAGAGTGATGGCACATAATTACTTTTATTAATGAATTTATGCACTTTTATGTTTAATTGATTAGTTAAGTTTGCTTTTATGTATTATGCATTCTCATGTATTCATAATTTTTTTAGTAGAATTTTTTGACATTTTTCTGCCGAGTTAATTCCCTTGTTTCTGCGTAGCATTTTTTTTATTTGTTTTATTGGTGATTATTTGATATTTCATAAACATTCAGAGCCATTATATTTATGCTTGAAAAATTGCAGTAAAATAAAAAAAAGCGAAAAGGCTAACTTCTTTCAAATAAGGAGACAAAAAAAAAAAAAGGAAAAATTCCTCAATGGAAAATAGATGCAGAAACAGCTTTTATCGTCAGTTTGCATCTGGAATGCAGTAGCATCAGGTCAAACCACCGTTATAAATTCCTTGGATCTGCAATTAAACGGCCGATTAGCTCAAAACTTTGGTCTGCCCAAACACCTTTTTAGACAAAGAGTTGCGCCATTGTGCATTCCAGATATGCGGGGGAAATTACAGTGCATGTTATGTCATATTCTCCCTTTTTCGGATGGTACCTTTTAGTCTCTTTTTATTCGGCGTTATCGCATTTCCCCTTTAACGACGAATTATTCTTATTCTTATTATTCATAAGATCGAACCTGTTCATATGAAACAAGCCCACCAAAGGGGCCATTGACTCGAAATTCAGGCTTCCAAAAAACCATGGTTTCATCAGGAAGAATTAAGAGGAAGTAAAGGGCAGTACATAAAGAAGAGATCCCACATATTCAAAAAGGAAAAAATATATATTAATAAATAGATAAAAATGTATTAAAATGAAAGGAGGATAGTATCAGTTGCTTTTGTTATTTAACAACCATCAGCGTTTCCGTTCCCAAATACGTTCGCTGTTTACTCTTACGTTTTCGTATCTATTTTCGTAGTCCACTTATTAGGTTGTTACTTTTAGCGTTTATCAGAATAAACTCTCTCTCTCTCTCTCTCTCTCTCTCTCTCTCTCTCTCTCTCTCTCTCTCTCTCTCTCTCTCTCTCTCTCTCCTACCAGAATTTCCATATTCCCATTTAAGCTGAAATGCCATTTCCATTTCCCGATTATTCGTGCATTCCTCATTTTTGCATTTCATCCTTTCTCTCTCCTCTCCTCTCCCTGTATATTGTCCGATGTTATTTCCTCTTTTGATCCGTAGTTATCATTTATTTTGTGTCCTTGTTTTTTTTTTTATTGTGCAGTGTTTATCTTCATTTCCATGGTCTTGTCTTCTCATCTTTGTTTGTTAGTTAATTTGCCTTTGCTAATTAGAGCGTGGCTTTCATTCACCCCCTATTTTGATGTTGGGATAATTTTGCTTTAGCAAGCCGTTTACTTTTTTAGCTGAACGTAGACAACACTGAATAATTCTGGTAATCTTTCCTCATGTATAAGGAATTTTAATCATCACTAATAAAATACGTAAAACTGCACTCTCTCCCAAGGCCATTTTTCTCCTCTGTTTCCCGTGATTGTGGAACAGTCGAGTAATTATTCTGTTCTTCCTTTTGTCTGTATATCTGTCTGTTGGCGTCTGTGTGTGTGCGTGTGTGTGTGTGTGTGTGTGCCGCTTGAAGGATTGTGGAGTGTTTTAAAGCAACCAGGTGTGCCTAATGGCCACCTGAGTAACCCACACTGTTTGTTTACTGCACACTCACTCTTTGTTCTTTTCCTCCAACGATTCTGCAGTCACAGCCCAGAGATCGTCTAAGGACAACTGACGTGTCTTTGGATCCTTTTTCTCTCTCTCTCTCTCTCTCTCTCTCCAGAACCTGAAGAGTACTTTCTGTGAAATAAGCTCTCTCAAGGTGTAACCATCGTATTCTCTCGGCTGAAGAATGAGTGCAAACTCTTTCTGTTTTCTCAAACTTCAAAAGCACAACCAGTAAGTTTTGAATTTCAGAATATCATGGAATGATTATTTCCACTATGCAAATAGGAATTGTCCCCGATTCCTTTCATTCTTCCCTGTTTTCAGAGGCGGGTATTTTATTTATTATATCAGGCCTAACTTGAAAAAAGATGATTCGGTTGGTCTGTACCAGTGGCCTTTGCATTTGAAGTGCATAGTTAATCCATGAGTGTATCTCGTGTGATTTATTCATAATAATCAACTGTGTCATTGCGTGAAATATATCATGATAACAGTTTTAACGCAATGTTTAAAAACGGGTTTATTGTGTGTGAGATTAGGGGATGGCGAACTTCTGATGGTAAGAACTAGTTTTCATGAAATATTAAATATCTTTGATATCAGTAAAGGAATGCATATACTAGTTAGGAAATATTCGACCAAAATAATTTTTTTCTTAATTGTTTTTACGTGATTAGAGCAGATTAAACAAAGACCATTTGTTCCAGGTTTCGTAAGCATAGGTCAGAGGTTAATCATCTCAAAAACCGCTTTTGGAATTTACTGATTATAAGCTGCACAGATTCCGGACTCATACCCGGCAAGTGAAACAATTCATTGGCCGATTACCGATAGACCGGTAATATTCATTAGTAATGTGTCTCAGAATCAGCACCAAGTCAGTCGCAGTGATTTTTAATTTTGAGGCTTATTAGAAAGATTTCTGTTACTTTGATTAAATATTTGTGGTTGCTGTACTAATGGCTGACTTTACTCTGTGATTAAATATTTGTGGTTGCTGTACTGATGGCTGACTTTACTCCTTATTCTACTATAACTTTTTATGCAAAAAATTGCACTAGAAATTATTTAATGTAATAAGCGAAAGACTGAATTAATTACCGCACATGTCATTATAGTTGAAAAGGTGGACTTTACTCTTTATTCTAGTATAATTTTTTACGCAAAAAATTGTACTAGAAATTATTTAATGTAATAAGCGAAAGACTGAATTAATTTACTCTTTATTCTAGAGTAATTTTTTATGCAAAAAATTGTACCAGAAATTATTTAATGTAATAAGCGAAAGACTGAATTAATTACCGCACATTTCATTATAGCTGAAAAGTTGGACTTTATTCTTTATTCCAGTATATTTTTTTATGCAAAAAATTGTACCAGAAATTATTTAATGTAATAAGCGAAAGACTGAATTAATTACCGCACATTTCATTATGGCTGAAAAGTTGGACTTTATTCTTTATTCCAGTATATTTTTTTATGCAAAAAATTGTACCAGAAATTATTTAATGTAACAGCGAAAGACTGAATTAATTACCTCACATTTCATTATAGGTGAAAAGTTGGACTTTATTCTTTATTCCAGTATATTTTTTTATGCAAAAAATTGTACCAGAAATTATTTAATGTAACAGCGAAAGACTGAATTAATTACCTCACATTTCATTATAGCTGAAAAGTTGGACTTTGTTCTTTATTCCAGTATATTTTTTTATGCAAAAAATTGTACCAGAAATTATTTAATGTAACAGCGAAAGACTGAATTAATTACCGCACATTTCAATTTAGCTGAAAAGGTGCAATCACAAAAAAAAAAAAAAAACTCACTTTCCTGTGCAAAGGGGTCTGTCAGTCGAAACCTCGTATGGAAGCATTTAGGATAGACATTTTGTTTTGGGTCCGTTCCACTATCAATGTTATACCAAGTACAAGATTTTATGATTTGGTCAGGAGTGTATTAAAACTCTCTCAGTTCTGCGTTCCAAAGAGTGGGCGATATCATCCTTACGTATCATTCAAGCTATTTCTTTCTGTGTAATGTGTTTATTTGTAAGGGTTTCAAATGATTCCACATACACATTTCTAAAGACTGTTCCACAGTCCAACGGTGTGAGGAATAAAGGACCTCTGGAACTGAGAAGTTCGACAGCGAGGCTAAACATTTACTGCATATTGGTGCTGATGTTCAACGAATCTGGTTGCTCTAGTCTAGGCAATAGTGAAGGTACAATCTGCATCAAAAAAAGTTGGTTTCTACCATCCTGAGTGGTTTGAAGAGTCCGTGAAAAGAACCATTCAGGTACTTATCAGCTTGTTTTCTCCATTGAACACAGCTTGTTGGTGCATACCAAGTATTCTGATACATCGACAAGTGAATTTTTTTCTAGTTTTCACTCTGTTCGTTAATGGCGGACAACCTGAAATGGGCATGGTTGCCCAAATCAGGCTCGAACAGTTCATAAAAAGCCTCTTAATGAATATCTCTTCTACATGATGACAAAACCGCCTCCTAAATAGATGCAGATTAAGTGAACCTGGAAACATTAAAGAGAGACAGGTTTACATTATAAAATGAATGATATATATAACGGAATGGTCAAACAATCAATTATGTCTGGGAATATCAACATTGTGCAGTAATTTTTACAGATTAGCAATAATAGAAATTAACTAAAATGGTTGTCTTGGCGATTATACACATCAACGTTCCAGGATACAGGTTGAACAAAGGAATGCATCTAAGGAAAGAATGATCGGCAGCATTTGCAACGAAGTGACAGAAATGGCAAGATATCAGAACAAGTTGATGTGCAAAGATTTCGGGAATTTAAAGAAGGATCAGTAAAGGCCTGTAAAGTTTATTCATCATCGAAAACTAAGTTTTTACCGGCTTGGTAGACTGAAAGGCTGTAGTTCGTAGCGTTAACGTCAGTGTGTGCATTATTATTATTATTATTATTATTATTATTATTATTATTATTATTATTATTATTATTCAGAAGATGAACCCTGTTCATATGGAACAAGCCAGTAAGGGGCCATTGACATGAAATTCAAACTTCTAAAGAATATGGTGTTCATTAGAAAGAAGTAACAGGAGGTAATTAATGGGAAATTTAGAAAAAAGTGATCACGTATTAAAAAAAGGGAAATAAATGAACAAATTGATTAATGAATAGCAAAAAAGATGTAGGTACGGAACTGCTGTGAGTTACTGAATGCTCAAGGAGCTCATCATTTGATTCAGAAGCTGAATGTGAATTTGGAGTAATGATTATCATGTTAACTGTCATGTAACTGTCTTTACTGGTAATAACTGGGTGATTTTGTGTGATTCCTGTTATAATCCGAGCTGTATTAGATTTACCTATATTGCGGAGAGGTTGCCAGCAGGAGATAAAGATATAGGTGAAGTTTTTGCTTCCATTCCTTCCAGTGAATTCTTAAACTTGTTGCTTTGGGTCCCTTTAAAAGACAAAGCCAGCTTTGGGTCTCTTGAAAGACACAAGGCAAGCTTTGGGTCTCTTGAAAGACGCAAAGGAAGCTTTGGGTCTCTTGAAAGACACAAGGCAAGCTTTGGGTCTCTTGAAAGACGCAAAGCACGCTTTGGGTCTCTTGAAAGACACAAAGCAAGCTTTGAGTCTCTTGAAAGATACAAAGGAAGCTTTGGGTCTCTTGAAAGACACAAAGCAAGCTTTGGGTCTCTTGAAAGACACAAATTAAGCTTTGGGTCTCTTGAAAGACACAAAACAAGCTTTGGGTCTCTTGAAAGACAAAATGCAAGCTTTGGGTCTCTTAAAAGACAAAAAACAAGCTTTGGGTCTCTTGAAAGACACAAAGAAAGCTTTGTGTCTATTAAAAGACACAAAGCAAGCTTTGGGTCTCTTTAAAAGACACAAAACAAGCTTTGGGTCTCTTAAAAGACCCACAGCAAAAAAACTAAGCCTCCAATTAGCGAAGAACGAATCGCTGTCCGGTTGAAAATGTTTTGCGAATATTGGAACATAAAGTCCCTCTCGTTTATGGAAAATGGTGATATTATTTAGTCACGAATCCCTTCGTCCATTTGAGGAAAGGTTGCAAGGCCATAAGTATGACCAGCGAGAAAAGGTTAGAGTAGCCTCCAAATTGCGGCCTGGTGTAATTTATGCCGCTTACTGTTAATCCTCACTTCCCTTAATTACCCGTGCAACAACGATTAGTGGATAATTGATACGGTAATTTAGGGGCATAGTGGCGTTGAGGTACGGTTCGGATATGCACCGAAGTTTTAATATCTACCATCAGTTGCTGTAAAACTTTAAAGTCAAGGGCTTATAGATTGGACTTTAGGCGACTTGGTGTCGTTACTGTGTGTGTGTGTGTGTGTGTGTCTCTCTCTCTCTCTCTCTCTCTCTCTCTCTCTCTCTCTCTCTCTCTCTCTCTCTCTCTCTCTCTCTCTATATATATATATATATATATATATATATATATATATATATATATATATATATATATATGTATGTATATACATTTATATATATTTTAGTTCCTCATTGGACAGGTGGGTACCGTTCTCAGCTAGCACTCTGCTGGCACCGAGTTCGATTCTCCGACCGGCCAATGAAGAATTAGAGGAATATATTTCTGGTGATAGATATTCATTTCTCGTTATAATGTGGTTGGGATTCCACAATAAGCTGTAGGTCCCGTTGCTAGGTAATCCATTGGTTCTTGGCCACGTAAAATAAATCCAATCCTTCGGGCCGTCCCTAGGAGAGCTGTTAGTCAGCTCAGTGGTCTGGTTAAACTAAGGTGTACTTGACTTTATATATGTATGTATATATGTATATATATACATATATACTGTGTCAGGAACGTTTCTTCATGGCTCTTCTGGTAGATTATGTATTTTCATTTTCTACATATCTAAATTACCTCAGTTTCTTTTACACTCTTTTACTCATGTATTCATCTTCTATTCTTACACTCGTCCTCTGATTATACTTACTCTGTAGAGATAGTACAATCTAGCCGCTGGTCATGTGTATTATATAAATACAAACAGCAGTGGGCCTAGAACTCCTCCCTGAGGAACCCCAGAGTATATCGCTCCATCATTACAAGACTGTCGTAACTCCAGAAGCGTTTTAAAGTTTCAAAGTCCTATAACTTTAACAATTTTACCCAAAGCAACAAAACTTACTATCATAATTAGATAAATAGGGTTCCACTTGAGTGTGCTTTGGGTAAAATTGTTAAAGTTATAGGACTTTGAAACTTTAAAACGCTTCTCCTGAAAAATCAAGATTTTGGAGTTACGACAGTCTTGTAATGATGGAGCGATATATTCCTGGATTCACTGTAGTGCCTGTCAACAACACTAAAATGGTTTTGTAACTGGAAGATAGAATTTTTGCTTTCTCTTAGCCTTGTGACCATATTTTACAATTTATTTTCCATTATTTTTAGCAACCTTTTAACCTAAAGCAATTTCTCGGTCTGTGTTTGCATATCAAAGTGCCTGTCGCAATTACAGGTAAAAGTCAATATTTGTAAGTGATATGACAGCATCCGATAGTGATTTCTGTATCTTAAAGTATATCAGGTATGTTGTATAATTATTTGAATGGCCTTGCATTCGTTCGTGGTTTGACTGTTTAAATCTGGTATTTCACGCCAACTTTGAATAGAATATATTGCTTATGTGTGTGTTTAAGGGTGTTTTCAGTAAATTATCCTGATCGTTTTGAACTCTTGAAACCAGATATTGCTCTCTTAGAAATTTATCTTTACTTAATAGAGTAGGTGACAGAAAAACGAGAATACAGAAAAATTATGAAAATAGTTTTGGAACGAGGAAGTCAAGAGTTGTTTCTCAGATTCATTATTGATTCTTGTTCTTTTGTCGTTGTCAATGGTCACCTTATTTGCAACCTATAGAGCTGAGCCAGAATTGCTGGCTTCCCATTTAGAAATATAAATATTTTCAAGACCAGAAGAAATACGTGAGTAGCCTAATGGCGATTTCAAGACTTGAGATAGGGCAGTTAAAACTGACTGAAAGTTGTAGGTTCAAGTGTTTACTCGGGAAAATCACCGAACGAAGTATATGGAGAAGAGATGGAATAACGAATGAAATGGTCATAATATCGAATGAAGCATATGGAAAGGAGATTGAATAACGAACGAAATAGTCATATTATCGAACGAAGTATATGGAGAAGAGATGGACTAACGAATACATATTAGTTCGATTCAACCCTGAGAATTTTTACATCATGTGACTTGTTGTACAGTAAAATGAAAATTATGTACTTTTATTTCATTATTAGTGACGAGCCTTCCTGTTTTAGTAACGGAATATCTGTACCGTAAAATGTGAAGGCAAATTTCAGTGATATGAGGTCTCAGAATGAAATCTCTCAACGTCACTTTTCAATATCACGGTAAGGATGCCCGAGTTACCGGTGAGAGAGAGAGAGAGAGAGAGAGAGAGAGAGAGAGAGAGCATGCGGGCAGCGTCGTGCCCCGGTGACCCTGACCTCTGGTCCTGGTACGTGTGGAAAGTCAGGTAAAGTGAAGAAGCCACTCTTGCATAACGAAACCAGGTACAGTTAGGCTTCGGGTTTTTCCTTATTGGTGCACGAGATTTATTCCTTCTTTGTGCTGTGCGGAGTTAATGCGATTATTAGTTGTTATGATGTTCTCCTGAATTTGGTAGCAGTTTTCATGAAGATCTTTAGAAAGTACTGGATGGTAAATGCCAAAGCGCACACGGTTCTAGAATCTGTTAATTAAATGTCCGTGATCGTTATATGAGGAGGGGGGGGGGGGATATTTTAGCGGTCCTCTAACAAATTTCTTCTTTTTCATTCTATCACTTTCCAGTAAGGGACGAATAAGCTGCATCATCAACAGATGGGTCTCTCTCTTATGGCTTGGCGCAGAATCAATCGAGAGCTTCAGTTCTTTTGTTCCCTTTTGCAGCGGATGAAACTGCAACAACGTTTCCCGGGAGAAATAATTGCAGAGACATCTCCAGAATGGTCCTCATCAGCCCGTTGTCAAGATTGCTCAGATATAGTTTGCAAGAGCCGTTAACTTGAAGGCATTTTCAATTACCAAGCTTCTGTCAAAATTCGTTTACGTCAATGCGCCAACAATCCTTTGCGATTCTTTTTAATCATTTGTGTCGCCCAAGTTTCCTGGGTCCTTTTTCGCTGTCTTCCAAAATGTGCGCGCCGAAATAGGACCCTGTAATGGCATGGCGTGAATTTGTCAAGTTTCGTTTGTTCTTGATATTTTTTATAATATAATTTTTTTTTTTTTTTTTTAGGTTTTCATTTGGAGCTTCTAGGGGACATTGAAGCATTTCGTGGCCTGCTTTCCTTACTCCAAAGATTCTAGTTTTGATAACTTTAGACTGACTATGAAAATAAGGTAAATGAGGAAGGAGTATGTCTTTGAAATTGATATATTGAATTAATAATCCGTCTTCCACAGAGTAATTGTATGGTAATTTTTATGACAGAGATAATAGGATTCATTAGTGCGACATCAAACTTACAGGAAAACCTAATTGAAGACAGAGATTTCTCTCTCTCTCTCTCTCTCTCTCTCTCTCTCTCTCTCTCTCTCTCTCTCTCTCTCTCTCTCTCTCTCCTGCATCCCGTTTCCTTTCCTAATCTTTCAGTACGGTGCCAGTGCACTGTCCCTGTCAGGAGAGTAACGGCCTTTTTGATGCTGCTTGGCACTTGCAGATGGAATGCGCTGGCATTTGTGTTGAACTCGCGGATGCTATGCGGAACATGCAGTGCTAAGGTTGAGAGAAAAGGAATGATTCATTTTAATAGGAGCTGCGAGAGACTTATGTATCGAGAGACTGAAGCGTTCTTAGATTGGCTGAATGGGGAAGCAAGAGCGTCGTCAAATATTCGGTAGAGTAACAGAATTACTTTTTTTGGTGTGATCGTCTTGTGTCTTGTGTAACTCGTTCACTAAGCCCCTAAAATACGGGGACACGGCGACCGTCTCCTTAATACAAGGTCTAGAGAATCTTTAGAAACACTGTAACTGGTAACTGTGGCATTTTCTTCGTTTTTATTGCTTTGTTACAATGAAAGGCGATCTTATATCTGTTAAAAAGGGCTGCTGAATTTACGGTAAAGCTGTATAAGAGAGATTTGTTTCCTGTTAACTATTTAGCTTTCTCTCGCGAGAGATTTCTTGATGTTCCTAAACGTTCCGTTCAGAACAAGAGTTGTTCATTGTACAAGATTTTCCGACCTCTAAAATTCATATTTCGTTTTCACCTTAAACGAATTAGAACCTCACTGGCATGATTAGTTTGTTATAGCTGTCAAAATGGATTTAGTATTAAAAAAGATTCAGTGCAATATTTTTTATAAGAAAAAAGCAAAACTCAATGTCCAAAATAGGCAAGACAGTCACCTAAGACCAAGAAACTTATTTATTAATTCTATTCCTCTTGTCAGTACTTACAGTAATATAGAAGACGAGGAAAGTAAACAAGGATTCATATTAAGTTACAGGATTCTTAGTGAAACGTCAGTGTATGCTGTTCCGGTCAAAATGATTGTTATGTATTTCCTAAACTTCCAGATCTAATGATTGTAACTAGCCTGATGGTTTGCCTCAGCTCTGCAATCTGAAGTGATTGTATTAGAAGTGAATATATGCTTGTTAAACAAGCATTTCTAACTTTAATTGAATAATTTCACTTATATATATATATATATATATATATATATATATATATATATATATATATATATATATATATAAACATATATATATATATATATATATATATATATATATATATATATGTGTGTGTGTGTTCGCTCTACTTCGGAAATATCACCGAAGGGGAGTTATAATTGATAAACGATTCGGTATTTGGGAGATTCGAACTCCCGATAGTACGCTTCGGCGACTTACAGTCGACATAACTGACCACCAGCTGTCGACTCATTGATCAGTTATAATTCTCCTTCTGTGATGTTCCCGGTTATATATATATATGTGTGTGTGTATACACACACACACACACACACACACACACATATATATATATATATATATAATATGTATATAAGTAAAGGACGACAGACACTCGAAAGGCCTTGCAGCACTCCAGTGTTTCCCTTTCCTTTGTGGATTTTATCTTTATTTATATGTTCATCACGTTCCATATTTTCGTGATTCAGTCATATATATATATATATATATATATATATATATATATATATATATATATATATATATATATATATAGAGAGAGAGAGAGAGAGAGAGAGAGAGAGAGAGAGAGAGAGAGAGAGAGAGAAAGAGAGAGATTCAAATTTACTGTTTACATATAGCAAATTGTTTTTCTCGCCGGATTTAAAATTAAAAACTACCAAGTGAAGAGTTCTGTGAGCAACATCAGCTCAGTTTGTAAATTGTAAAATATCTGCCCCTTTTTTTTGGCTTACCTATTTTGTTGAAAAAGATGTGGTGGATTTCGAAACAAAATAACTCCATTCGAACATTATAACGGAAGTGCTCAAAAGCTACCTAATTCAATTGCTTAGTTGGAAGGGAAATGATATCGACGCATGACTGCATTAGTTAGCCGATGATTTCTTGAGTTGCCAACGCTTGCTAGAACCCAATAATTTTGAGGCTTATTGTACGCACTCTTGTTAATAGGAATATTTTCATATGTCTAGTAGGAGGAAATGTTATATTTTTCCTGTCATGCTGAATAATATTATTCCAGGGGGTACAGTTCGATGTCTTTAAAAATGTGCGCAAGCATTGTGTCAAGCACACAGAGAGAGAGAGAGAGAGAGAGAGAGAGAGAGAGAGAGAGAGAGAGAGAGAGAGAGAAATATTAGTGAAGCACAAAATAGAGTAACATATAATGTGCAGTGTGATTCTAAATAACTGAAAATGGTGATGCACTCAATCGTTTACTTTTTTTTTATGAAAACAACTACAGCACGTTGCGTTCAGTGTGAAAAATGTATAGCGTTATAATAGTATAAAAAGCTGCGGTCTTTCGGGACCTCGTTTTCAGCCCAGATTTAGCACCGTAGTAAATAAATGACTTGAGCCGATTGGGAAAATGAAGGATAAAAACGTAGGGTGAGCTGTCGGAATGATATGCTGGAATCTCTGGAATATTGTAGTTGCCATGTTTGAATATTTTTATTCGTAGGGTTCGTAAATGCTAAATGGTGTGTGTATTTTAAAAAGAATGCATGCAGTTTACGCTTTTAAATAGCTGGGAATGTATGATCAATAATTGTATATGTATGTGTATGTATAAATATAATATATATATACACATGTATATTATATATATAGATATATTTATATATGTGTGTATGTGTATATATATATATATATATATATATATATATATATATATATATATATATATATATATATACATATATATATATATATATATATATATATATATATATATATATATATATATATATATAGACAGACTCATAAGTATATATATATATATATATATATATAGAGAGAGAGAGAGAGAGAGAGAGAGAGAGAGAGAGAGAGAGAGAGAGAGAGAGACTCATAATGCATGTAGATATACAGTATATATATATATATATATATATATATATATATATATATATATATATATATATATATATATATATATATATACATACATATACATAAAAGAATTTCTCCTCAGAACGTTACAATAAATTATGTACACTCTTTTTCGCCAGATCAGTAGAATTGAATTGCTGCTATTGTTTCTATTACAAACCCATGACCGTCACCCCGCAGCCTATGATGCATGCTCTTAATAAGAGCTCTAGAGAGCCGTAGGTTTCCACGCTGTACCCAGTCCTCTTGAATTTGGAATTATCGCCTTCTACTGCAAGGTAAATCAAGGGAGCTAAAGTTTCTGGAGGGCCAAAGTTGGATTCCTTTCCCATTTTCTTTCAGGCAAGGTCCCTTAGCTCTGCTCCAAGCACAAACTCATATATTTTGTTTCTCTGTTTGAGCATGGGAGCTTCCGATCTGCAACAGGGAGTCAGTGTTTTGTTTTCTTATTTCTGTCACTGCAGCGCAACCTTCCCCTTACCGTGGAAACTTCAGTGATACCAATGAAGGAGGTTCTAAGAATGCTTATGCTTAGCATGCGCGATACCATCACTTGTCATTATATCTCATCTTGATGAACTGTTTGCTTTATCTGTAAGCGAGAGACTGATTCTTTCTCTTTTTTATCACTGTTATCTTCTTTATTTCATGCGAGAGAGAGAGAGAGAGAGAGAGAGAGAGAGAGAGAGGAGAGAGAGAGAGAGAGAGAGGAGTATTATAAGAAAAATGGTTTCTTAGTATGCTGTCGACTGATTGCACTTTAATTATACGATAAAGCTTGTTACCTCACTTAATTAACATTTCTTTCTTAACAGATTTTCCGTTCCTCTTCCAGGTGACATTTTCAAACAAATAAGGGAAAAGTTTGAAAAAGCTATCGAGTGTTATTTGAAAAATGCATTTCATTCTTGTCATCGAGTAAACGTGATTTTTTTTTTTTTTCAGAACTGTGGCATGTTTCATACACGTTGGCCGAACAGTTCAGCTTCATGAACTACAAATCCATGGAGGAATCAGTGAACAGCGAGTCTAGAAGTGTAAGATATAAAAAAGCCTCTGTCAGTTGTGACACTCTCTCAGCAACATTAATCCAAAGGTAAGAAGAGTTATTTTTTAGATTTAATATTCGTCAGAATTTCACAGGTCCTGGCTGTAGCTCCTGGCTGTGCAGTATATTCCAGCCATTGCAACCTGCACGGTATTATTAACGCGGAAATCCTGCTGCACCCCGAGATTGCATGCAACATCAAACATCCCTCGTGCATTTGATGTACACTTGTTCCATTTCAAGGGATACAGTGGCAATGGTTGGATTAATAATATTCCTAGAACACGTTCGTGCCTTGCTTGTGACTCCTGACACAAATCTGGCTGGGCCTTTAACCCCTTGATTCTTTGGTGGCAGGGAAGCGAACCTGGTTGGTCTGGAAACTGAACCGTGGTGAAATGTTACAAGCTGGGACTGGAAATGTTACACATTTTCTGCTAGCTGTCAGGGTTTAAAAAGGTTGGTTTTGCTAGCTGTAATCTCTCTCTCTCTCTCTCTCTCTCTCTCTCTCTCTCTCTCTCTCTCTCTCTCTCTCTCTCTTACTGGAGTTAGCTTTATTCGTTAGCTATTTTTAGTTCGAGAACATACTGATAACTGAACCGTGTTGAAATGTTACAAGCTGGGACGGGAAATGCTACACATTTTCTGGTAGCTGTCAAGTCTAAAAGATTGGTTTTGCTAGTTGTAATCTCTCTCTCTCTCTCTCTCTCTCTCTCTCTCTCTCTCTCTCTCTCTCATCTCTCTCTCTCTCTCTCCTCTTTTATTGGAATTATCTTTATCGATAGTTATTTTTAGTTTGAGAAATACTGATAACTGAACCGTCCTGAAATGTTAGCTGGGACTGGAAATGCTGCACATTTTCTGGTAGCTGTCAAGGTTTAAAAGGTTGGTTTTGCTAGTTGTAATCTCTCTCTCTCTCTCTCTCTCTCTCTCTCTCTCCTCTCTCTCTCTCTCTCCTCTCTCTCTTTTATTGAGTTAGCTCTATCCGTTGGCTATCTTTAGTTTGAGAACATACTGATAATGATATGGATTGCGCTCGTGTTTTTTTTTTTTTATGAATTCATTTTTAACTAACATCCTTTTTCCTTTATGAGGTGACTCTGGAAGGTTGGAACCTTTATTTTCTGGACTGTGGCAAAATAATGACTTTTAAGCGTCTTGTCTGTCTTCCAGTCCCTCTCCAGACCCACTCTGGAAGAGTAAACCTCTTTTCTTCAAACATGACTCCGCTTTTTTTTTTTTTTTTTTTTTTTTTTTTTTTTTACCCCGAAACACAAACTCCAAATCATTCTGCGGTGTCCATCATCGTGTATACCGTATTTGGTAACGTTCTATTTGCATCGTTAACTTGGGATGAACCATTTTATATAAAATAGCCATTTTTCATTCGTCTTCCTATCGTACTATCATGAGTTTCTTTAGGAATTGCCAGCTAGTTGAGAGCTGAGTTAGATATTAAAAAAAAAGTACACCTTAGTTTAACCAGACCACTGAGCTGATTAACAGCTCTCCTAGGACTGGCCCGAAGGATCAGACATATTTTACGTGGCTAAGAGCCAATTGGTTACCTAGCAACGGGACCTAAAGCTTATTGTGGAATCCGAACCACGTTATACCGAGAAATGAATTTTTATGACCAGAAATAAATTCCTCTAATTCTTCATTGGCCGGCCGGAGAATCGAACGCAGGCCCAGCAAAGTACTAGCCGAGAACGATATCGACCCGTCCAACGAGGAACTAGTTAGATGTTGAACATATGTACTGTAGTGTCACTGTAAACAACTAGGTGTGTTATCGTATAGAACGCAGAGTCAAGACTTCCCGTTACTGACAGTTGGTTTTCATGTTATTAATGCCGTTAAATTAGCTGTAGTTACAATTTAGTCCATTGAGACTGTAAAAGAAGACACCTGAAGACCGCGGAAGGGTGAACAGAGAAATTAGACTTTGGTTTTGCTCTTTTGATTTTATGCCATGGAGACTTATATGATTAAAATGCGGTGAAATTTCAACATTGATGTCTTTAGGGTAAATTTTTAAGTAAATATGTACAGTATATTACAATACTTTTTATAGTGTGACTATAATTTTTTTTATGTTTGCTAGATGCATAAAACTTTTAAGGATTCAAATTGGATTAGTGGTTAAAATGTTCCTTAGCTTTTGCTTCAGCCACAGACATATATATATATATATATATATATATATATAATATATATATATATATATATATATATATATATATATATATAAAATTTGTTGATTCTGTGTTAAAACAGAATTCCCTCAAATATATATTTGATATATGTATTTATATATATATATATATATATATATATATATATATATATATATATATATATATATATATATATATATATATATATATATATATATATATATATATATATTATTAAGTATAGTCTTGAAGTTAGAGTAAAATGTGACAGTGTTGCCCACGATATTATTCCACATGTTTTAAGAAAACACATTATTATATAATTTTTTTCTATAGTTGCGCATCATCCATTTTAATTTTTGAGCGCCTAACTTATCAGCTCACCCCTTTTTATTTTATCCTTTACATCATAATATTATCTTTTAAGCAGGTCATGTCGTTCGCCACTTGCCTCACAATCATTATGCATTTTCAGCTTGTATGCAGGAAGCTGCATTTAAGAAAAGATAATATTCTGGATGTTATTTTTCCTAACCACCAAAATCGATCCCCAGAAGAAAAGTCTGCAAAGACGAGAGAAATTAAAGATCAAGAAAGAGAATTTCGGAACGAAAGAGCAAATTCGGCCTCGTCATTCTCATCCTCATCCTTTGCCCTCCTTGAGGAGAACTCCTGTGCCAATTGTCCACAGTAATTGGCCGCTACAGGAGTTGTCCTGGCCCCCGTACTCAATCGCTCCGGTATTGAACAAGCGTTTGTGTTTGAATTGCAAAGCCGAGTACCGCCTTCGGGTCCAATTTGCGCTGTGTCTACATCTTCACTCAGACGGAACGATTCAATGATTTTCGCTTCAACTTCGTGTGCTCGGGTCTTGGGTGAAGCGATGGGGAAAATGAGGTGTCTTCGGCCAGCTCTCTGTAGTGCGCTGTTGTGGGCGAGGATTTTAATTACCCGAACTTTTCCTTGTTTGACTTTTGCGGTGCATACAAACGTGTGTGTGTGTGTAATTGCGCGTTGGCGGAGTGTCTTTCAGACGTGAGAGCATTTAGGTGTTTCGTGGGGATTAGACGATGAAGGGGAATCCTAGTGCGGCATATTAGTTTAATGGGAATGTTATCAATAGTAATAATGATCCGGAATGTGAAATTGCAAGACTATATATATTATATATATATTATATATATATAATATATATATATATATTATATATATTATATATTATATAATATATATATATATATATATCACGCAAGTTTCACGTCTTAAAACTTCCAGTTCAACAAAATGCGGAGCAGAGTTTTCCAGTATATCAGGCATTAAGAAGTGAATCGGAAACGCCTTCCTCCAGTGATTGTTACCTTTAATACTGAATGCTGTCTCGTGAGAATGCTATCATAGCCAAACAGTGTGGTGTTTGTCATGATTCCAATTCATTATTTTGATTTTGAGGTCCCATGATCTCGCTAAATAGGTCAGATGTTGTTGCTTTTAGAGGAAATTCAACGTTTTGTGTTGTTCTGCTGTCGCAAGTGTATATTTTTTTGCTAGTTCTGTATGACTTAATGTGAAATCCAGTTGAACTTTATTGAAAATTATATTGGAAGTAATAGATATTTTGTCAACGTGTTCTTTTTTTTTTGTAATCTTAGTTAGTGTAAGAAATTTATGTATTTTTATTCCTACACAGGAAGGCCAGTTGACAAAGGTGTATTTTGAAAAATATGTGAAAAACACAGAAAAAATATTTCTCTGTGGCCTTTGAGCATTAAGATCCAGCAAGTTTTCATGTCAAAGAAAGGATATTCAATTATTTATTTTCTATCAGCGGAAAGGGGTTTCGAAAGATTCCGTGGTGATATATTTATTTTTATTCTGGAAAGTTAAAGTAATCAGAGAGGAACATGTGGTAATTGATGTTTACATTGGTGCTAGGCACTCGGGATTATGCAGAGTAAATGAATATTGACGAAATGATGTAAAATTAAGCGATCTTCGCATAGAAGATGAGAGGAGCAAGGTGTGGGAATGAAATCAATTGGGTAAAAAAAAAAAAAAAAAAAAACTTAGTAGGGCGGAGCAAAGCGAGGAGTAAAGAACGAGATTGGAACGAGAATAGATGAGGGTGCATAAAACAAAGGAAAAAGATGGAAGAGTTGACGAGACGTTATGTTAATACAGGAGATAAACAATAAAACTAAGAGAAACCACGATTAAGAATTTTGAATGCCAGTGGTCGTCTTCGCAATTTTTTTTTTTTTTTTTTTTTTGCGTCATGCCTTTGAGTCATTTGGGTGTTTGAGGTGGGCGATGTTGGCTAACATCTTTGATATGGATTTAAAGCAAATGCGTGTTTTGATGTAAAGAATGAAAAAATGAAAAGCAAATGCGTATTTTGATGTAAAGAATGAGAAAATGAACAGCAAATGCGTATTTTGATGTAAAGAATGAGAAAATGAAAAGCAAATGCGTATTTTGATGTAAAGAATGAGGAAAATGAAAAGCAAATGCGTATTTTGGTGTAAAGAATGAGAAAATGAAAAGCAAATGCGTATTTTGATGCAAAGAATGAAAAAATTAAAAGCAAATGCGTATTTTGATGCAAAGAATGAAAAAATTAAAAGCAAATGCGTATTTTGATGCAAAGAATGAAAAAATGAAAAGTAAATGCGTATTTTGATGCAAAGAATGAAAACTTGAAAAGGAAATGCGTATTTTGATGTAAAGAATGAAATAATGAAGAACCAGAGTGGTAGGCAGTGGCAGCTTACAGGAGAATAGTGTCAGATTTTATTCTCTCTCTCTCTCTCTCTCTCTCTCTCTCTCTCTCTCTCTCTGGCAAGTGAAATGCGTTTAAGAGCAACTATTCCTCTTCTTTTTCGCCTGCTGTGTGAAATGAGAGCCTCTGAAGAGATAAATCTGCATTATAGCTTTATATAACTTATGTTTTCTTGACTCTAACGGCGGTGTTTATGAACAGGTCATTTTTCATTGTCAGCAGTTCTCTTTAAGAAAGAAAAAGTGCGCACCAGTATGAACTGGCGTGGCTATTGCCAGCGGCAGCACTGCAGAAGAATGGAGTTTTTTTTTTTTTTTTTCGAGTGAAATAATATTTACTGCCAGCAGTGAATGGCGACGTCTTATACAATTCAGAGATTAATGTCACTTCGTGGTCATTGTTAGATTCGGTGTTATTCGGTCTTTCGTTTTTAATTTTCTGGATAAACTATGTCAGTTTTTATCGCACGGAGCATGATGATAATAATAATATCAGTGGTGGAAATGATAATGATGGTACTGCCATTGCTTTATCAGGTAGTATTATCGTACAACACTCTCTGCAGTGCAATGTATTGTTGGTAATTTGTTAAGCCTCAGCGAGTTGTTTTTTATATACGCAGTTCCATATTTTGCTTTGGATCGGTCTAATTTTCGACGGTTGTGGTACTCGATATCTGATTCCGGACCACAAACACTTGTCCGGATAAAAGTGTTTGCCAAAATTTGCGTCCAGTGTGAAAAATCTTCCGGACTGAAAACACCAGTACAAAACTACCAGTGTCAACTTTTAGTTTTCTGTAAAAGAAAACTATTTTGCCGGCTTTGTCTGTCCGTCCTCACTGTAGTCTGTCCGCACTTTTTTCTGTCGGCACTTTTTCTGTCCGCCCTCAGATCTTAAAGACTGCTGGGGTTAGAGGGCTGTAAATTGGTGTGTTGATCATCCACCCTCCAATCAAGAAACATACCAAATTGCAGCCTCTAGCCTCAGTAGTTTTTTTTTTATTATTATTTAAGGTTAAAATTAACCATAATCGTGCTTCTGACAGCGGTATAGGATAATCCACCACCGGGCCGTGGTTAAAGTTTCAAGGGCCGCGGCTCATACAGCATCATACCGAGACCACCGAGAGACAGATCTATTTTCTGTGGCCTTGATTATACGCTGTACAGAAAACTCGATTGCGCCAAAGAAACTTCGGCGCATTTTTTACTTGCTATGAGTATTGATAGCAGTAATAGTCGTTAGTAAAAGTCATAATAATTCTTCGCTTTTATTTGCTCAGCCCCCCCCCCCCCCCACGCCCGCAGAGGGCGTCCCCGCCTTCAGGCAAGCAACTCTCCTGTCCTGTCCTTTCATCTCAAGTTATGATTTTGGAAAACTTGAGGCAAATGAAGAATGGCGCGAGGAGCGTCCCTGAGCCGTCCAAAAGGGAAAAGTTAAATTGTTTCTTTTACATTTTTGATTTACAGCACATCGTTTCCCCTGAGTGATTTTCAGAGGGGGAGCTATTTTTATTTTTTACGCAGAGGTGAGATGTTTCGCAATTTGGGAAATTGCGTAAGATTCGCGCAAGATTCAGAATGCGCAGGCTTTTGCGAAAGCGAGAAATATTTGACTCCCAGACATTTTTCGGAGTGTATTCATGATGGAACGCTCCTGTGTTTTTTATACATATATGTATGTATAATGGATAAATAGTGTACGAATGTATACCTGGCTATTTGTTGGCGTACACGCAAACTGTATACGTATATATATGTATGTTTTATATATATATATATATGTATATATATATATCATATATGCATATATATCATATGTATGTATGTGTTTGTTGACTGTAGATTGTGTAGGGCGCGGGGCTAGCAACCTCATCCCTGACCACTCACTGACAGCTGCAGGGTTTAACATCATACAGGAAGGACCTCCTCGTCTGTAGAAAAATGTGTATGTTGAAAAAATATATATATGTATATATATATATATATATATATATATATATATATATATATATATATATATATACATTACTGTAGTTATATCAAAAATTTTAGACAACATTTTTTTCGGGTTATTTTGCTTTATTTAATTTGCGAAGTTCTGTTGGTAATAAATGCTATTTAAATTAATTACATAAACTGTTACCACCGTGATTGTGTATATTGGTGTCCGTTGCTTTGAATGCTTCGTGTGGGCGTCCTGAATGTATAGGTTTACTCCAAACGAATTCCTCTCTCTCTCTCTCTCTCTCTCTCTCTCTCTCTCTCTCTCTCTCTCTCTCTCTCTCTCTCTCTCTCTCTCTCTGGTTGGCTATCTGCCTGACACTCGTCTTATTTGCCAGATGATGGCAGAGTATTTTATTCTCTGCTTGTATAGGATGTAAGTAACACCTTCTCTGAGCTAAAATTTTATTCAAATGAGGTCAGATCATTTCTTAGGTAATGACAGATCACTCACAACAAGATTTTTTTAGTTTTTGAAGGTCGTGGCGCATCTTGAG
>JANJGK010000011.1:5285377-5320377 GCA_039081455.1 Macrobrachium rosenbergii | reverse complement strand
GGTGAAATGAGAAGTTTTACAGGTCAGAGTTGTTACAGTTGAAAAAACAAGGTTAAATATAGAAGAATGAAGCGGCCAACTGTCGGTCTGAACTGTTGGATTAATCCCCTTTCTCTCCAGATCTGGTATCTTCTTACTTTTTTCTGAAACTCAGAGCCCTCAAGAAAATCTAGAAGACGAATAAGGAAAACGGAAAGAATGTTCCGTTATATAATAAGTTTTCATTACCTTCAGTTTTGGAAACCAATGATAAGTTTTCCAAGCTGTGGAAGGGTATTTGGAGCACGTGCAATAGTCCATCGTTTCTCCTCTGCTGAAAAAAAAGTGTATAGTGAAATATTTAATCCTCAAGAAAATATGCAAGGCCTATTAAAAACCAAAAATGGGAGTCATTCTTTTGAAGCTTCGTCACTATCTACAGTCCACTATCTAGGATGCTGTTCATGTTCATACCTTGAAACTGAACTTTTTGTGAGGTAACTCAGCATGATAAGTTTCTTTTTTAGTGTCTTGTATTCGAAATTAAATCCTTTAAGGAAGAAATTCATGATGACTGGCGTCTGAATGTCTACCAATGACTGTTAAACTTCAGTCCCAATGGACTTTCAGTACTGGTCTGGCCTTGTTGTTTCATACGTTTTGGTTTTAGAATATAATTTCTCCAGCAAATTCTAAAAACTTTGTTTCGCAACGAAACATATTTTTGTTTTTGTTTAGGTAGTTCAGCTTTTAGCCGTTGCATCCCCTTTGGCATCCCTTTGGCAGAAATTCATCGTTTTATCGAGGTTATGAATTCATATCCCTATTTGGATTAACTGAAGTAAAAGCTAACAGCAGCATTGGTGGCAGTTATGAAGAGGAATGCGTATGGAGAGTTATAATTTCTGAGAAATTCTCTCTCTCTCTCTCTCTCTCTCTCTCTCTCTCTCTCTCTCTCTCTCTCTCTCTCTCTCTCTCCTTTTTTTTTTTTTTGCATGTGTGTTGAGGAACAAGCAAACATCCTTTCACCGTTGCTTTCCCATTCACTTCTCTCCTGATTAGCGCAACTTATTATTGTTACGCCTTTCAAGGTCTCTCCTAATTTAGAGAACGACAGTGTATTTTTTTTTTCCTTAACCTTTTCACTGACATGAAAATTTTTTTGGGAGGGAAATGCGTTCCCTAATTAACAGCCCGCCTTCTACCTCATTATATGATTTTGCAAAGGTTGAAACATCGTTAATGTTGTAATTTGGTCAAATATTGTTATAATGATATCCATTCTTTCCCATTTCCGGGTTATTGTACTCGGCCGCGTCAGATTAGTTTATTTTTCGTCTAAAATTCACTTTGGTTCCATATTTTTTTTCTTCTGAATGCGAACCCGGTCATGAAATTCATTAATCTTGGTTTTTTTCTTTGCATGTGTTAACTGATTCAGCCAAAGTTCATGATTGGTGTATCAAAAGATCATTTTCCCTTGCTTTTATGTCCTCGTCTCGTGATTTTCCTCTCATTGTTTCTTCTATTCGGAATACTTACTGTTGATTCTGGATAGCAAGATAATTAATGATGACTCACATCGGACTCGAACTCCAGGGCTCTCTACCGAAAGGCAAGAACGCTACCAACTGACCCCACACAGGTCATGAGAGAAGATGGAACCGAAGTACTTCTGTAACTGAGACTTTACCTGAGCAGGCCGCTACCTGTGAAAGTACCAGGGATTGTGATCTGCAAAGAACAGCCCGATAGGAAATAATTTACCAATATTATAATCTTAATTAATATGTCCTTTAATCAAAGCAAAGTGCAGACTAGCATCACAGGTTTTTATTCTGGACGTTCCAGTCTAATTCTCTAGTTATATACCTGCCAGACTTCATTAGAAGATTGATGCTTATCTATCATCGCTGTTACGGAAATCCAACAAGAGTTGCTTTTTATTAAAGATATGTTTCAGTTAATATGTGAATTTCCATACTAGTGAAAAGTTCCCAGCTTTTATAAACTGGATGCAAACTTAAATTGGCAGATTTATTGAATTCAGTTCCACGCTGACATGTCATGAAATACCATCTGTATATATTGAAACCGTTTTCCCGGCGCCATCGCTGCCGATAGAATAAAAGTCGCATTGAGTTTTGAAAAAAAAAAAAACTTTTTGAACTCTTCATTAGAAATGCATCGATTCATTTTTATTCTAGCATTAATTTCAAACGCTTTCGTGCTCTTTCCCGACGCAATGCTGAGTCGAGTCGACTTTCATCGTCCCTTTGCTTGAAGTCAGTGAACCGTGAAAAGGTGAGTCGATTTCCAATATGGTGCGCGAAATATTTCACAGAAATAAACTTTATAGGGAAAAGTTGCTTCATTTTTACTTGGCAAACTGGACTCTGTTATATTTTATGGCACATATGGGCCCCTGGGTATTTTGAACCTGGGCTTAATCCATCAGCGGAATATTTAATCCTTTTTACGATTGGGAGTTGATTGGCCGGAATGCAATGTCAGTGACAAAATGGGAGCGACCTGAAAATCATTACACTAACAACAAACATCATTTACCTTTGAAATTATCGAGCTAATCATCCGTGCGATAATGTGAAGGTATTTTCTCTTCTGGTTCATTTTCAGTATTTTCATCAAGAAATATCTACTTTTACTTTTAAACTAGATTTATAAGTTTATAAACATTTTGCGTGAATAGTGCAATCATGGGTAGACCTTAGAAAAATTCACATCTTTCAAAATATTAAAAGTTTTGTAAGAGTAAGGTTTAAAAGTTTTTAAACATATTTGGGTGAATATTGCAATCACGAGTAGACCTTTAGAATAATTCACATTTAAAAATATTAAAAGTCTTATAAGAGTAAGATATAAAAGTTTTTAGACATATTTGCGTGAATATTGCAATCATGAGTAGACCTTTAGAAAAATTCACATCGGCTTTCAAAATATTAAAAGTCTTAGAAGAGTATGATTTAAAAGTTTTTAAACATATTTGTGTGAATATTGCAATCATGAATAGACCCTTAGAAAAATTCATTTCGGCTTTGAAAATATTAGGTCTTAGAAGAGTGTGATTTAAAAGTTTTTAAACATTTGTGTGAATATTGCAATCATGAGTAGACCTTTAGAAAAATTCACATCGGCTTTCAAAATATTAAAAGTCTTAGAAGAGTATGATTTAAAAGTTTTTAAACATATTTGTGTGAATATTGCAATCATGAGTAGACCCTTAGAAAAATTCATTTCGGCTTTGAAAATATTAAGTCTTAGAAGAGTGTGATTTAAAAGTTTTTAAACATATTTGTGTGAATATTGCAATCATGAGTAGACCCTTAGAAAAATTCATTTCGGCTTTGAAAATATTAAGTCTTAGAAGAGTGTGGTTTAAAAGTTTTTAAACATATTTGTGTGAATATTGTAATCATGAGTAGGCCTTTAGAAAAATTCATTTCGGCTTTGAAAATATTAAGTCTTAGAAGAGTGTGATTTAAAAGTTTTTAAACATATTTGTGTGAATGTTGCAATCATGAGTAGACCCTTAGAAAAATTCATTTCGGCTTTGAAAATATTAAGTCTTAGAAGAGTGTGATTTAAAAGTTTTTAAACATATTTGTGTGAATATTGCAATCATGAGTAGACCCTTAGAAAAATTCATTTCAGCTTTGAAAATATTAAGTCTGAGAAGAGTGTGATTTAAAAGTTTTTAAACATATTTGTGTGAATATTGTAATCATGAGTAGGCCTTTAGAAAAATTCATTTCGGCTTTGAAAATATTAAGTCTTAGAAGAGTGTGATTTAAAAGTTTTTTAAACATATTTGTGTGAATGTTGCAATCATGAGTAGACCCTTAAAAAATTCATTTCGGCCTTGAAAATATTAAGTCTTAGAAGAGTATGATTTAAAAGTTTTTAAACATATTTGTGTGAATATTGCAATCATGAGTAGGCCTTTAGAAAAGTTCATTTCGGCTTTGAAAATATTAAAAGTCTTGTAAGCCATGGTGAAAAGTGTTACGAATCAGAATAGGGTTTTGCACAGCTTCCCTTTTGTTGGCTCCCTCTCTTCCATGGGCCTTCTCTTCCCCGCGAAGAATACATCTGTAGCACTAAAGAAACGGTCCTCTGATACCCAAAGCTTCGAAAAGAATTAGCTTTGACGTGTGACAGATATGCACCCCTATTGTCGGCTGCATTATCACGAAAGTGGGTGCTGACGATATTGGGACAGATAGGATTCGTGCGGTTTCAAGACGAAGGATGCCTACACTTCAGCCTGTTACTTTTCTTTGATGCGTTGTTGCACATTTCAGCCATATAATTTTGCTCGAGAACTCTTCTCTGCTTATATGGTGAGGCTAGAGATGGACGTAGATTTCATCGCAACAGCGGAAAGAATTAAGGCCCCGAAACATTCAAGGGGATTTGCTTGCTCTTTGCTTTCACATCCGAGCTCGTTTTGTACGACAGAAAATTCTGACGAGCAGGAGAATATTCTAGGAAATACTGACGAGCAGGAGAATATTCTAGGAAATACTGACGAGCAGGAGAATATTCTAGGAAATACTGACGAGCAGGAGAATATTCTAGGAAATACTGACAAGCAGGAGAATGTTCTAGAAAATGGCTTAACAGACTCTTGCCACTCTCTCCAGAGCTGCAGAATCTAGTCTTGCGAGGCTTTATGATGAATCATCATGGTCTGCGCAATTTTCGATGTTAATTTTCATTTTTCATTTTCAGATTCTTGCATCCAATTTTTTGGACTGTACTCACCATTGTAAAAATAGCGTAGTCCTGAAGATAGCCATAACTGATGGAACAGCATTGCCTAAATTGAGCAACACGGCAGTAATTTTCATCTTTTCTTTCAAAGGTTTACAGTAGAAGATAAGAAGAGGTACAGGAAATTAGGAAAGTGCTGTCTTAAAATAATACATGCCACGTTTGTTTAATCATTTTGTGTATATATTACGACTGAGTGATATGTTGTTGAAGTTGAATTTTTAAGTTTATTTTTTCATTGTTTTGCAAGATACTAAGTGCCAGCTAGACGAAAGTGCCAGAAGTGAATACGACCGACACTGGAAAGTGCCAGAAGTGAATACGACCGACACTTGAAAGTGCCAGAAGTGAATACGACCGACACTTGAAAGTGCCAGAAGTGAATACGACCGACACTTGAAAGTGCCAGAAGTGAATACGACCGACACTTGAAAGTGCCAGAAGTGAATACGACCGACACTTGAAAGTGCCAGAAGTGAATACGACCGACACTTGAAAGTGCCAGAAGTGAATACGACCGACACTTGAAAGTGCCAGAAGTGAATACGACCGACACTGGAAAGTGCCAGAAGTGAATACGACCGGCACTTGAAAGTGCCAGAAGTGAATACGACCGACACTTGAAAGTGCCAGAAGTGAATACGACCGACACTTGAAAATGCCAGAAGTGAATACGACCGACACTGGAAAGTGCCAGAAGTGAATACGACCGACACTTGAAAGTGCCAGAAGTGAATACGACCGACACTTCAAAGTGCCAGAAGTGAATACGACCGACACTTGAAAGTGCCAGAAGTGAATACGACCGACACTGGAAAGTGCCAGAAGTGAATACGACCGACACTTGAAAGTGCCAGAAGTGAATACGACCGACACTGGAAAGTGCCAGAGGTGAATACGACCGACACTTGAAAGTGCCAGAAGTGAATACGACCGACACTGGAAAGTGCCAGAAGTGAATACGACCGACACTTGAAAGTGCCAGAAGTGAATACGACCGACACTGGAAAGTGCCAGAGGTGAATACGACCGACACTTGAAAGTGCCAGAAGTGAATACGACCGACACTGGAAAGTGCCAGAAGTGAATACGACCGACACTTGAAAGTGCCAGAAGTGAATACGACCGACACTGGAAAGTGCCAGAGGTGAATACGACCGACACTTGCGACATCTTGAAGAGCATCGTTTTAATTTTTCAGATTTTTGAAGGGCTTTTGAAGAAAGACCTTCCAGAAGGTGTGATCTCTCCAGTTGATGGTACGAAAAGCCATCCTGCCTCGCTCGGTATCCTTACCTTTCCACAAACAACAATTTGACAATATTTACTTGGATCTTCAAGTCCTACGGGCCCATTATTTGGTGCTTGTTAAATGGCGGTACTTTCATTTGTCCCATTACGTCCAGTGACATAAGATTCATGAAGCGGTCGAACGTATATCCACGATAATTCTGTCGATGCCGTTCGCTTCCGTATTGATTATTGGCGACAGGTACGAAGCCTATGCTTAACCGCCACCGCTGGTTATACCTGACGCATCGCACATATGTTTAGAATAAATGGTTTTTGATATGCTGGTAATATTTTCGGAATGTTGGCACGCGTTTATGAATCATATAGGCTTTGTGTGCATAGCCTTATATTCGAGCAGTCGTAAACAATGTTTGTGGTACTCCGGAATTATTTTCGTCCGTGCCCACTAAATTTGTGACGACAGAGCGATCGTTTTTTTTAAAATATATATAAATGTTGAAGGTGCACTTCACGTCATATTAATACTAGGGAGGACTAGATGGAGTCAGTGACTGAAATAAGAGTTACATATTTTGGGCATTTATATTTACCTTATATATATGGAGAAGGCTTACACGGAACAGCGACCCCATATAGAGATGGGTAAAGGCTGAAGGCAAAGAAGAGGAAGAAGAAGAAAAAAAGACTGTCATGTTCTCCGGTTAGCTGTTGAAAGGAAGATATGACAGATATGAATTTCCCTGTTTACAAACTCCCACTTCACTTCACATGACGGCATCGAAAGCTCATGAACAGCACGTCGATTCCCTTCTCCCGGAACAGTGCACAACTCTAGGTAATTACTTGATGGAATGAAGAATATATTTCTTTTATTTTTAAGCATATATGGACACATGTTATACATTCTTGGTATAAATTATGTTCCTTATTTCTTCTAATGGATGGGTGTTTTGATTAAAGAATTATTCATTTATATATTGATATATATAATATTTATACTATATATATTATATATACGTGTGTATAAATACAGTATCTCTCTCTCTCTCTCTCTCTCTCTCTCTCTCTCTCTCTCTCTCTCTCTCTCTATATATATATATATATATATATATATATATATATATATATATATATATATATATATAATATATATATATATATATATATAGAGAGAGAGAGAGAGAGAGAGAGAGAGAGAAAGAGGGAGAGAGAGAGAGAGAAAGAGAGAGAGATTCGGCATATATTCATGCTTACGTTTTCATTATTATTATTATATGCATTAAATTCATATATATATATATATATATATATATATATATATATATATATATATATACATATATATGTGTATACATATATATATATATATATATATATATATATATATATATATATATATATATATATATATATATATTATACAGTACATATATGTATATATATATACATACATCGGCCAATCCTCCTGTGAAAACTTAAAAGAAAAAACTATTGAAATAGCCAAATAAGTCAAAATCCCTGGAGTGAAGCTTTCCGCCGACTGCTCAACGCCAATAGTAATTCAATATAACGTTCTCAAATTTCACATAATTTTTCCTTCACATTTTTGTTGGACGAGAAATGTTTTAAAAAGGAACTGATCCGACGGTAGATGAATATTAGCAAGAATTTGTTGTCGGATATCGGATACTGGAATTTGAGGATGAAGGAATAAGGATTTTTTTTTTTTTTTTTTTTTTTAGGATTTTTTTTTTTTTTTTTTTTTTTTTTTTTTTTTTTTTTTTTTTTTTTTTTTTTTTTTTACTCCGGTTGCTTTCATCATGGGCAGCGCCCTCCAGGTCCTTGTTCCCTTTTGCTTCACTAATAAATCTCTTAAGACCATCGATTGCTGCTGGAGGAGTCAAGGTCGAGCACTCGAGTGGGTATTCTGGGGAGCCTTTTGAAAGCGATATTTTGAAGTGTGTATTGTCAGTTTTGTCTTACTGGCTGACTAACCTGGTGCTCTCTCTTTCCTGTTAAGATAGTTGCTTCAGTTACATTGCCCAGCATTTTTGACAATTATATATTTCACCCCTTCTCACCCCCACTTCCTATCGGGGCTAAACTTGGACTTAAAGGGCATTGGGAGCGTCACTGTTCATCACAGCGACCTCGAAAACTATGGATTAGACACTAATATTTGTCGTCTTCAGTTATGTTTACATGTCAGCCCCTTCCCACCCCTTCTCATCCCCCCTATCCTGTCGGGGCTGAATTTGGACTTAAAGGGCATCGGGAGTGTCAGTATTCATCTCAGCGACCTCGAAAACTGTGGCTTAGATACTAATATCGGTCATTTTCGGTTATTTTTTTACATGTCACCTCCTTCCCACCCCTTCTTTGGTGCCAGTGATGTCTTACCCACCAAGTTTGGTTGAAATTGCTCAATGCGTTTCAGAGTGTATGTGGAACATACACTCACACACACACACACACACATACATACATCCATCCATCCATCCATTTATATATATATATATATATATATATATATATATATATATATATATATATATATATATATATATATATATATACATACATATATATATATACATACATATATATATATATATATATATATATATATATATATATATATATATATATATATATATATATATATATATATATATATATATAACTATCGACAAGGCAGCCTGTGTCCTACTTGCAAGTTTGTGATGAGAATTCCACTAGAACATCGTATTTTTTCCTTTGAAGGGTAAAATGACTTAATACTGTCTATTTGCACTTTATTCCCATTTTTGCAGTATTATTCTATCGGTTACAGCAGTATTTATCGTCGTATGTAATAAATTTGATTCAGAAAACGTGAAATGTGAAAACTGCTGGATGTAATGCGATGAAACATTTCATGGCTGCAGCGACGAGGCTAAAGGGAAGTCCAGTAGCTGTTATTTTGTATTCTATAATTTATTTATTCTGTACAAGGTCACTGAGTTTTGCATTTGTTTTGCTATTCTTATATTTCTTATAACTATCAATATTTGTAAATCAAAACTTGTTGCTTTTGTCTCTGACCCTGATTGACCAATATTTGCTTGAATAATGTTTTCGTTAAGACTGATGAATTTGCGAGGGCTTCGAAATAAAGGGGTTTTCAGGTACATCCTGATTTTATATATCATGATTTCCTCTGAATGGCAGGAGATTAGGTAACAGTAATTGGTACCGAAATTATCATTTCAGTGCACCGTATTGGTTCATTTCAGTGCGTTTTCATACAGTATTTTGAATGACATGAAGTAATGAGCCGGCCCTAATAGGCGGATTTGCATGTTTATGTACTGGAAATGCAGGATTTTTGGAGACCCATTAGTTGTACTTGCTGGCTTCTGTTTTTAACTGAGGTTTCAGTTGCCTAATGACAAAGAGTGTATTTCCTGCCTTTGTCCGTCTCATTTTGAACTTTAGGAGAGAGATTTGTATGATGAAAGCAGCGTGACATTCTGAATTCATATCCTGAATAGCAGGTCAGCGTGGGCTTAAAAGACCTCAGATTGTTGTTTCTAATTTTACCGCCTGTCTCTTCACGTGCTTGGGAATTACGTCAGGTCAAGGTAAATGTGTATATCAACATGCAGACTGCAATTCTTAAACTAAATCAGGTATGGAGAAAATATTTATCGAGATCAAATGTGCTGGTCACTTTTTCGAGATGTATACATATGCAGTTTTAATAACCAGTGTTACCCTCTTAACTTCTCGAATTCTTCACACTTTTTGGATACGCTGAACACTGCAAAGCCTGAAATCCAAATGCAAGAATATGAGGAAATTCCGCAGCAGGATCTGAACCTGCCTCCGGAGTATCAGAACGAGGTTACGTTACCCACCTGACCACGAGAAGGAAGAAAATACATAACTTAGACCCTTGTTGTGTTTTACGAAATGTACCGGTACTAAACAGAACGCCCATGTTAATCTCACAAACAAAAGCAAAGTGTGAAACGCGGGCTCAGAATCTCTTTAACGTTTTATATGTCATTTCTTGGGAATGCCGACTGTTCAATTAAACGACCGGAATGGAACGCAACACGAAAATAGAGACGAAAGAATTTTCACTCCATTGCCGTTATTCCGGAATCAAAGGCATAGGCTGTAATTCCATCAACGCTTGGAAATACATTTTTTGGATTGTTGCTCATCAAAGGGATTTGCTCTCGGTGTAAATTGAGGCCGGGCGTCAGTTTTCATGGATTGAACGTAAATTAAGATTACCAATTTTACCTTGTGACTTTGGAACGCGAAATACTCGTGCGCATAGTTTTCATACAGACAGACTTTTAATGGTTATATGTGAGTCCCCGCTAATTGCGCCGAACCCTTTTAAGCAAGCCGTTGGGACACGACTGTGCTTCTGTAATGTTTTCCTCTTGGAACTTAAGTAACTCAGGGAACTCGATCAGTTTTTGTAGAAGGCAAGAGCAAAGATATTGATGCATACTGTGTGAGGAAGGTATGGCATTAAAACACTTCTGATGAATGTGAAAGGATCCATGTAAGAAATGATGTTCATATTTACATACTTCACAGAATGTTTATTTGTCTTAACCGAGACCGTACTAAGTTGTTTTGCTAAGATGAGCAGTTTTTGGGTTTATGTGAAGGTACGGGATGGTTTTTTTTTTTCTGAATGCTTTGTGTATGTCAAAATTATTTGCTTATCGCTTTTGGCGCTGGTTTTTCTGTTGCACTCAGGGCATTGAATTTCGACTGATTGCGTTCCTGTTAGTAAATAAAAACGCCATGGTTTATATATATATATATATATATATATATATATATATATATATATATATATATATATATATATATATAATGATTTTTATATATATAATATATATATATATATATGTGTGTATACAGTGTGTTGTTTATATATATAATTATATATATATATATATATATATATATATATATATATATATATATATATATATATGTGTTAGGATCTTTGGTGGTTCTATGGGTGGTACGGTAGTTACCTGTTTATTTATTTGGCTAATCCTCTCCCCTCCCCTCTTATTTTCACAGGATTGTTGACGTCTGTGGTGGCGTGACGCCAACTTTTAGTCAGGTTCGGGCAGCAGTAGCGAACGGGTTGTTCTCTTGGGGATGAGAACTTTTGAGTACCAGCAGCAGTTCGACTTTGAGGACGTTTCTTGGGCACCCGGTGTTTGGGCCCAGGCTGGAGCAGCGCACCAACGAAGATGGTTGTTTGTTGGCCGCAGGTGGAGACCCTGTCGGCGGTTTTGGCTCGGGTGCAGTGGCCCCGTGTCCTTGATATTTGGCGAGACAGCAGCAGGACGTCGTGATAATACGAGCTGTTGTCGTTAGTTGGTGGACTTCGCTGGAGATGGCTTTTTTTTTTTGTATCGACTGCTGCTGGTACTTCTTTTTTTGATATAAAGTAATATTGCTTTATTTTTGTGTTTCGTGGCCCGGACCTGGCTCAATTTTATGGCTTTCTTTTTTGTTATAGATTTTTATTAAGTTTAATATTAATAAATCTATTTTTATAACAATTTCCTGTATTTTTGTTATTCCTCCTTCTTTGTGTGTGCGAGCTGTCGATTAGCCAGAGCAGCCCCAATAGTTTTTCCATCTATAAAGATCCTGTTTTTTTTTTTTTTTTTCTTACGGGCCGAGCCACTCGGTTCGTAACAATATATATATATATATATATATATATATATATATATATATATATATATACAGAGAGAGAGAGAGAATGAAGAAATGGATAGACAGACATATCTATCTATCTGTATCTGCCCATCATTCTATATACAAACGTACATACATATACATATACATATAGATGCGTATACATACACATACACAGAGAAAGAAAGAAACACGGCTACACAAAAACAGGGAAGGTTACTTGGGTATTTGCAGTGGCTCTCTTTGTCAGTTGTGAACGTAAACGAATGATGCCCTAAAGGCTGAAGCAAAATGGCCCTTCGCTCTTAATGAAGATGGGGAGAGGGTGCGGGACGTAATGACTTTCCCCGGGACTTTTATTCCTTGCACTTGGAAACCAGTGAGATTTCACCGTAATCGAAATTATGTAACAAAAAAAAAAAAATACGTGCGATGATGGTTATATGTTTTTTTTTTTTTATATTCCTTATGTTAAGAATATGTTTGAACTTGGTGTGTTTCACCGTAGCAGAAATTGTATGTGTGTGTGTGTATGTTTTTTTTTTTTTTTAGAATTTGTATTATTGCCAGTGTGCTAGACCTTGAACTTTGAAGTCTTTCGCACTAGCTGGGAATTCGACAAGCGTAGCACTTGTGAAGTACTTGATATTATCACTCCTTTTTTCATTCTCTCTCTCTCTCTCTGTGTATATATATATATATATATATATATATATATATATATATATATATATATATATATATATATATATATATATATATATATATATTATATATATATATATATATATATATATATATATATATGTATATATGTATATATATGCATGTTTATATATATGTATTATATATATACTTTTAAGTGCTCACAAATAAAGTTAACAAAAGGACAGAGATGTAATGGCTTTACTGTCCGTCCTCAAATTTTCAAAGTTATCGGCGGGACGTTATTGACAGAAAACCAACTTAAACATGACTTCGTTATATTATTATTATTATTATTATTATTATTATTATTATTATTATTATTATTATTATTATTATTATTATTATTATTATTATTATTCAGAAGATGAATTTTATTCGTATGGAACGAGCCCACCAAAGGGACCATTGGCTTGAAATTCAAGCTTCCAAAGAATATGGTGTTCAATAGAAAGAAATAGGAGGTTAAGGGAAATACAGAAAGGAGAGATCTCACTTATAAAAAAATGAATTAATAAATTAATAAATAGATAAAAATGTATAAAATGTATATATCGAATGCAGGTTCGAGTCTTGCTACGGACGACAGAATTTCTTCATTTGGTTTTTCATGCAAATCTTAGGCTCTGCAGGGAAAATCGGAATAAAAAAAAAATTATTTTTCATGCAAATCTTAGGCTCTGCAGGGAAAAGCGGAATAAAAAAAAATAGATTTTTCATGCAAATCTTAGGCTCTGCAGTGAAAAGCGGAATAAAAAAAATTGATTTTTCATGCAAATCTTAGGCTCTGCAGTGAAAAATCGGAATAAAAACATTTATTTTTCATGCAAATCTTAGGCTTTGCAGTGAAAAAGCGGAATAAAAAAAATTTATTTTTCATGCAAATCTTAGGCTCTGCAGGGAAAATCGGAATAAAACAATTTTATTTTTCATGCAAATCTTAGGCTCTGCAGTGAAAAGCGTAATAAAAAAAAGTGAAGAAATGCTAACAAGTGATGAGGTATCGAGCTAGTTTTAAATGTATGCAAATCATAAGTCTTTTCCCATTTCATTTTAATGTTAGTGAATAACTAATGACATTAAATTGGTAAGGGTTTGGTGTACCTTGAGGCTTTTATACGTACAATTATTCTTTTTTTTATATGTAAAAATATTCTGAATGATACAGAAAAGGAGATGCTAGGAAATTCTTACTTAATTTCAAAAAAACATCATAGAAACCCTGATATATCTTCCGCCACAGTCAACTTCTCTCTCTCTCTCTCTCTCTCTCTCTCTCTCTCTCTCTCTCTCTCTCTCTCTCTCTCTCTCTCTCTCTATATATATATATATATATATATATATATATATATATATATATATATATATATATATATATATATATATATATATATATTATATATATTTTATTCTCCTTTTTTTTATTATTTGTATCCAGATTTCGTTGATATATTTTCCGTCGCAGTCACTTTCTCTCTCTCTCTCTCTCTCTCTCTCTCTCTCTCTCTCTCTCTCTCTCTCTCTCTCTCTCTCTCTCTTTATTGCTTTTATCTTTCTAAGAACATTTACAGCGTCTCCACCCGTACTATTGTGGATCATTTTAACAAAGTGTGCGGAAATATGAGTTTTGTTCATGTGTGTGTGATTGTGTGTTTTCGAACTATGTTCGTACTCTTAGATTTTATGTGCGTAAGTTTTTGTTTTTTATACATCGGTGTATTATTTAATAAACAGTGACCACTCAGACTTCCAATACCGGAACTAAATTGACTTGCTTTTCACGGAGCGTTTTATTGTTTCGAAACTTCATTGTACTGGTATCCAACCTTTTTCAATGATTTTGCTTTAACATATTTCGCACCGCCATAACCCAGCGTTACAGTGATTGTGAAAAACAATAAAGAAAAGCATATGAACAGTTGGAAGCTTGATGTGCTACCACCAAGCTAGAAGGTGTGTTTGTGTTTGAGAGAGAGAGAGAGAGAGAGTCACCCCACTAGCTAAAATACAGTTTTAATTAGTCAATTACTTTCCAGCTAGCAAAAATAATTTTATATCAGTTATTCACAACGGTTTACTTCCTGGCTCTATTTTATATTGATGTAAAAATTTTATTAAAGTAAAATCGTGGTGTACTTCTCCCAGATGAGACCTAGAGAGAAAGAATGGTACTTCCAAACACGGATAAATTTAGAGAAAAATGTAGCGTATATGAAAATGTAAAAAGGAAACGAAGAATTGCTTCACCGCCAGTTAAAGCCAGAATTTATGATTGATTTCATGGGTTGTCAGATTAAATTGAATATCCGTTTAAATGTAATTCATTTATTTTCAGTTCAGTGACAGTTCATAGCGACAAATTTTGGGTGGTATCATTCATTTTGATAAAACCAGCGGGCAGACTGCGGTAGATGGTTTGTTGAATCCTCGTGCTGTACACTGTAGGCATTACTTAAGGTTCTTTGCAGCGTCCCTTCGGCCCCGAGCTGCAACCCCTTTCATTCCTTTTACTGTACCTCCGTTCATATTCTCTTTCTCCCGTCTTACTTTCCACCCTCTCCTAACAATTGTTTCCTAGGGCAACTGCTTTGAGGTTTTCCTCCTGTTACACCGTTCAGGCCTTTTTACCGTCAATTTCTGTTTCAGCGGTGAATGACCTCATAGGTTCCAGTGCTTGGCCTTCGACCGAAATTCTATATTTTATCTGTCTTCTTGAATCCTTTTGGAATGGTTGTTTACGTGATTGCCTGATATTAAATTATGGTACGAAAAACATAATAAAGTTCCACAGAATGAGGAATATTTGCATAAGTACTGTATTTAGAGAGAGTATGAAAACAAACTTTCATTTTTATCGGCAAAAAAAAAAAACTCATTCTCAATTTACAAAGATTACTTAACTTTTTATTCGAATCTCTCTCTCTCTCTCTCTCTCTCTCTCTCTCTCTCTCTCTCTCTCTCTCTCTCTCTCTCTCTCTCTCATATAGGCTATATATATACATATATGTTAATACTCGTCAGTACGGACTTAAGGACACTCAGCGTCCCATTCTTACAGATGAATTCAGCTCGAGTTACTGGAATATCTTTTTGTTGTATGTAACCGCTTATTCACCTCAGATGACTTATACCGTGTGGTAACCATATAATGGATGTTCTCAAATCTTGGGCTGCCCCAAAGCCTTTGTGCCGTGGCCTTCTACAGTCATGGAGTTCGAGTTCCCCAGCTTTCCTCGCTTCTATATTAGTTATTTATTTAGTTATTACTGATTGTTGGTGTCATATTTTCAGTTTTGTAATAATTTTCGAGATCCAAATCTGTTTATTGTTAGTTATTTAATTACTGTATTCGGTTATATTGCTATTTTATTTCTCTTCTTTCGTCCCGTGATTATGAAAAGAAATTCGGTGAAATATTACGGTTTTACTTTCAATTCCTAGTTTTATTATGCGCAAAAGTTAGTATTTTTGAAGTAGATAATTGGTATTCTTTCCGTTTCCGTGACTCCTTTCGGCCGGATGATGTGAAACGACCGTCAGACTGAAAAATATTCTTTTTATATATTCTTTTTACGGAGCCCCTGATGATTAGAGTTAATTTACTGACTACGATTCCGAGGAAAGAGGTAAATCCATCCGGCCGTAATCTGTTGCCATTAGAATCTGAACTTTGAAGTGAGAATAATTGTGAATCGATTTTCACCGACGGCAGCTTGGACGTCACCCTGACTCTCCCTTTTATTTTATTTTATTTTATTTTTTTTTTTTTGAGACTCTCTGCACTCTTCCACACCAACCTCTCGCTTTCCCCTCGCTTTTTGTATATTCCCCCTCCTTTTATTTTCTCTGTTTTCTGCTGTTTTGTCAAAGGATCAGTCGCGAGCGGAGGGAAAAGACCCAGCGGTAATTTGCTCACACCTCCGAAGAGGAACTGATTCAATTTAGTGGAAGTTTTCCCTGCTGGACTTTTAATCGCGCTACATGACAGACTGACAAGTAGGAACGAGAGGGAGGGAGAGGCCTTCCTGGCGTCAGCGTCGCCTTTATCAGTGCTGGGAATTTCCTCGATTTGAGTTGTAGATCTCTTTTTCCGTTTTCCACTCTCGCCTTCTTTTTTTTTTTTCTTTTTTTTTGTATTCGTGCTGGAGAATTCCACCTCGATTTCTTTCCACACACATACACATATATATACATGTGTGTGTTTGTGTGTATGGATATTTATTTATACACACGCATACATACATACATACATACAGTACACTCACACATATATATATATATATATGTAAATATGTATGTATGTATGTATAACGTGTATGGATATTTATTTATATACACACGCACACATAATTATATATATATATATATATATATATATATATATATATATATATATATATATATATATATATATATATATAATTATATGTGTGCGTGTTTATATAAATAAATATCCATACACGTTATACATACATACATACATATTTACATATATATATATATATATATATATATATATATATATATATGTGTGTGTGTATGTGTACATGCATGTATATATATATATATATATATATATATATATATATATATATATATATATATATATATATATATATATATATATATATATATATATATATATGTATATATATAGAAAGAGAGAGAGAGAGAGAGAGAGAGAGAGAGAGAGAGAGAGAGAGAGAGTGTCTGGGGTTAGAATGAATTTACTAAATTATGGTATTTACCCCTGTGGTCTTAATCTTGATGCAAAAAAAAAAAAAAAGCCAAAAGTGACGATAGCTTCTCCGTTTGCTGCGGTAATACAAAATTTTTTCTCTTCTTCATTGAACTAGCGTGTCCTCTGTGTAGAGGTCGGAAAGATAATTCATCCTATGTGTGTTCTCGAGTTGATGTGCAAGGTATGATTGTAGTAATGACCTTTCAAAATCTTATGGGAATTAAGTAAAATTGTTAAATATACGTCACCTACTCCTTTTCAGTTTTCTGTAAAAGAAAACTATTGTGCCGGCTTTGTCTGTCCGTCCGCACTTTTTCTGTCCGTCCTCAGATCTTAAAAACTACTGAGGATACCAAATTGCAGCCCTCTAGCCTCAGTAGTTTTTATTCTATTTAAAGTTAAAGTTAGCCATAATCGTACATCTGGCAACGATATAGGACAGGCCACCACCGGGCCGTGGTTAAAGATTTATGGGCCGCGGCTCATATGCATTATACCGAGACCGCCGAAAGGTAGATCTGTTTTCGGCGGCCTTGATTAAACGTTGCACAGAAAACACGATTGCGCCGAAGAAACTTCGGCGCATGTTTTAAATTTTTTGTTTTTTTGAGAATGCTTAACTTTTATGGTATCATAATTGCACATGCATTTGATAATTCCTGCAAAATTCTTTTCAGTTTTAGCTTGCAAGTTCATAATAGCCGGCTAAAAATTATGTGAAAGCAGTTGAAGCGGGAATGAAATAAGGTGGCTGAAAAGTGGAACTCATTCATATAATTTTATTAGAATATCTTTATGCCTTTAAATAAAAAAAAGGAAAGAAGTCTTTATTACAACAGCTGTAATGATATACTTATGGGCAGTTCCACTTTATAGTGTGTATTACATTCTCGTTACGTTAATTAAGAGATTGCTAGACTATATATAATATCCTTCGGGGAGTGCCACGTGTCTTTTAGAGGAAAGAAAGGTGAGATCAGGTTGAAATCCTCTTAGATCAAGCAACGTGTGTTGCAAGAAGGATTTTGTGAGATGCGTTTTGTCCAAGTCAGAAGTTTCTGAAGAGTCTCGGCTTAACTGAGACAAGGGTCCGATATAGTTTGCGTTGATAAGCTGTAGTTTTGCAGCAAAGGAGCAGTAATTGAAAGCCTTTCAATTGCGACCTCTCTCTCTCTCTCTCTCTCTCTCTCTCTCTCTCTCTCTCTCTCTCTCTCTCTCTCTCTCTCGGACATGGCCTTCAATAGAAAAGAAGTTCCTCATTGGCCGGTGGGTATCGTTCTCAGCTAGCACTCTGCTGGTACCGCGTTCGATTCTCCGACCGGCCGATGAAGAATTTGAGGAATTTATTTCTGGTGATAGAAATTCATTTCTCGTTGTAACGTGGTTCGGATTCCACAATAAGCTGGAGGTCCCGTTGCTAGGTAACCAGTTGGTTCTTGGCTACATAAAATAAATCTAATCCTTCGGGCCAGCCCTAGGAGAGCTGTTAATCAGCTCAGTGGTCTGGTTAAACTGAGGTATACTTAACTTTTTCAGTGGAAAAGAGCTGAGAGAGGGGGTTTTCTCAAGAGAGGAATTTAAAGAATAGGTAAGAATAGGGTGCACACTTCGGTATAGGCAAATGAGTATAAATTTCTATCTGCTGTACTATACATAGCATACGACAAATATGACGCATGCATTACACAGTAAAAAAAAGTGTGTTTAATATTCTAGTAAATAGTTTAACTAGTAGTATCGAAAAATATTAAGGGATTTGTGAGGGAAGCTTTCGATTCACGGAGTGGTGATCAGTATTTATCGAGGCAACACATTTGTTTAGAGGATTACTTACGTCAAGGTTATTTTCACGTTTTTCTCTTTTACTTTTATGTTAAGAGCTGTGCGTTATTGTTTTGTGAAAGTTTGTTATTTGTATTATTTGTTGTTATATAATTTATTTGCTTTATTTATTTTTCCTTCATCGTTTATTCAATGCTTATCAGTTACCTTATCTGAAGTGGGCATTTTTTTTTTATGTTGGCCCCCTGTGGTTTGGCTTATATCATTCTGGTTTACCACCTGTGGTCGAAACTTGGTATGTAATAGTAATAGTAATAATAATAATAATAATTAAAAAAATACTCGTAGTAGCATGAGTCTTAAAGTGGAGAAGCAAATCCACAATGATGTACATGTACATATATTTAAAGATAAATTAGTACATAATAATAATAAGATTCTAGCAGAAATGTTCCATCGTAATGAGTTGTAGGCGTTCTAAAAGTATTTTACATAATGTGGTAGTGCAATAAAATGGAAGGAATTCAAATTGAAATAAAAATTAAGCATTCCACCACCCTCACACACACACACGTACTGGTTACCATTGCTTGAATCAAAAGCTTTTCTCGCAAATCCTGCAATTCATTAGTGCTTGTGATCATGCTTCCCGATCTGCACGGAATATTTTTCGATGCTGCTAGTGAAATTAGTTACTGGAATATTTCACTCACACTTTTTACTCTGAAATATATACGTCAGATGTGTCATATTTTATTTAGAGATAGTTTAGGAATATACACTCATTTGCCCATACCAAAGTGAGCGTGCAATTAAGCTGAAATCATTTAATAAAAAATTAATTTAGAAATAGTTAGAAATATACACTCATTTGCTCATACGAAAGTGAGTATGCAAATAACTAAATATAGAATTAGGCTGAAATCATTTAATAAAAAATTAATTTAGAAATAGAAATATACACTCATTTGCCCATACGAAAGCGAGTATGCAAATAACTAAATATAGAATTAACATGAAATCATTTAATAAAAAATTAATTTAGAAATAGTTAGAAATATACACTCATTTGCCCATACGAAAGTGAGCATGCAAATACCTAAATATAGAATTAGGATGAAATCATACAATAAAAAAAAATCACTTAAAATTCTAATGAGAATACACATTCTTTCAATTCTTTTTTATGGCTGACTACATCGCCATTGTTTTGTTAAAGAGAATGGCAGCATTAGTGGATCTGATTTTATAGATGGTCTTCTCAGTTCGTATCATTTTCTTCTCGTCAGGTCTGATATTTGCCACTGCTTATATTTTATATATTTTTTTTTAAATGATGCCTTGTAGCACACTCATGTATGATAGGTGCAGCTGTCTACAGTATGTTTCAGAAGGGAAAAGTTTGCATTTGAAAAGCTGCAAAAATAGGTGGTGTTTACCGAACAAGGTTAGACTTAATATAGAACCTTGTTTCACACCCTGTGGGACCTTTCTTGGACTAAACTTGGCCTCATCTGATCTTAATTTTATCATCAGGTTCAATTTCTGGTTCTCAACCAGCTCTTCGTTGGGCGAGTCGGTAGAGCTGGGGACTAGCACTCGCTAGGCCCGAGTTCGAGTCTCCGGCCAGCTGATGAAGAGTTAGAGGAATTTATTTCTGGTGATAGAAATTCATTTCTCGCTATAATGTGGTTCGGATTCCACAGTAAGCTGTAGGTCCCGTTGCTAAGTAACCAGTGGTGTGGTAAAACTAAGGTATACTTAACTTTTTTGGTTCTCAACCTTTTCATATGCAGCTAGGGGACGAAGGCACGCTGCAAAGAACCTCAAGTAATGCCTACAGTGCACCACATGAGGTACACTGACGGCACCACATCCCTACGGGGGTAAATCGTCAAAAGCTGTCATGCTGAAAGTTCGTTCTTACAAGCCGCTACGGTTGCTAGGTACGTAAAGACGATAAGTCATTTAAGATCCATGTTAATTTGGCTCTTAATGACAAGAGTCAATGAGGAAGGAAAACTTAATTCCTCGGTTTCTCGTAACGGTCTTTCATTCTGTTTGATTCTTCTCGATTAAAGAACAACAACGAATAACGCGAGAATAGTAAAGTCTACCAATCAGTTAACTACAAATCAGTTATTGAATTTCTTGTACTTGAGGGTCAGACGGCTAGAAAAATAAGTATACCTTAGTTGACCCAGACCACTGAGCTGATTAACAGCTCTCCTAGGGCTGGCCCGAAGGATTAGACTAATTTTACGTGGCTAAGAACCAATTGGTTAGCTAGCAACGGGACCTACAGCTTATTATGGAATCGGAACCACATTAAAGCAAGAAATGAATTTAACCGGAAATAAATTCCTCTAATTCTTCATTGACGGGCCGGAGACTCGAACTCGGGCCTAGCAGAGTACTAGACGAGAACTCTACCGACTCGTCCAACGAGGAACTCAGACGGCTAGAAAACCGACGATGATTTCACCTTTGGCAAATATACCAACTGGATATTTCAGTGCGACTTGATGCAATTACGTTACTTACTTATTACTCAGCTTTATTCAGAACAATAAAACTATCAACTCCCAACTTTCACAGAGTGACAGACTTATTACTTTCAAACTCTTTCTTTCTAAAACATGTCCAACAGCGCTGGTGCGAGAACTTAAGTTACGGGAAGAAGAAAAACATTTTTCAAAACATCAAACAAACTCGATAGTATTTTCACTGTAAGTTGTCTTTTTCTTGTTAACGTGAAGAGGGTAGTGTAAATTGAAACATGAATAAATCCCTCAAAATAAGAAATAAAAACTCGCGCACCTCATTAACAGTCGTTTCTATGCAACAGTATTTTAGCATGTTGCTGATATCTCTATAGAAATAGAACATAACAGAGTTTATTCTCTCTAATGTACATATTCCAAAAACAGAAGCATCTGAGGAAATATTTTTCTCAGCGATTGAATATTCCTGGTTTTGTTTGTGTATAAGAGGTGTTTTGAAGTGACCCAGTCCGGTTTGCTTTTCAAACGTGAAAGTTATACCATATCGTGTAACTTGGTAAAACTGTATTCATACAGTAGACTTACTGCCTATTGTGAGTCTTTGAAAATTGTATCGTCCGGCTGTAAAAACTTTTTTTTTCGGTTTTTAGTTTTCTATAAAAGAAAACGACTGTGCCGGCTTTGTCTGTGCATCCGCTCTTTTTCTGTCCGCACTTTTTACTGTCCGCACTTTTTCTGCCCGTCCTCAGATATTAAAAACTACTGAGGCTAGAGGGCTGTAAATTAGTATGTTGATCATCCACCCTCCAGTCATCAAACATACCAAACTGCAACCCTCTAGCCTCAGCAGTGTTTATTTTATTTAAGGTTAAAGTTAGCCATAATCGTGCTTCTGGCAACGATATAAGACAGGCCACCACCGGCCCGTGGTTAAAGTTTCATGGGCCTAGGCTCATACAGCATTATACCGAGACCACCGAAAGATAGATCTATTTTCGGTGGCCTTGATTATGCGCTGTAACGGCTGTGCAGAAAACTCGATTGCGCCGAAGAAACTTCACCGCATTATTTTTACTTGTTTAGTATTTACTTCAGAATTCATCATACGATAAACGTAAACAGAATAATATAGATATATCTATTTTACCAATGTGCCAAACCAAACATTCTGAAACTGAGAGTTAACAATGGAGTTGTAAACTTCACGCGATCTCCAGAAACAATAGTACCAAATGACAACTTCAATTCCATCTCTCTGAACGACTGGAATCCTGGAATCCTCCCCCCCCCCCACCATCCTGCATATGGAAAATTTTGCCAGTTCGTCTCCTGTACTGTTGAGGATTGCTGCTATACGCGTAAATAATCACTAAGCAGGAATAACAGAGAATTGGCCATAACAGGTTTACATAACGAGGACCAGACTTACAAAAAATTACGGTTAATACAAGGAAGAAAACGGTTTATTAGAAAGTTGAATGAAAAAAAAATGCCACCTTCACCTATCATGCAATGGCTTAAGTGTAGGCCTATGGCGTAGAGCAAGAATACTGCATCCAGATCAATTGGTAATTATATTTCTGTGGGTTCCTTTAAAATCATTTTAACGGATCAGTGAAATGAAAGTGTATATTTATTCGATTTTAATATTCTAGTTGTCACGTACTGACTTGTATACTAGTTCTAACGTACGAGGCATAATTTCAATGGTTAATAAGGTGTGGCATTGTTTATAATGAAGTGGTAGAGTTCATATCAAATCAGTTTTGACTTATGAAAGTCATCGGTACCTTTGGGGGTTTCAGTGCTAACTATTTTATTTCTCATAACATTCATGGATTGAAATAGGCCAGCGACGATAGGCCAGTGTCAGTAGGCTACCCACCACGTAATTTTCAGAAGTGTTATTGTTTTACTTCAAGTTTTTTTAGCTCGTGGATTTTATGATATTTATGCGTTTTATATGAGAGTAATGTATTTAGAGCCTCGATGGCCAGGTCGGTAGAGCGGCAGCTTCGGACTTCATAGAGGTCTGTGGCGCGGGTTCAAATCTTCAGCCGACCGGTCAGAGAGGCGGACACTTTGCTATCCATGTAGACACCCCGGGATTATGTATGTAATCAACAGATAGGTTTGCTGAAAGCAAATGGGTGTTACAGACTAATACACACACAAACAAAGCCACTCCAACACCCTCTAAAAACATAACAGACACCTCACACGTCTCGAACTGTCGACCTAACCCCTCAACTCTCCTCGCTGCTGGGAGAAAGGGAGCTGTGGATTTGGTACAGTACATGTACTCATGTGCTACCGGGGTCTAAGCGATGTCAGGCAGAGCAGCCGATCGAGGCTACGGTCTACCCCAACGTCAAATCAAAGTCCTTCAAAAGAAGGCATCGTGCTTACCCCATATAAAAAATGAGAAAAAGCACGTTAAACGAAGAAGATATGAGAGAAATGTATTTATTACTTTAAAAGAATTTTTATTCATTTTTCATTATTTTTTTATTTTGTGTAATAATGATTGTCTTTAGTGAATGTTGAACTTTCTGTTTGAAAGCAATGAAAAGAAAAAGTTTTTCATTAACTTCGCTATGAATTTGAATAAATATAATGAATACGTATTTGAAAGGAAATATGTTAAAATTTCCTGAGGTATTTAGAAATTATCACTAATTATTTTGATTTATACTTCCTACGGACTTGGCCTCATCACCGGCAAAATCTCCTAATTATTGTTAGATTAAATATGGAGAATTTTAAATAAATGCGCTTAATGATCGCAGCCTGGATTTTCTCTGATACATGCAGAATAATCGTACTGGCATTGTTTTAGCTCTTTATTTAAAGCAATGGGTGTTTGTTTAATAGAACTAAAAATTCTCTCCTTCATACTTATAGACACGCTTTGAACTAGGTATACATTACATGCTGAGTGACCATCCACAGTTACTGAAAAATTAACCATTCAAGGCAGTATTGGAAGTTCGATCTGCGCTTGCGTTTAATACTCGCATATGGTTTTCTTTTTCTTTCCTTCTTACGTCCTTACACTGGTATCAGAGTCGTCATAAGTCTCTCTCTCTCTCTCTCGGCGGCGAAGATTATTACTTGGGTTTTGGTGGTTTGGCAGGTGGAGGAGGCAATAGGTTACCTGTGAAAAATGTGGAAGCAGCTGTACAAATGTGCGTCTGAAATACCTTGGTAGTTATTTCTACTTAAAATTTTAGTGTAGTAATCTTAATGGGTCTAGCTCTGGTCGTTATTGCCAAACGTGTCGTTCAGTCCTGTTTATGCCCCCTACGTATTCCAGAGGTATTAAAAAACAAGTTTTTAAATGTCTAATTTCTGTGCTTCCTGCAAACCACGCATCGCTGTTGCACTGTACTGACATTCTGATCTAACTGATCATTTGCATTCTTGGTTCTGACATCCAGTCCTCGACGAATTTCACCTAAATAACACCTGAACAAAGGAATAGAGTAAACTTCCGGGTACGCCATTACAGTGTTTGTTATTCAAAGTAACTTTCTTCCGACTGCATTAATTCCCAGTATCTGGAAGACTGGCTAACTTGCTCTTAGTTCAGCCAGTTCTTGAAGGCGTTCAACTTGCGTTGTATCGTCGAAATGCGCAAATAAGACACCGCCGGATGATTGTCAACAATGTTATTCGTTTTTGGTGTGGCAGGTTGTGCCATTTCTTGCTCGAAACATTCATAAATGTTCCTGCACGAACATTTATGAATGGTGTGCAGGGCTCAGAACAGTTTCTTATAAACGGTATTAATATATTCAATAGATCCAAATGCGGTTGATCACATGTACTTAAACGCTCCGTGAACCTATTATATAGGGCAACAGATTGTACTTGAGTGTCATTGGAAAAAAGTATCGTATGAACTTACAATTTGTAGCTTTTTATATTAAATGAAAAAATTTTCAGTCATGTTGTTTGTGCTTCACAAATACTAACTGCAAGTTAGATTGAATGAATGAATACACGTGTTACTGGCTATACGAAAATTGTTGCAGGAATCGTCGTCTTGTTGATGAATATTGAAAACTTCATATCTAACCTAGCAGAGCAGTTTAAAGATCGTTGAAAGGGGCTGAAGAATTTCTTACCACATAAATTGAAATTTAGATTTACCTTCAGTCAAAACGCTGCCTTTCTAATTTAGTTTGCCTGCTTGTTCTGGTGTCTAGTGTTAGCAGGAGCTTTCTAAAGCTGTCTTGATTTTTACGCAAATAAATCTGTAGAAAACTAAATTTTTTACTTCCTGGTAATGTTAGCATCCGCTTAGTGCAGGATCGTCTGCAATGCTTCATTCTTGTAAAGTTCCATGTACCATACCAGAGGTGTTCCGACTTAACATTCCTCTGTCATGTTTGTATCTACTGTACATTTGTTTGTTGAATTGTCTCACCTGTAAAATTCACCTTATGAGCTCCTTTCCGAGTAGTAATATTTTGGCTTTTTCTCAGCAGATATTTTTCTCGCTATAAACAGTATACATTTGGGCGTTCTAATTACTGGAATCTCTATTAGCCTCACCTACTGGTTTCAAAACAGTGTGAGCGCATTAAGGATTCTGTTACTAACAAGGTTTTAAATTTAAATATTATTATTAGAAGTAGTAAGGGCGTGTTCTCTTTCATTGTTTCAGTAGGTCGTTTCATAAGAAAATTAAACAGAACATTTATTGCAATTAAAACGTGATTTATCTGTAACATTTTCCTAGTTTGGTGACTGGTACCGTATTCGTCATCAGTAGCTTCCAGATGTTTATTCCCAACTTTTCTCATTCTTTCACGTGGAGAAAAAAGGCCAATAAATTGTCGGATGAGATCCTGACAGCTGTAGGCTTTGTCTTTCGTTGTTCTCTCGTTCTGTATCGGATCCCTGAAGCCGTATCACATCTTGGCCCATAAAGAAGACGAATATCGGATATGACTTAGTCACTGAAGTACTCCAGAATGGAGGCTGTGTTGTATTTTCAATTTTCCTTTGTCTTTTCTTTGGTTGCCATTGTTACCAGACGTTTCTTGGCCTGTCCGTATCGGAAATATACTTCAGGAGTCTACAAAGGATTAAAGGCCGCATTAAGACGAGACCATTATTCGGTAGTACTACAATACGAAAATCGATTTGTTATTTATATAAGTTTATTTATGTTCCATCCGATAAATTGGTTTGTTTATATGTAAGGTTGCGTTATGTGACCACGGCACTTGATTTTTATTGAGGGAATGGCGAGGGTCATATTGAATTGAACAGATCAGTCATTCACATTACCAGACATTTGTTTATGTTTGTATGTTTGTATTCATAGAGAAGCTTCCACTGTCTTCAATATATGTAAGTATGTGATATATATATATATATATATATATATATATATATATATATATATATATATATATATATATATATATATATATATTAGGGTACTGGTAGTATTAAATATACAAAATGGGGGGAAGACTCATGATTAATTTCACAGGTGACCGGAATGCTTAATGAATATGCGTTCAAAAGTAAGCAATTAATTTTCAGCTTAGTGTCTGTTCAAAAGTTTTTTTTCTTTTTTTTTCCCATTTTTGGAAATGAATCACACGAGAGAACCAAAGCTCAAGAGTGGCAGTGTCAGTTAAATTAAGCAAATATTTTGGCAAAATCTCTATTTTCCGCGACAAGATTTTTACCCGGTGTTTTATGATTAATGGAAGAGAAGCTATTTATGACTTCATTCTATCGCGATTGTTTTTCCTCTGTTACTGCTTTCATCGTTTTTCCGCTGTTACTACTTTCATCACTTTTCCGCTGTTACTACTTTCATCACTTTTCCGCTGTTACTATTTCATCATTTTTCCGCTGTTACTACTTTCATCCTTTTTTCCGTTGTTACTACTTACATCGTTTTTCCGTTGTTACTGTTTTCATCGTTTTTTCGCTGTTACTACTTTCATCGTTTTTCCGTTGTTACAACTTACATCGTTTTTCCGCTGTTACTGCTTGCATCGTTTTTCCGTTGTTACTACTTACATCGTTTTTCCGTTGTTACTACTTACATCGTTTTTCCGTTGTTACTGTTTTCATCGTTTTTCCGTTGTTACTACTTACATCGTTTTTCCGTTGTTACTACTTACATCGTTTTTCCGTTGTTACTACTTACATCGTTTTTCCGTTGTTACTACTTACATCGTTTTTCCGTTGTTACTACTTACATCGTTTTTCCGCTGTTACTACTTACATCGTTTTTCCGTTGTTACTGTTTTCATCGTTTTTCCGTTGTTACTACTTACATCGTTTTTCCGTTGTTACTACTTACATCGTTTTTCCGTTGTTACTACTTACATCGTTTTTCCGTTGTTACTACTTACATCGTTTTTCCGTTGTTACTACTTACATCGTTTTTCCGTTGTTACTGTTTTCATCGTTTTTTCCGTTGTTACAATACTCGTTGGTTTACCGCTGTTACTACTTTCATCGTTTTTCCGTTGTTACTACTTACATCGTTTTTCCGTTGTTACTACTTACATCGTTTTTCCGCTGTTACTGCTTTCATCGTTTTTCCGTTGTTACTACTTACATCGTTTTTCCGTTGTTACTACTTACATCGTTTTTCCGTTGTTACTACTTACATCGTTTTTCCGTTGTTACTACTTACATCGTTTTTCCGTTGTTACAATACTCGTTGGTTTACCGCTGTTACTACTTTTATCGTTATTCCGTTGTTACTACTTTCATCGTTTTTCCGCTGTTACTACTTTCATCGTTTACTACTTTTATTTCACCGTTTTTCCGCTGTTACTTCTTTCATCGTTTTCCCGCTGTTACCACTTTTATCGTTTTTCCCTTGTTACTGCTTTTATCGTTTTTACAACCATAAATCCTCGTTAAAAAAATGTGTTTATTTCTGTGTCCTTAAATTTTATTTTTAAAATATGTTTTGTTTGGTAATAGCATCAATCAAAACTTATGGACTGATTTTAGATAAATTTTTGACAAACGTCAGCCTCGTGGAAGCAACCAGTCCATTAAATGTGATGGATATCCTACGTGAATGGTCCCAGATGGGAGTCTGGTTTTCATGAACGTTTTGGGAGGGTCGGTGTTATTCATTTAGTGTTTTCAGCACATCCTATATATATATATATATATGTGTATATATATATATATATATATATATCTATATATATATATATATATATATATATATATATATATATATATATACAGTATATATGTATGTATATATATATATATATATATATATATATATATATATATATACCTACATGTTTGTGTATATATATAGGCTTATATAAATATATAAATATATATGTACATATACATAAATATATACATATATATATATGTATATATATATGTATGTATATATATATATATGTATGTATATTTATTTATACCAGTATATATTTGTGTTAGAGAGAGAGAGAGAGAGAGAGAGAGAGAGAGAGAGAGAGAGAGAGAGAGAGAGAGAGAGAGAGGAACATCTTTCTCATGGAACAGTTCGATTATCGAACTGGGCGAGGAAGTGAGATAAGTTGCATCAGGTACCTAATTGTTTGTCGACTGTTGTGGGTCGCAGCTAGGGTGAAGAAAAAATATAGAAAAAGGAGACATGAGTGGTCAGTAAACATTCAAAACCTGTACACCATTATACCTTCAAAACGGATATAGGCGCTTTTTCTTAAAAGCTTGGCGTGTTCATGGTGATCTAACCGGTAAGTGGAGTATCTGATTGTCAGTCAACTGTTGTGAGTCTTAGCTGCAGATGGATAGGGAAAATAGCAGTTGACATGAATGATCAGCTCGCCGTCAATTACATAATCCCGCTCTCCATTGGGAATATTCTCTCTCTCTCTCTCTCTCTCTCTCTCTCTCTCTCTCTCTCTCTCTCTCTCTCTCTCTCTCTCTCTCTCTCTCTCTCCAGAGGATGTAGTCTTCAATGGAAAAGAGCTGAGAGAGTGGATGTTATATATACAAATCAAGTGGCGTATTCAGATTTGTCGAGAAAGTTGGTTTAATGCTATCGATAACGTATAATAGATTTGGATAATGCCATCACTTGGCATTCGGGTTAGAAAAAAATTACGATTGCTATGAATTTGTTGAGCCATCATTTGCGTCTTTGCTGTTGATACGAGAATAATTTGATATTCGTGTCAGTTGTTGCTGGAAGACAAAAATGGAGCCGAGACCACTCGGTTAAAAGTGTGCTGGTGTTCCAGATCTGCATCTGCAGATTAATAATAATAATAATAATAATAATAATAATAATAATAATAATAATAATAATAATTATTATTATTATTATTATTATTATTATTATTATTATTATTATGATTCAGTAGATGAAACCATATGAATAGGTTTCATCTACTGAATAATAATAATAATAATAATAATAATAATAATAATAATAATAATAATAATAATAATAATCCAATTGTTGGAATCGTTTTTGCCTCGGAGAATTGCCTTTGTACTTTCCACGAAATCCACAACTGTCTCTGAAAAGGCGCCTTTGTTTTTCTGGTAGGTGTGTACCATTCGTTTCTGTACCGTAATCAGTTTCATATTTCTCAGCCCTTGCAGCGTATTATTTGATGAATAAACCGCCCCGCGCTGTCGTTTTGGAAATAGCATTTATATACATCTGCATTCCGGACTGAGAACTGAAACGTTGGATTGAGGATAATTGTTTACGAACAATTAATCATACTAGATCTTGCATTTCCAGCATTCACCCCTCTCATTTTCTTCGCATTACCTCATCTCTCTCTCTCTCTCTCTCTCTCTCTCTCTCTCTCTCTCTCTCTCTCTCTCTCAACACTTTAAGAACTGATTGTGGAAGTTTTAATGGTTCTGCATGATAGACTGACGACCAGGAATGTGAAGGAAACTGAATATCTTGGACTTTAAACACATCGGTAATTGTTTTACCGTTTAGGGAAATGTTAGAACTTTCATTATTTCTAGATGTACAGAGTAGATACTTGTTGCTAGAATTCTAAAAAAAAAAAACAAGGATCAACTCTTGTATTCTACCAATTGTTCATAAGTTTATGAGGTATATTGTGGGTATTTATAAACGGTATTCATAACTAATAAAGCTAATGTCATTTAAAAAAATGTTTCTTACAAGATTCGGAGGGTGTACTTGGAAAATATTTTTCTTGATCCAAAGATGTTAAGGTTATTAAACATGAAAAGTAAAGCAAAGCCTGATCAGAGTTCTTCCGCATTATCATCTACCATTCTTATTCCCATATAATCTCCTTTCCGTTGAAGCAAGGTCTCAGTCTCCTGAATTATTAAGCACCTCTCTCTTTTCTTGTACTTCCTTTGCCTGGTTTTCTTTTGTTGTGAAAAAGAAAATGTGTGTGTGTGTGTGTGTGTAAATTTGAGAATTCACGTGAGTTGGAGGAGGAGGAGGAGGAGGAGGAGGAGGAGGAGGAAAGCGTCTCTCCATAGACTTGAATTTGCATATATCACAAATTCGAAAGAACTCTTGGAAGCGTGTTAGCGCTGAAAAGCAATGATTCTGCATTCTAAGCTTAATGTCCTCGTTTTGCAGTTGCAGAAAGACACAAAGTATCCGTTCGGAATTAAGTGTTGTCGTATTTTCACATCACTGATAAAATAATTATGTTCTCATGGAAAAGTAGTAGTCATTTTGGGTTCGGTGTGACTTTAGGGTTGGAATTAATGTACGAAGTATGGGTTCGTGCTGTGAAATTATGTTTCTTATATGATATATTTTCTTTGTTTCATGTCAGGGCGTTGCCAGTCGTGAATAGATACTGAGACTGGGCTGTGACACGCGGACACACTTTATTAGACTGAATTGGTTTTTCAAAAGGTAAACGTATAATTTATTGAACGAGAATTATCTCACACAGTTGGACTGTGGAATAGCCTCCCAGAGGATGGACTGTGGAACAGCCTCCAGAGGATGGACTGTGGTACAGCCTCCCAGAGGATGGACTGTGGTACAGCCTCCCAGAGGATGGACTGGGAACAGCCTCCCAGAGGATGGACTGGGAACAGCCTCCCAGAGGATGGACTGTGGAACAGCCTCCCAGAGGATGGACTGTGGAACAGCCTCCCTGAGGATGGACTGTGGAACAGCCTTCCAGAGGTTGGACTGTGGAACAGCCTTCCAGAGGATGGACTGTGGAACAGCCTCCCAGAGGATGGACTGTGGAACAGCCTCCCAGAGGATGGACTGTGGAACAGCCTCCCAGAGGATGGACTGTGGAACAGCCTCCCAGAGGATGGACTGTGGAACAGCCTCCCAGAGGATGGACTGTGGTACAGCCTCCCAGAGGATGAACTGTGGATCAGCCCCCCAGAGGATGGACTGTGGAACAGCCTCCCAGAGGATGGACTGTGGTACAGCCTCCCAGAGGATAGACTGTGGAACAGCCTCCCAGAGGATGGACTGTGGATCAGCCTCCCAGAGGATGGACTGTGGAACAGCCTCCCAGAGGATGGACTGTGGAACAGCCTCCCGGAGGATGGACTGTGGAACAGCCTCCCAGCGGATGTCGCGCAATTGGAACTTCAGAAGTTCAAGCGAAGATGCAGCGCATTGATACCCTAATACTAATCTCCTTGCATTTTTAATACATTTTTGTCTATTCATTAATTTATTAATTTACATTTTCTTTTGTAATAAGTGAGATCTCTTCTTTCTGTCTCCCTTTACCTCCTCTTACTCCTTCCTAACGAACAGCATACTCTTTGGAAGCTTGAATTTCAAGTCAGTGCCCCCTTTGGTGGGCTTGTTCCATATGAATAGATTCCACATTCTGAGTAATATAATAATAATAATATACTCGGGCGTATCGATTTTTCCACTGAACACAATCGCTGTCATCCTGTGTCTTTGGTCATATAGATACTAAGATAAAGAGAAAATACTCATCTGAAATGAAAAAATGATGCGTGTTTTTTTTGCGTGGTTTTAAGCCTGGCCGGGTGTGTGTAGCCAAAACTGAAATTGAAATGATTAATGTAAGAGCTTGTCGCCAGCTCAGTGTATATATGTTTCACTCGTATAGCGGAAATGGAGCCTCGAAATATTCACAGACTGTATGTATACATCCTCTTGGATGAGATGAAAATAAGAGTATGTATGTATGTATGTATGTGTGTGTGTGTATATGTATATATATATATATATATATATATATATATATATATATATATATATATATATATATATATATATTTACTAACAGGACCTCATTAAAACTGGATGGTATTTAGCGGAGATATTTATTCAAGGAAAGTTACCATCCAGTTTTAATGAGGTCCTGTTAGTAATTGTGTAAGTAATAAAGTTTATATATATATATATATATATATATATATATATATATATATATATATATATATATATATATATATATTTATATTATTGATCAGAGAACGGAATCCTGTATAGTTCCGATTCCTAAGAAATTACGAATATTCCATAAATTTGTCCCCGACATTGACAGCTCTATTAAGACTAGCGTTCGTGGTATACAACGTATTTTATTTTCGTCAACGTACTTGTATTTTATAGGATAATGAAATTGCTGTTGTTGATTGTAAATATTCGTGATAGTTTTGTCAAGGTAAAACATAGGAATTCGCCGCTGAAAAAATATATATGTATATTTTCCATAAATCGTGACGTTTTTCTCAGTAAATATATTTTCCATAAATTCCGACATTTTCTTAAAAATTATATTTTCGGTAGATTCTGACTTATTTTTTACTCAGGAACATCAAAGGGTAATTAGAGTTGATCTTGTGTATACAAGAAGAACCAAAATGAATATGCACATTAAACGCCCGAAATAAAAAGAGAGAGAGAGAGAGAGACTGACTTCACTGCAAACTGGAAATCAGGATTCATGTTTTTAAAAGTCAGCAATTAATTTTCAGCTCAGTGTCGTTTCAAAGTTGGCAGCAGATTTTGGAAAATTGTTTTGGATGAATCCTGGCTTAGCCTTCATCAATGATTAACAAACCTATTTTAATCTGTAAGCTCTGAAAGCACATTTGGTCATTTGGAATTTGAGATGTCGTGGTATAATGTCAATTTAGATGTGTGTGTTGTCTCTCTCTCTCTCTCTCTCTCTCTCTCTCTCTCTCTCTCTCTGTCCATTTATATGTTTATGTTCATTTATGTTGCCTGCTTCGCTCTCTCTCTCTCTCTCTGTCAATTTAGATGTTTATGTTCACATATATAGCCCTCTCTCTCTCTCTCTCTCTCTCTCTCTCTCTCTCTCTCTCTCTCTCTCTCTCTCTCTCTCTCTCTCTCTCTCTCCATTTAGATGATTATGTTCACATATATAGCCCTCTCTCTCTCTCTCTCTCTCTCTCTCTCTCTCTCTCTCTCTCTCTCTCTCTCTCTCTCTCTCTCTCTCCATTTAGATGTTTATGTTCTCTCTCTCTCTCTCTCCATTTAGATGTTTATGTTCACATATATAGCCCTCTTTTCTCTCTCTCTCTCTCTCTCTCTCTCTCTCTCTCTCTCTCTCTCTCTCTCTCTCTCTCTCTCTCTCTCTCTCTCTCTCGCTCTCTCTGACATGAAAGCAATATATTGAATTGAAAATTTATTTTTATTATTCGTTCTGTATGATGAAGCGCTTTAGTTTCTCGTTAATTTACAGTACGAAAAGATTATGTTAACTTAAAAAAATTTGTTGAGCAATGTTATTTTTTTACCTGCAGTGAAATATGAGAAATGTCCCGTAGGGGGCTAGTGCCGTCAGTGCACCTCGTGCGGTGCACTGTAGGCATTACTTAAGGTTCTTTGCAGCTAGGGGCAACACCTTTCGTTCCTTTTACTGTACCTCCTTTCATATTCTCCCTCTTCCATCTTACTTTCCACCCTCCCGTAACAATTGATTCATAGTGCAGCTGCGAGGTTTTCCTCCTGTTACACCTTTCAGACCTTTTACTGTCAATTTCCGTTTCAGTGCTGAATGACCTCATAGGCTCTAGTGCTTGGCTTTGGCCTAAATTATGTATTCAATTAAATTCATTATGAGAAATGTTTGTTTTTGCTTTTAAATATTTGCAGTCCCAGTGTGGCTTCAGTGTCGAGATTCCTTTTAAATATTTGCAGTCCCAGTGTGGCTTCAGTGTCGAGATTCCTTTTAAATATTTGCAGTCCCAGTGTGGCTTCAGTGTCGAGATTCCTTTTCAATATTTGCAGTCCCAGTGTGGCTTCAGTGTCGAGATTCCTTTTAAATATTTGCAGTCCCAGTGTGGCTTCAGTGTCGAGATTCCTTTTCAATATTTGCAGTCCCAGTGTGGCTTCAGTGCCGAGATTCCTTTTCAATATTTGCAGTCCCAGTGTGGCTTCAGTGTCGAGATTCCTTTTAAATATTTGCAGTCCCAGTGTGGCTTCAGTGTCGAGATTCCTTTTCAATATTTGCAGTCCCAGTGTGGCTTCAGTGCCGAGATTC
>JANJGK010000011.1:5252877-5280377 GCA_039081455.1 Macrobrachium rosenbergii | reverse complement strand
ATCTAACTTTCTGCAAAATTAAACTAAGAGTAACCGGGTTCGAAAGACGTGGGAGCATATGAGCAGATCACGTTTAAGTATGCGTATGTTTTCAACATCATGACAGATAGGTTTTCATAACATCTATTAAATATATCTGCTTAAGAAAATCCATATGCCTGACTGGTTGAAATGTATTCAGTAATTACAACCCACTTTTACTGTTTCTCCAACTCTCCTGTACTTTTGCATGACTAACCTTTCCATGCTGCATTACTGGAGCAATTGATTTAGGGGCCTAAAAGGGTCCTTGGATGATTGTACAAGTAGGACACACTACCCCAAAAGAAAAAAATGTTAGCCATGAAAATATAGATAATGGATCTAATGCCGTTACTTAAATTTTCTCCGTGCTAGATTTCTGTCATGTGACTTAAATGCGACTATTGAAAGCTTGTTCAGACATCCTCATTTATTTATTTAATAATTATATTTATTTATTTATTTATTGAGAGAGAGAGAGAGAGGGAGACTCTTGTTGAAAACTTAAAAAGAGTTGAAATGACGACAGAAAATTTCCACGTAAACAAAGCTTTGGGATGGGATATCAGAATTGCTATATTTAGATAGTACCTCTATTCAATTTCAGATATTATTTCCTAGGATACTGGATTTTTATTGATGCTGGAATACAGATTTCTCAATCGCTGGCAGCAGTTTTGGGGGAAGATGGTTTTTGCTAGGTTGTGGATAAGCCCTGAGGTTAAGGAATGCTGTTGTACAAAAAAGATTTTGTCAACCTTGTCCAGTTTTCGTTAGTGTGGTCGGTCTTCTCAACTGAAGAACTTTGAGCATCTGACATTTGAAGCAACAATACTACGATAAAATAAGTATCCGCGATTCATGCCTACCTTGCTGTTCGTTGTAGGCGTTCTCTTCTAACTTCATGCAGTGCGTCGAACGTTTGTTTCGATTTTCCTTTGAACATTACTGACTCCGCTGAACCGGTGTCATTTGCATAACTGAAGGAAAAGGTTCGCCTATCTCGAAAGTTTCCCCGGATGACGTCAAGAAGATTACTGAGACTAGGGAGAGATTGCCTTTTACCATGAAATACGTCATATCTGTCTCAGATTAGTGAGACTAGGGAGAGATTGCCTTTTACTATGAAATACGTCATATCTGTCTCAGTCTTTTTGCTATATGTTATGCCATGTCTGTCTCAATCTTTATTCTCACTGTGCATGATTTACTCAGAGGGAAAATAATTATTAGTATCTACCCATTTGTGATTGAGGTACGTCATTTGCCGATTTTGCGTAATCTTGGTTTTTTTTTTTTTTTTCACTTTGTTGTGTAATGTTAATTTTAATCGAGTTTTTGCAGTAATATGGCAAATTCCCTCATTGAATCTGACCTCTTTAAGACTTACAGAATTTGAAAAGAGGAAACATGACCCTTGATTGAAAGCGTAGGCATACACATTTTTCAACTATTTTCTTCCTGCTCATCTACTCTTTTTCTATTTTTCTGTCTTTAATATATGAATGTGTTATCACAAACTTTAAAAGCCGAGAGAGAGAGAGAGAGAGAGAGAGAGAGAGAGAGAGAGAGAGAGAGAGAGAGAGAGAGAGAGAGAGAGAGAGAGTTTACTTCAGATGAAAGCATACTAATGAATTAATACATATTTAATTATATTTACATGGAGCTGATTAAGCTTAACTTCCGGTTTTTTTTTTCGTTTTTTTTCTTTTCAAGTTATTTCTGAAGGAACATAAACAGTTTACCACGAATTATGTTTTTTTTTTTTTTTTTTTTACATAGACTCAATCATGAGTCTTATGCCTTCAGCATGAAGCCCCTTTATAACAGATCTGCCCTAGTCTTATGCCGGGAGTCAAAAAGAAAAACGCAAATTGATTTGAAAGACTGAATACGGAGAATGGGCTGGAAGCCAGAAATCGTTAGAATTCATGATTGATTTCACGGATGGGCCGCCCCTAAAATGAATATGCGTTCACAAGTAAGCAATTAATTTTCAGCTCAGTGTCAGTTCAAAGTTGATGCCAGATTTCGGTAAATTATTCATATGATGAAACCATGCTCGAAGTGCAACGGCAATTAATAGCAAGAATATTTCATTTCTAAGCTCTAAGGGCACGGTTCAGTCGAATTTTTATACTGTTTTGGTATGTGATGTAACTAAAGGTTATTGTTTTTTCCGTCACAACTAAGGGTTATTATTTTTCCCGTCACAATTAAGGGTTATTATTTTTTCCGTCACAATTAACGGTTATAATTTTTTTCGTCACAACTAAGGGTTATAATTTTTTTCGTCACAACTAAGGTTATTATTTTTTTACGTCACAAATAAGGGTTATTGTTTTTTAGTCACAACTAAGGGTTATTATTTTTTCCGTCACAACTAAGGGTTATTTTTCCGGCACAATTAACTGTTATTATTTTTCCGTCACAACTCAGGGTTATTATTTTTTTCCGTCAGAACTAAAGGTTATTACTTTTTCCGTCACAACTAAGGGTTGTTATTTTTTTCGGTACAACGAAGGGTTATTATTATTCCCGTGACATCTAAGGGTTATTATTTTTTCCGTCACAACTAAGGGTTATTATTTTTCCCGTCAACTCTAAGGGTTATTTTTTCCGTCACAACTAAGGGTTATTTTTTCCGTCACAACAAAGGGTTATTATTTTCCGTCACAACTAGGGGTTATAATTTTTTCCCGTCACAACTAAGGGTTATTATTGTCCGTCACAACTAGGGGTTATAATTTTTTCCCATCACAACTAACGGTTATTATTTTTCCGTCACAACTAACGGTTATTATTTTTCCGTCAAAATTAAGGGTTGTGTTATTTTTTTCGTCACAACTAAGGGTTAATATTTTTTCCGTCACAACTAAGGGCTGTTATTTTTTTCCGTCACAACTAATGGTTATTATTTTTCCGTCACAACCAAGGGTCATTATTTTTTCCGACACAACTAAGAGTTATTATTTTTCCCGTCACAACTACGGGTTATTAAATTTTCCGTCACAATAAGGGTTATTATTTATTCCGTCACAAATAAGGGTTATTATTTTTCCCGTCACAACTGAGGGTTATTATTTTTTCCGTCACAACTAAGGGTTATTATTTTTTCCGTCACAACTAAGGGTTATTATTTTGTTCCCGCCACAACCAAATTTTCATTTTAGCCGTGTATTGGCTTCCTTACTTTAATTGCTTTATTCGCATTTATTCTAATTTCACCGTTTTTTGGTTTATACAAGTAGGAAATATGTGTGCTAAGACAAGAAATAACTTTCATTCTTAAGAATAATTCCAAAGCACTTCAGCATTCATTAAAACCTTATGTAGTAGGTGCATACAAAATCGTATTTTTTTTATTCAAATACATGTAACTCCAGGTGAACTTGAAGTTGTGGATTCAGTGACTAAAGTTGCAACTGATAACTTTATTTATGTAAACTAATGGTCCATAGTTATCTTGAGCGCCTTAGGAATAACATGAATTGCATATTTGGGTTTATGAATCTTAGCCCTCAGGTACATTAGTGAAAACGACAATAGTTTAGGTACTAATTTTATATTTCATAATACGAAGCATACTGTATATGTATGTATACGCACACACACACACACACACACACACACACACACACATATATATATATATATATATATATATATATATATATATATATATATATATATATATATATATATATATATTACATATACATATATGAATAAATATCTCCACTCGGTACTATCCAATTTGAATGAGGTCCTGTTAGCAATTGTACTAATGCACAGAACAATTGTGTATGTGATAAAGTTAATGTATGTACGTGTGTATGTACAGTATGTATGTACACACACAATATATATATATATATATATATATATATATATATATATATATATATATATATTGTGTGTGTGTGTGTCTATCGCTGGGTGAGCGGTTTCCGTTCTCGGCTACCACTCTGTTGGTCGCGAGTTCGACTCTCCGACCAGCCAGTGAAGAACGAGAGGAATTTGTTTCTGGTGATAGAAATTCATTTCTCGCTGTAATGTGGTTCGGATTCCACAATAAGCTGTAGGTCCCGTTGCTAGGTAACCAATTGGTTCTTAGCCACGTAAAAATAAGTCTAATTCTTCGGGCCAGCCCTAGGAGAGCTGTTAATCAGCTCAGTGGTCTGGTTAAACTAAGATATACTTAACTTTGTGTGTGTGTCCAAGGCATCGATATTTCAAATGCACTATGTTATGTGCTAGAAATTCACAGTCATTATGCGTTAGTGTTGTCATAGCGTATTTCTTGTAGGAAAATTCCGATTTGATTGATTTCATAATAACCACAATATGATACCCACCGTCTTTTATTTTTATCAAACTAAACCGGACCGTGAACTGATTAATTTAAAGTTGCTTCACGGTAACATGCTATACACACAGTGTCTATATTATTTTCTTGAAGAAATAAAAAAAAAAAGCTCTGGAAATTAGTTAAAGTTTGTGACCACGATGTTGAAAGATTGCCAGAGGGCCGTCGCGTCATCCAAGGGTTCTGGAATCTTCAAAGCTGAATCAGTGATTCACATATCATTGCAGATGACAGCTTCTTTAGTAGGATTTGTTCCCCTGTGCCAGTATTTGCATCTTGCTGTTGTTAGGTCTTCTTTCCATTCGACAGTAAAATTAGGTCGTCTTTCCATAGGGCAATAAAATTAGGTCATCTTTCCACAAGACAATAAAATTAATTCATCTTTCCATGAGACAATAAAATTAGGTCATCTTTCCATAAGACAATAAAATTATGCCATCTTTCCTTAAGACAATAAAATTATGTCATCTTTCCGTAAGACAATAAAATTAGGTCATCTTTCCATGAGACAATAAAATTAGGCCATCTTCCCATAAGACAATAAAATTATGCCATCTTTCCTTAAGACAATAAAATTATGTCATCTTTCCGTAAGACAATAAAATTAGGTCATCTTTCCATAAGACAATAAAATTATGCGATCTTTCCTTAAGACAATAAAATTATGCCATCTTTTCATAAGACAATAAAATTAGGTCATCTTTCCATAAGACAATAAAATTAGGTCATCTTTCCATAAGACAATAAAATTATGCCGTCTTTCCATAAGACAATAAAATTAGGTCATCTTTCCATAAGAGAATAGAATTAGGCCATCTTTCCATAAGACAGTAAAATTAGGTCATCTTTCCACAAGACAATAGAATTAGGTCATCTTTCCATAAGACAATTAAATTAGGTTATCTTTCCATAAGACAATAAAATTATGCCATCTTTCCATAAGATAATAAAATTAGGTCATCTTTCCATAAGACAATTAAATTAGGTTATCTTTCCATAAGACAATAAAATTATGCCATCTTTCCATATGACAATAAAATTAGGTCATCTTTCCATAAGGTAATTAAGTTAGGTCATCTTTCCATAGGACAATAAGATTATGCCATCTTTCCATAAGACAATAAAATTAGGTCATCTTTCCATATGACAATAAAATTTTTCAAGTATGATTAAAGGGATTTCTGCTATATTTATATGTCGCAGTTGTTTTAGTGTCGCATTTGTTTCGGAGGAGACAATCGAGAAAGGGGTGACATTTCACGTATTAGCTCCATTACGATTTGTCCATATACTCGCGTATACTACAAAAAAGAAGAACCATAAAGAAAGTTTTAGCCGTGTATGTGCATATGTGTGTGCGTGTGTATGTATGTATGTGCGTGTGCTGATATAGATGTTTTAGGAAGGACAGGGAAAAATGGACGGGGGAATTAAAGGCTTTGAGAGCAGGGGGAAACTGTTTGAAGCGCAATTGCAAAGCAGAAAAGAAGCTGCAAGAGAAGAATGAATATAAGGAAAAGAGGGAGGTCGTTGGAAGAGAGAGAGAGAGAGAGAGAGCGAGAGAGTGAAAGGATTAAGGATGACAGAAGGATCGGAGACAAAATGAGGAAGAGTCTCTGGGCAAAAGAAAGTTTTTTTGCCAGAGAGAAGTTCAAAGAGGGAACAGATTTTAGGGGCGGAATTTTCAGGTCGGAATCCTCTTACAAAGACGGAGGTATTTAAGGGTCATTGGGTATGATATTTTAAGATTTTGTTCAGTGCTTTCGGTGAAATAAAGAGTGAATGTAATGTCGGAAGGATTACGATTTTGTTTCTTTGAATGTGGCTGTGTATAGCAAGGTGGAAAATGCAGATCTAAAACAGCAAAAATACTTAATGACGAGAAACTGAAGACATATTTTGTGAAATGTGTTGCTGCAGGAAGAAGTGTTAACTGGTGGATGATTAAAGATTGCAATGCATAATATCTCCTTCGAGAGAAGGATCTTGAAGAATGGATGAAAAGAATTCAGGGTACCTCTTGGTTGTAATAACATTGGGGATATTGTTTTGCTAATGCGCTCAAATAAGTTAACAACAAGAAAAATAAACAAAGACCATTGTATGGGAGAGGTAATGCGGGTGAGCAAAATATGTGAATGGGTTTATTGAAGGATGTTGAACATGAAATAATGTTTTTCATTTTATTTTATCTTCAGGGCGTTAATAAAAATTGCAAGTGTTGAGGTTGCCTTGATGTGATCGTAGACTCTCAAGAATTCAGAGCACTTATAAAAAAAAATCAGATAAAGTATGTGAAGATTGACTATAATGTTTTAGTGTGAAATATATTATTGCAGAACTCGTTTTAGCTGTTTGATGTGAGAGGAAACACGGAGATATCTGCCACGTTTCAGCCGGAAGAAGGGTACTTATGAATATGGTAATGTGGTTAATTGAGAAGTAAAGGAATGCAAATAAAGTATGCAACAGGTATTACACCAAATCTGTGGCTTGGAGGTTCATATGTGAGGAGACTTAATATCATTACTATGAAACTGAATTTGGAAGTCTGGAATCTGTTAGAAGAGGATGTTGAAGCATTTGTAAATTAAGAAAAAAAAAGAAGTAAAAAATGGGCCGAGTTTTCCTCGGCGCAGTCGAGTTTTCCGTACAGCGTATAATCAAGGCCACCGAAAATAGATCTATCTTTCGATGGTTTCGGTATAATGGTGCACGAGCCGCGCCCCATGAAACTTTAACCACGGCCCGGTGGTGACCTGTCCTACATCGTTGCCAGATGCACGATTATGGCTAACTTTAACCTTAAATAAAATCAAAACTACCGAATCTAGAGGGCTGCAATTTGGTATGTTTGATGATTGGAGGGTGGATGATTAACATACCAATTTGCAGCCCTCTGGCCTCAGCATTTGTGACTGTCCTATATCGTTGCCAGACGCACGATTACGGCTAACTTTAGCCTTAAATAAAATCAAAACTACTGAATCTAGAGAGCTGCAATTTGGTATGTTTGATGATTGGAGGGTGGATGATTAACATACCAATTTGCAGCCCTCTGGCCTCAGGAATTTTTAAGATCTGAGTGCGGACAGAAAAAGTGCTGACAGAAAAAAATGCGGACAGACATACAAAGCCGGAACAATAGTTTCCTTTTACAGAATACTAAAAGATAAAATGCTGAGAAGGTATTTTAAAAATGTACGTATGTGATCGGAATGATCATGAGTTTTGGGAGTGTTTGGTCGTGTAAAAAATACTGGGAACATATTTGTGAAATATTTTGGCTATGTAAATAACTGACTGACTACGAGAAGATAATCCATGAAAGGAAATGCGAAACTCAATAGGAGAATTGGTCAGGTATTGTGCACTTGCTGGATAAGTTCACGACGTGTCGCTGGTGAGACATCTGCTCTTCTAAATTTGTATGTTATAGTTTTGATAAAGTGAATTTTATCCTCGACGTAACTATATATATATATATATATGTATATGTATATGTATATATATATATATATATATATATGTGTATATATATATATATATATATATATATATATATATATATATTTATGCGTGTATATATATGTATATATATACATATATGTGTGTGTGTGTTATAAGGATGTTTATGTACACATGTAATTATGAGAGATACATGAGGTTATTTTCTCTTAATATATAGCTATATATATATTATAAGATTTTCGCATCCGGTATGCTAAGTTTAATCGTAGACAGGTGAAACAGAATGCTGGAAATTATCCCTCTTGGATATTTTTGCACTTCATACTATGACGAGATGAAAACGGGGGAATGCTAACAGATTAGCTCATAATAGGAGCGCAGTTTATAGTTAATATATTATTGCAGTAATTATCTGCGTTTTAAAAAAAATTATCTGTGTACGTGTATACATGAAGTATTTCTCTCTACCCACATCGTTTTAGTTTTCTGTAGAAGAAAACTATTGTGCCGGCTTTGTCTGTCCGTCCTCACTTTTTTCTGTCCGCCCTCAGATCCTAAAAACTACCGAGGCTAGAGGGCTGAAAATTGATATGTTGATCATCCCCCCTCCAATTATCAAAGATACCAAATTTCACCCCTATAGCCTCAGTAGCTTTTATTTTCTTTAAGGTTAAAGTTAGCCTTAATCGTGCTTCTGGCAACGATGTAGGCCATGCCACCATCGGGCCGTGGTTAAAGATTCATGGGCCGCGGCTCATACAGCATTATACCGAGACCACCGAAAGATAGATCGATTTTCGGTGGCCTTGATTATACGCTGTAGTGGCTGTACAGAAATCTCGATTTCGCCGAACAAACTTCGGTGTATTTTTTACCTGTTTGTATCGTTCCCAGATGCCTGCCGACTTCAATTATCTATTGTTTTTAAAAATAATTACCAGGCAGTGCTGTACCTGCTTCCTTAATTAGTCGTGTCAATTATAAATGATGATGATGCCGAGTCTAAACTAAAGCTTTTTCAACCGGATTTTTTTATCATGCGATGTTCCCCACGTTCTAACCCCATTTTGCCCTCTCTCTCTCTCTCTCTCTCTCTCTCTCTCTCTCTCTCTCTCTCTCTCTCTCTCTCTCTCTCTCTCTCTCTCTCTCTCTCTCTCCAGTAAAACGTACATCTGTAATGATGATGTAGTAGATTTATAAATGGATACTAAGTATATATTTTGAATATAAAATTTAATATATATTTATTTATTTGCTGATTCTATCCAGTATCATTCTTCATTTTTGACGTTCATATTTTAACGCTGAATTTTACTAGCATGTCATTATTCATCTATTCATTATCAGTCACATCATTAACTTATATATTTCACCTTCATTATAGCGCTAAATAATCCTGATGGGTTCCTGCGCTTGGTCCTCAGGACCAAAATTTCATAATCATTCGATCAATCAAACTGAACATATGTCATGGAAACACTATTTGATCTCTGTGGTTTCTTTACTTATTTGGTTTTTGTTATCTTTACCGTAGTTGTTATTGTTCATATTTTCTTATGAATTGAATTATTAATGAAGGGTTTTAGTGGTTCGTTATTTACTGTTATAACTGTTGTTCTGCGAAGCTGCTCGTTTGTCAAACCTATAATAACTGTTAATATTGTTTTGCGAAGCTGCTCATTTGTCAGTTACATTTCGGCCGTTCGTTATCAACTCGAAAAATTGAGCATTCTTATCTTTCCTGTATAATCACTGTCTGTCCCTCTGTACCTAAAAGAGAATGGAATGCGTGCTCCATGAAACCTGTAACTGCAGATTATTTAGGGTCAACTGTAACCAGTTTCAAGAGAGGTGCCTTTCCTTGCAAGGGTACAAAATTAACAAGAAGCGTTGAACAAATATTTATGAGGCTTCGAGACTGGATCGAGTTGCCCATTCGGGAGAATGTCAGACTAGGTTTTTAGAAGGAAATGACTGAAATTTGTTTTTGTTCTGGTTTATATCAGCAGTCAAGTATTTTAAGTGAAATACTTGAAATACGTCTTGGCGCCAGTTGTGTCAAATGGAACTGTTTGCTTGCAGCTGAATTATAGATGAATTTTTGTTTTCTAGACGTAAAGCAGTGAAAATGACATCTGTGGCTTCTAGTTGTGAATTGGGAATCAGCAGCATTATTACTTTGGGGAATGATTTGGTTGTTATATGATACAAGAACAGTAAATTAACATTTCCACCGGAGACCTTATCGTGGGTGTTTTTTCTTTCTTTCTTTCATGCCGAACTCTTTTTAGCTGATAGGTTCGCTATCAGTCTAGGCAAGCTGAACCTCCTCAGGATGCAAGGACGTGGAGCGAAATGCTGCCTCAGAAATTTCGTTGATTGAAGCGAGACTCGACTGACTACTTCAGGGACGAGGGGAAAATGGACTAAATCTGTACTGCTACGCATACGAAATACTGTATTAAAGATGGAAATTGAATTTCATATTTATTTTACGGTCTGGGTGTCAGAGTCTCGATTGGTGTTGATTGCATTCCGTGAAGGAATACTCTCGTATGTCTTTTAAGCAGCTCCAAAATCATTCGTCGCCCCGACGCGAAACCTCTTTGTGAAATTAAGCTAGGGCGATCTGTCATGCCATGAAGGTGTGATTTTCTTTCCTCTCTCTCTCTCTCTCTCTCTCTCTCTCTCTCTCTCTCTCTCTCTCTCTCTCTCTCTCTCTCGTCAGACGAAGGTGAGGAAATGGAGGAGGATAACCGTGAAGAACTCCATCTGCGAAATGGAATTGACACCGGGTCTCCGGACTGATTCAGGTGTTGAGGCTGAACGATCTTTTATTGTTTGCCAGACTATAAATGGAAGTACGTGTTGCTTCACTTTTGTATTTTTTCTCAGTCCCGGAGGTCTTGAGGTCATAGATTTCTTGTGGTCTTTCGAAGTTTATGATGTCGGAAAATATGAACTTCGTCATAAGAATTTATATGATAATGGTGGTTTAATTAACAGTGTTCGGGAAGGAAAAATACAGATGTTTAGATAACATATCCCAAACTGTCATGTCTGTGAATGTAGTATTGTTATAAAAGACACCACATATTGGGGTTGATTTCATCTTGCAGCTTTCTCTCGCTACGAGACCCGGTCATAGCAATGAATTTTTCATACGTCGGTTGTATCAATAGATGCCCACGGTATTCTTAACCTTGGCAAAGGGATTTCAAAAGAAATAGCCGAAGCATATATTTTTTTTCATTTATTTAAGGCTATTTGGCATCATCGGTTCAACTGAGATATGTAGACATTGTTTTTACTAGTAGATTATGGAAGATTGATGTAAGGTGTTTTAGATTTAATGTCAAAATTATTTAACACTTGTGGTGATATCCCATATAGTTTATGAAGTGAGATTACCAATAATATGCATCCTTTATAGCATATAACTTACCGTTATATTATACGAAATCGGAAGTTAACTGGGTAAACATATGATTTTGCCAGAAGTAGAGCGCAACAGATGAACAAACCCTCATCAGCCAAAATGTGCTGTTATAATTTGAATTCAGTGATGGGATTCAAATTGATATTTAAACAGTTGAAACAGACATTCTGCTTGTTGAGTTCGATAAATCCTTTCTATCATAACTGAATGCTTGTTTACTTTACTTTACGCTCTCTTATGGAGTTACAAAACAGGTATCAGTTTACTCGGAAAAAATAGTATTAGCTGAGATTCAGGTTTACAGATCCTAGAATCCCCAGTTTACAATTGGCCGAGTTTGCACATTATTTTCTTATATGAGGTCTCATTATTCACATTGTACGCCAAATTCATACACCATATGGTTGTGCACCTCGAATTTTAGTAAACATCACAGTTTTCAACTTTGTTCATTGCAATCACACGATTTGTTTAAGAAATTGGCTCCCTTCCCCCCCCCCCCCAAAAAAAAAAAATTGGTCCTCAAATTTGAACCCTTTGTTGTTTCGTTCAAAATGCAGTTATAAATGAATGAGATCCTTTTTTTTTTTAGGTGTTGTGCTGGTGACGACAGTTGAGGGGAGACTGAGACCCGGCATCAACCCCCGGAATTGAGACTTGATAAAAGAGCGAATATATTGCGTATGATGTTGCACTTCGGTTTTGTAGTATATTGGTTCCCCGTCCCCGCGCCATTTTTGCGTAGTGATTGACATTCACTGATTCACTTATAGGGGGAAATGGCCAATTGAATTACCCAATAAAGGAGGGGAGATGGAAGAGACTCCGATAAAAAGCCAAAAAGCTGATATGGAGCCTTGGATTCTCTCTCTCTCTCTCTCTCTCTCTCTCCTCCGCTCCGGACAGGTATAAAGGAGTTGGGAAAGGAGCGTCGAGTGAAGAAAGTATCAGAAGAGGATTCGCTCGAGTCAGAGTCATGTTGGCGCACCCGTTTATATGTGTGCTCACATTTGCAAATGCTTCTTTTTGTGGACGTTTATGCGGACGTGACCGTTATCATAATTATACGCTGTAATTCCGCGTATTTTAAGTTTAATCGTAACATACATCAGCGGGGTGGAGCCTAACAAAATAATTTGTTGGCGTGTTATGGAATATGACCAGATTTAAACATTTTATTTTTTTTATTTTATCATTTTTTTTCTTTTGTGCAGCCTGTGAACAAGTTTGCTGAATTTCATTCTGGACGCGACTATTCCTGCACAATCCCATTAAGCTTGCTGTATTTTAGACAAGCTACACTATTTCATTTCTCCATTACTCATCCGTCGGGTCAGGCATGTGCACAAATGGATGTGTGCATATATGGCCCGCTTATGCACATGAATGTATTTCATGTGTTAGTAAAGTTTCTCACATGTACACGTATGGGTTGCGTATTAATTGTTATTTATTCTTATTATTATGGGATCATTCTCTTTTCGTAGTGCCGTCAGTGCACTTCGTGGGGTGCACTGTAGGCATTACTAAAGGTTTTTTTTGCAGCGTCCCTTCGGCCCCTAGCTGCGACCCCTTTTATTCCTTTTGCTGTACCTCCGTTCATATTATCTTTCTTCCATCTTGCTATCCACCCTCTCCTGACAATTGTTTCATAGTGCAACTGCTTTGAGGTTTTCCTCCTGTTACACCTTTGAAATCTACCTACTCTCAATTTCCTTTCCAGCGCTGAATGACCTCATAGGGCCCTGTGCTTGGCCTTTGGCCTAAAATCTGTAATCCAGTCCAGTCTAATCCAATCCAATCTAATCCAATCCAGTCAGTCACATAAAGTTTAAGTATATCTTAGTTTAACCAGACCACTGAGCTGATTAACAGCTCTCCTAGGGCTAAGAACCAATTGGCTACCTAGCAGCGGGACCTACAGCTTATTGTGAAATCCGAACTACATTATAACGAGAAATGAATTTCTGTCACCAGAAAAAAATTCCTCTTATTCAATCACATACCATTAAAACAGTATGCAAAGCGGAGTTCTCTCGTAGCTTTTGTTTTGGTCGATTCTTAGTTTAGAATAAAAAAAATAAATAAGCCGCGTTATTTAGTTATTATTATAATACAGCGTCGTAATTTCTTGCCTTAATTACTCAAGAATTACATCAGCATACACACAGTGACGAAACCTCAGTATTAATACGTTGACCTACATAAAATGTTTTCGTATGATATAGCATCTATATTTCTTCAAATGGCGTGCGCTTTCATATGTTTATTGCTAACTCCGCTAAAATAATACTGAAGGTGGGGAAATGTGAGCAAATACAGTAGAACTATTAATTACACTCGAAACAGTAAAGGTAATTTGTGTGTTGTGGATTTAATACGATTCGGTATTCATTTAAAGAATGAGAAAGCCCATGTTTGTACATTGTAAACAAAAAGTATACCCTAGTTTAACCAGACCCCTGAGCTGATTAACAGCTCTCGTGGGGCTGGCCCGAAGGATTAGATTTATTTTACGTGGCTAAGAACCAATTGGTTACCTAGCAACGGGACCTACAGCTCATTGTGGAATCCGAACCACATTATAACGAGAAATGAATTTCTATCAGCAGAAATAAATTTCTCTAATTCTTCATTGACCGGTCGGAGAATCGAACGCGGGCCCAGCAGAGTGCTAGCCGAGAACGATGCCAGCCCGTCCAATGAGGAACTTTATAAACAGTCCAATTAACATAAATATACTGAAGAAACTCGGTTTTTCCTTATTTATATAGTACTAAGAAATCACAAAGTAAGCGCGTGATTTTGTTTATTAGTTGAAGCCACTGGGGAAGTTCAAAATGAAACGACAGAGTGCCAAGTACTCTCGTGTATTTTAACACAACTTTGTGCCCCGAAGATGTGTTAAAATACACGAAAGTACTTGGCACTCTGCCGTTTCATTTTGAACTTTCCCAGTGGCTTCAGCTAATTTATATAGTACGTATTTCTCTTCATCAATAGGTGAGATGCGCACTTGAGGATGGCTTGACATCCATTTATCCTTGGTGTGTGTGTGTGTGCGTGTCTGGTGAAATATACAAAATCATTTTGGGTTCGGTCATCTCTCAAGTGTCTATAAATGCAGTTACAAAGAAAGTCTTGAAGCCATCGCGACTGAAGGTCTCCCAAGTCAAGCAAGTTGTTATCCCATTGAAATGTGTAACTTTACATGATTTGCTACCGACGCATTTTGGTCACCTTGCAGTCTTACTCTCAGATTTATGACGAGCTTTGTTGCAGTCGTCTGAAGCTTGAATAAACAATATGTAAAAAAAAAAATAAATATCCATAAAAATTTAATATCTCGTAGCAGCCTCCACTCATTCAGATGTTCAGACTCCCGTAACGAATATGAGTTTAGTTTAAATCATCAAACTCTTTGTTAGGTGATTGTAAAAATTTTCATATGAGACAAAACTTTCATAACTAACAAGAGTCATTATTTGCCCCCCCCCCCTTGAATTGATCATATTATACATATTGCCAGTGATCTCGGAAATTCATAAAAAAAAAGTCCTCATGTCAGATATTTTTATTGTCTGTACTTTTTTTTTTTTGTAAAGGTTTAAATGTTGAGATTAGTTTAGTAAAAAGTGGTATTTTTGAGGCGTATTTTTTCGTCACTTCGAATTTCCAGTGCACGTTGTCGTACGGAATCTAATTCTGTTGTCTAAACGTCTTGAAGGTATTTTGATGGGATAATCTGATTCACTTTCTTCTACATATCTTCTACATACATCTTATCACTTTCCCTGATGTTATCAATCTCCTTCTCCGCTGATGCGTTCCTCATTCCCTAGACATGAATTATTAGCTGCACTCTGATGTTTTTCCCAGTTGAACGTAGCATTTAGTTAACATCAAAAGTCATTCGTTTGCAGATGGCCTTTAGAAAGTTTTCCGTTCAGAAATCTTTAACATTGTATGACACGTTGTATTTCTACAGATTTCATCAGTGCAACACTGTTTTTTTTCCTTGCAGATATATTTTTAGATTCCTTGTGCCATAGTGATTATCTGAAATTTTACAAAAAGAGGTACACTTGAGAAATGTAATTTTATATTTGCATACCAGAAAAAATTGAAAGTTTAAGTTTTTTTTTTGGAACATCAGGAAAAATTAAAGTGTAATTGCTAAGTATGTAAATGGCAGAGAGAATGAAAGTATGAGTCGAATATAATTGAATGTCAAGTGCATAATGCTAGTCTGTTTGAATAGCAGACAATTTAAAGCACAACTCTTCTATTCGTGCCGGTGTGGAATTCGAAAACTGAGCGAATAAACCAGGTATCTTTTAAACATATAGCGAGTTTGAGCGACGTTGCCAGCATTTTCCGCATGCACGGAATAGAGAGACGGCGCAGCGGATAGCTTTTGCATAGGTGGCACTGAGAACTTTTGTACGATCTATACGTGCATTTTCCACAGATCCTTTTGAGCTCCCGCGGTCCACTTCCTCTGCGCTGATCCCCAAATCCTACTTGGGAACGTGGAGAAGGCACGGAATACAGAAGATCGTCTCACGCGTTCCAGGAGCCTCTGGAAGAGAAACTAGACAAATGGTGGAGATTGACCAAAAATCATTAGGGTGGTCGTTGAAACGGCCATGACCCTAAAATTGCCTTTTGTTCTAGTTTCTAAAATACCTCGGCAGTTTTACTAAAAAAATTTTTATTTTATTTTTTTTTTTTATTTTCACTTTCCCAGCATGAAACTCGGATACGCCGGGAAAAGAGGTGGAGCTGAAAGGGGAAAATCCAGCGTATTTTTCCGGGAATAAGAAAATCCAGGCCGTTTGTATGAAGGGATTGAGAACGTTAGACACTTTAACAGCATTATTGCACAGAACCTCTGGTGGATTGCGATGAAATCATCACCACAGCTTTATTATTATGCATTTGGAATAACTAATTACACAATTCCAGTGATCTGGGCAAGTGAAATAGGATTTATCTATAAATACAGTACATGTACTGTACGTTCGGATTAATGCTGCCTGTGGGTATGATTGCCCTTACATAATCGTACATAGAGATTGTGTAAGATTTGAGTTTTTTAATTTATATATATATATGCGTGTGTGTATATATATATATATATATAATATATATATATATATATATATATATATATATATATATATATATATATATATATATATACAGTATATTATATATATATATATATATATATATATATATATATATATATATATACATATATATTATATATACATATATATATATATATATATATATATATATATATATATATATACCAGTATATATGTATATATATATATATATATATATATATATATATATATATATATATATATATATACTGTATATATGGGCTGCGCAGTGAGGCTGTGTGCCTGTTATAACCTTGGTTGCGACCCCCACAATTATCTAATTGCCGTGTGCCCAATTCACAGCTTATGTCAAATGAGCTTTTAGCCCGAATCGAATTTGGGTCTTTTCGTTTGTCAACGAGAAATTATATTCTTCTTATCACATCAGGAGGTCCATTAAACTAACACACACACTATATATACAGTATATATATACATACATATATACATATATGTGGATGTATGTATATACTCAAAAATGTTTGTGTTATAAGCCATCAAAGTTTTGGAAATTCTACCTGCTCTAATTTCTTTATTTTTCAGGATACGAATTTGAATTTTGTTCGAGATGAAGTATTTGCGATCCGGAATCGAATAGTATGCATAAAAAAATTATAGTTCAACCTCATCCCCTTTTTTTGGAAAATAAAAAGGGGGGATTATTTTAAATCTGGTCAGGCGAATAACGCTTTTTTCAAAAGTTGGGGCGGGAGGCCCTTTATATATATACTGTATATATACACACACACACACACACATATATATATATATATATATATATATATATATATAGCCGAGTATATAATCATTCAGGCATCATCAGTCACTGGCAGAATGTGGGTGACGATGTCTGCAAATACTGCTTGTCCGTCCTCCGGATGGCAGACGAACTGGTATATAGGTTAAGCTGTGTTGGGGTTTGTATGAACTGCTAATTGATTGATTGATTTATGGTCATTAAAAAGGAATCGGAAAATCTAGGTTATTGTACTGTAGGCTGTACGTTATGACCCTTCTCTCTTCACTGGCAGGACGATGACTTAGTGGTTATGCGTCAAGACTGCGATTCGCATCATCGTCGCTCTTTCCTTTTTCACGCCTTACTCTCAGATCTTGCTTCAAGTGTAAGCGGCAGTTGCATAAGTAACTTTAAACGTCTAGTTTTTGGTAACTTTGTACATCTGCGGTATAAGTCTTTGTGACTGGGGTACATCTGTGGTATAATCCTCTGTGACTGGGGTACATCTGTGGTATAATTCTCTGTGACTGGGGTACATCTGTGGTATAATTCTCTGTGACTGGGGTACATCTGTGGTATAATTCTCTGTGACTGGGGTACATCTGTGGTATAATTTCTCTGTGACTGGGGTACATCTGTGGTATAATTCTCTGTGACTGGGGTACATCTGTGGTATAATTCTCTGTGACTGGGGTACATTTGTGGTATAATTCTCTGTGACTGGGGTACATCTGTGGTATAATTCTCTGTGACTGGGGTACATTTGTGGTATAATTCTCTGAGACTGGGGTACATCTGTGGTATAATTCTCTGTGACTGGGGTACATTTGTGGTATAATTCTCTGTGACTGGGGTACATCTGTGGTATAATTCTCTGGGACTGGGGTACATCTGTGGTATAATTCTCTGTGACTGGGGTACATCTGTGGTATAATTCTCTGTGACTGGGGTACATTTGTGGTATAATTCTCTGTGACTGGGGTACATCTGTGGTATAATTCTCTGTGACTGGGGTACATCTGTGGTATAATTCTCTGTGACTGGCTTACATCTGTGGTATTATTCTCTGTGACTGGGTACATCTGTGGTATAATTCTCTGTGACTGGGTACATCTGTGGTATAATTCTCTGTGACTGGGGTACATCTGTGGTATAATTCTCTGTGACTGGGGTACATCTGTGGTAAAATTCTCTGTGACTGGGGCCAGCCCTAGGAGAGCTGTTAATCAGCTCAGTGGTCTGGTTAAACTAAGGTATCTTGGTACATCTGTGGTATAATTTTCTGTGACTGTAGTACATCTGTGGTATAATTGTATGTGACTGGGGTACATCTGTGGTATAATTCTCTATGTGACTGGGGTACATCTGTGGTATAATTCTCTGTGACTGGGGTACATCTGTGGTATAATTCTCTGTGACTGGGGTACATCTGTGGTGTAACTGTATGTGACTGAGGTACATCTGTGGCATAATTGTATGTGACTGGGGTACATCTGTGGTATAATTCTCTGTGACTGTGGTACATCTGTGGTATAATTGTATGTGACTGGGGTACATCTGTGGTATAATTCTCTGTGACTGAGGTACATCTGTGGTATAATTCTCTGTGACTGAGGTACATCTGTGGTATAATTGTATGTGACTGGGGTACATGTGTATAATTGTATGTGACTGGGGTACATCTGTGGTATAATTGTATGTGACTGTGGTACATCTGTGGTATAATTGTATGTGAATTGGGTACATCTGTGGTATAATTCTCTGTGACTGGTACATCTGTGGTATAATTCTCTGTGACTGGGGTACATCTGTGGTATAATTCTCTGTGACTGGGGTACACCTGTGGTATAATTCTCTGTGACTGGGGTACATCTGTGGTATAATTCTCTGTGCCTGGGGTACATCTGTGGTATAATTGTATGTGAATGGGATACATCTGTGGTAGAATTCTCTGTGACTGGGGTACATCTGTGGTATAATTCTCTGTGACTGGGATACATCTGTGGTATAATTCTCTGTTACTGAGGACTGAAAGAGCTGACTACAACATGTAGAGCAGGGGGCGCAAGGAAAGGAACGGTCCTAACCATAACCAACACTCCATTGATTGTTGCCAAATAAAGGTGAATGGCGCATTATGTGTGAGGTAGATGACCCATCGTTAATGAGCCTTTTTTTTATCACGTTTATGAAATGCCTAAGTCTTTGGAATTTTTTTTTTAGCACAAAAGAACCTTGGTTCAACAACTAGAGTAGGATCACTGAAACTCTTCTCCTGTTTTTAGAAAATTTGTTTAAATACATACGTTATATACATTATATATATATTATATATATGTATATATATATATATGTAGTATATATATGTATGTATGTATGTATATATATATATATATATATGTGTGTGTGTATATATATAAATATATATATATATATAAATATATATATATATATATATATATATTATATATATATATATATATATATGTTATATATATGTATATATATATATAAATATATATATATATATATATATATATATTATATATAGATATATATATATATAATATTGTGAGTTTTTTGCACGGAGTGGGAGTAAGCAAGTATATGTGAATACCCTTTACATCTTTATATTTTGTCCCTTGATTATCTGATCTCTTTATCCGCTCTACCCAAATGCCCAACTCCCTCTTTTCACTGTCTTGAGCGCTGAATGACCCAAGGTGCCCCAGTGCTTTGAGGCACCTTGACAGGCTAGATTTCGCAAGAACACGTTAAGGAAGACCCAAGATGGTCTTTCTCTTTTTCAGTATATATTATCATGCCATGAAAATAAGGAAAATATCTTGAGCGTCCCATTACTATGTTTATTAATTAACACCCACCAAAACATAGCGACCTAAAATTATATATTCCAGTGCATTCCGTTTGTTTCCTGACGTCTCTGATATTGTATAGTGAAGTGTTCCTTCATGCCTTATCGTGAGTTGATGGAAGTCAGGATTGTTTGCATTGGCTCTGTTGAGCCGTCCGCAAAAGTACTATTTGGGAACGAGGGGTGCCGTGGGAATCTTTTGCCTGTAACCGAAATACAGCAAAAAGAATATCTGTTACAAAACTAGTATCTATAGGGTACTTGGAATACGTAGCTAAAGTCTGAATCTTCCCCTTGACTAGATGCGTAATTGATTAATATTCTAAATGCAAAACTTAAGTGTAATGTGCGTATGGAAACAGATAAAATCGAGATTTCGATGAGATCAAGAAGAAATAGGAAGAGCAAGCGTGAGCTCCAATGCAGGAAAATTAGCGGTACACAATAATCACTTAACGTCTCGTGATATTCGGAGCTTTTAGGAAAATTAAAACTCGGAACCAAACTCTCTTGAACTTCATTAAAGTCAATAAACTGCTCCGTGCAAATCGCCCCACGTTGTGCAATGCAAAGGTCTAAACAGCACCAATAGAGTTGGCTCGAACTTGAGTTTGTCTTGCAGTTCGGCCTGTGTGAGGTTATTTATTTTTTTTTTCTTTCAGTCCAGTCTGGCGGAAAAAGAATTTTCCTTTAGATGAATGGAAATTAAAACTTTGTGCTTTGTGAGTACGTGTGCGGGCGGAAGTATGAAACTGAAGGGGCTAGGTGACTGGTTTTCAACCTTTGGGCCATGGCCCACTGGTGGCCCATGGGCAGTTCTGATGGGGGCCCATGTCACGGACATCTTCAAAATATAATATTTAAAAAATGAAAAATCATTTACAGTAAATGCAGGTCAGTGCTTTCTTTCATAATGAAAAAGCGTAATTTGAGTTTTGATTCCAATGCACATAGTTTATTTACAGTAAATGCAGGCCAGTGCTTAATTTTATAAATGAAAATGTATAAATAATAAAGTGTTCTGAAAAATAATTGAAAATGTAAAATTAATTAAGTCTCCTGAAAAATGCTTTTTAATAATTCTATTATCATCATTACACAATTCTGAAGGGCAGTGGGCCATGAGTTAATATTTCGGGATGCCAAAAATGGGCCATGGTCATAAAAAAGTTGAAAACCACTGGGCTAGGGGAATGACGAAAGGGGCTGATGGGAAAATCAGACTCTATGTAATTTTGCTAAGAGACGTGACAGCTGCAATATGCCGATGACGTTCCATTAAAAAGGTCATGTCAATTGTAACATGCTTGTTGTAGTACAAGAATATGTAAACATGTAAACATAGGATTGTAAACAGTATACTACAGATACTTCGTATACACGGCAACGTTTGAATTCTGCTCGCTCTCTCTCTCTCTCTCTCTCTCTCTCTCCTGTAGGGGGTAGCGCCGTCAGTGCATCTCTCTCTCTCTCTCTCTATCTCTCTCTCTCTCTCTCTCTCCCTCCCTCCTGTAAGGGGGTAGCGCCGTCAGTGCATCTCTCTCTCTCTCTCTCTCTCTCTCCTGTAAGGGGGTAGCGCCGTCAGTGCATCTCTCTCTCTCTCTCTCTCTCTCTCTCTCCTGTAAGGGGGTAGTGCCGTCAGTGCATCTCTCTCTCTCTCTCTCTCTCTCTCGCTCTCTCTCTCTCTCTCCTGTAAGGGGGTAGCGCCGTCAGTGCATCTCTCTCTCTCTCTCTCTCTCTCTCTCCTGTAAGGGGGTAGTGCCGTCAGTGCATGCACCTCATACGGTGCACTGTAGGCATTACTTGAGGTTCTTTGCAGCGTGCCTTCGGTCCCTAGCTGCTACTCTTTTCGTTCCTTTTACTGTACCTCCTTTCGTATTCTCTTTCTTCCATCTACTTTCCACCCTCTCCTGACAATTGATTCACAGTGCAACTGCTTTGAGGTTTTTCTCCTGTTACACCTTTCAAACCTTTTGCTGTCAATTTCCGTTTCAGCGCTGAATGGCCTGAGAGGTCCAGTGCTTGGTCTTTGGCATAAATTCTATATTCAGTTCAGTTCTCTCTCTCTCTCTCTCTCTCTCTCTCTCTCTCTCTGTCACACACACACACTAAATAATACAAATGCGCTTAATATGAAAGCAGCCTAACCTGTGAAAATAATATCACGCGGTGTTATAAATAAAAAGGATGGAAGCCAACGGCGCAGCTATTATTTAAGCACTGAATGAAAAATGTGCTGTGGCCTGAGTAGATTTGACAACGACTGTTAAAGTTGTTAAAAACGAAAGATCCCCTTGGTAACATAATGACACCGGTTGCCTCTCGAGGCTTTCAAAAAAAAAAAAAAAAAAAAAAGGCAGAAATGCGAAACTTAACTTCCAACGCACGGGAGAAAAAAATATATATTATGGTGGCCAGAGATACATTCCTCTTCCCTGGCAGTTGGTGCAGAAGGAACAGTTGTTTGGATATTTATAATAAAAGGCTGAACCTGATATGTGCCACTCATGTGCATAATAAGATATAATGATTCAGGTTTCTGTTACAAAGTGCAAAGTGGCCGGGATGGAATTCTAATCAAATAGACACGGTGGTCTCCTTTGCCCCCCCACCCCGTCACTCCCCCCCCACCTCTCTCTCTCTCTCTCTCTCTCTTCCCTCTCCCCGTTTTTCTCTTTATCTTTCACAGCCACACGCGGCAGTAAAAGAAAAAAAATCTTCCTGAACTATCACAACTGATATTTATAAAGTTTAAAGTGAATATGAAAGTAAATTGGGAAGAAAAAAAAAAAGTGGTCTCCTTTGATTGTAAATTGAATGAATAAGCAAGGCCCCCTTTTTCCAGTTTTTGATATTGAGATTAAGGCTTTCCTGACGAAACCTGAATATTATATTTATTTTTAACGAAATGCTTTTTGCTGATCAAGACCAATTCTGAATGTCTCTCATTCTCATTTCCGTTCAGAAAAAATAACCGCATGTCGTCACATCCTTTTCAAAATTTTGTGACTCTTCTTGACATTTTTTTTATATATCCAATAATTACATAAATTCATTTTCGGAGTATGATGATGTCAAGTGATCATGACGTCCTTTCAAAAACCTTACGCAAAAGACGTATGTAGAAATATATATATATATATATATATATATGTAGAAATATATAAATATTTAACTCATGGACGTTGAATTATTAAATTTCATGTATATATACTCATATATATATATATATATATATATATCTATATATATATATATATATATATATGTTTATGAATATATATATATATATATATATATGTTTATGAATATATATATATATTTATATATGCATAAGGACGTGTTCTCTGTAAGTGTGAATTAGCAGATACCCTCAATGGTGATGGGTTGATATCGGCTTCGTATGTACAGAGCCGGAGTTCGAAAGGAGTTTGTGCAGCATAAATCGAAATAAAATTATATCTCTCTTGAGAGCTTAGTGGATGTGTCCGCTGTCACCTCTTTATCGAAGCGAAAGACGCATAGGTTCGAATCCTGGGTAGGGTAGATGCAACCCAACTTACATAAGTTAAAATGAGAGTGAATTCGATTTTTAAGGGTATTTTTTTGCTTAATATTTGAGAATAAAGAAACGTAAGTTTGATTTACTGAAAGCAATTATGAATGTATATGTATATGTATATATATATATATATATATATATGTATATATATATATATATATATATATATGTATATATATATGTATTTATATATATTATATATATGTATGTATGTATATATATTATATATATGATAAATTGATATGTGTATATATATTTATGTGTGTGTTTATGTTTGCGTGTGTGTATGTATGTGCGTGTGTTTGATTGTTTGTGTAAAGGTCACAATAATGGCGCCGCTATATCTGTTATATAACCTATTTTTCGCTTAATTACAGCTCCAACATGATTCACTTAAATCAATTAGGAAACAATTTGCCTTCCCAGAGCTTTGGAATTACGCCATGGTAATTAACGGTCTAATTTTAACGAACACCTGACTGTAAACGGAATTAAATGATGGGAAGATTAGGACCTTGAATGTCGTATTAAAAATGTGTATGTATATGTATATATCATATATTATATATATATCATCAGAAAACAAGTTTCCATGTCTGAGTTAAGGAAATGTTCCAAAGAATGGCTTAAGAAAATAATTGTATGGTAGTAGTATGGGGGGATTTTAGTATCCCAGGGAAGGGGTATGGTAGGATTTTAGTATCCCAGGGAAGGAGTATGGAGGATTTTAGTATCCCAGGGAAGGGGTATGGTAGGATTTTAGTATCCCAGGGAAGGAGTATGGGAGGATTTTAGTATCCCAGGGAAGGGGTATGGTAGGATTTTAGTATCCCAGGGAAGGAGTATGGGAGGATTTTAGTATCCAGGAAGGAGTATGGAGGATTTTAGTATCCCAGGGAAGGGGTATGGTAGGATTTTAGTATCCCAGGGAAGGAGTATGGGAGGATTTTAGTATCCCAGGGAAGGGGTATGGGAGGATTTTAGTATCCCAGGGAAGGAGTATGGGAGGATTTTAGTATCCCAGGGAGGGGTATTGTAGGATTTTAGTATCCCAGGGAAGGAGTATGGGAGGATTTTAGTATCCCAGGGAAGGGGTATGGGTGGATTTTAGTATCCCAGGGAAGGAGTATGGGAGGATTTTAGTATCCCAGGGAAGGGGTATGGGAGGATTTTAGTATCCCAGGGAAGGGGTATGGGAGGATTTTAGTATCCCAGGGAAGGGGTATGGTAGGATTTTAGTATCCCAGGGAAGGAGTATGGGAGGATTTTAGTATCCCAGGGAAGGGGTATGGGAGGATTTTAGTATCCCAGGGAAGAGTATGGGAGGATTTTAGTATCCCAGGGAAGGAGTATGGGAGGATTTTAGTATCCCAGGGAAGGAGTATGGGAGGATTTTAGTATCCCAGGGAAGGAGTATGGGAGGATTTTAGTATCCCAGGGAAGGGGTATGGGATGATTTTAGTATCCCAGGGAAGGAGTATGGGAGGATTTTAGTATCCCGGGGAAGGGGTATGGGAGGATTTTAGTATCCCGGGGAAGGGGTACGGGAGGATTTTAGTATCCCTGGGGAGGAGCATGGGAGGATTTTAGAATCCCAGGGAAGCAGTATGGTAGGATTTTAGTATCCCTGGGGAAGAGCATGGAGGATTTTAGTATCCAGGGAAGGAGTATGGCCGGATTTAATATCCCAAAGAAGGAGTGTGGTAGGATTTTAGTATCCCAGGGAAGGAGTATGGAACGATTTTAGTATCCCAGGGAAGGAGTATGGTAGGATTGTAGTATCCATGGAAGGAGTATGGTAGGATTTTAGTATCCCAGGGAAGGAGTATGGTCGTATTTAATATCCCAATGAAGGAGTATGGTAGGATTTTAGTATCCCAGGGAAGGAGTATGGGAGGATTTTAATATCCCAGGGAAGGAGTATGGTAGTATTTTAGTATCCCAGGGAAGGAGTATGGTAGGATTTAATATCCCAAGGAAGGAGTGTGGTAGGATTTTAGTATCCCAGGGAAGGAGTATGGAAGGATTTTAGTATCCCACGGAAGAAGTATGGTAGGATTGTAGTATCCAAGGGAATTAGTATGGGAGGATTTTAATATCCCAGGGAAGGAGTATGGTAGTATTTAGTATCCCAGGGAAGGAGTATGGTAGGATTTAATATCCCAAGGAAGGAGTATGGTAGGATTTTAGTATCCCAGGAGAGGAGCATGGGAGGATTTTAGTATACCAGGGAAGGAGCATGGAGGGTTTTAGTATCCCAGGGAAGAAGTATGGTAGGATTTTAGTATCCCAGGGAAGGGATATGCGAGGATTTATTATCCCAGGAAGAGTATGGGAGGATTTTAGTATTCCAGGGAAGGAGTATGGGAGGATTTTAGTATCCCAGGGAAGGAGTATGGGAGGATTTTTGTATCCCAGGGAAGGAGTATGGGAGGATTTTAGTATCCCAGGGAAGGAGTATGGGAGAATGTTAGTATCCCAGGAAAGGAGTATGGTAGTATTTTAGTATCCCAGGGAAGGAGTATGGAAGGATTTTAGTATCACAGGGAAGAAGTGTGGGAGGATTTTAGTATCCCAGGGAAGGAGTATGGGAGGATTTTAGTATCCCAGGGAAGGAGTATGGGAGGATTTTAGTATCCCAGGAAAGGAGTATGGGAGGATTTTAGTATCCCAGGGAAGGGGTATGGAGGATTTTAGTATCCCAGGGAAGGAGTATGGGAGGATTTTTTTATCCCAGGGAAGGAGTATGGGAGGATTTTAGTATCCAGGGAAGGAGTATGGAGGATTTTAGTATCCCAGGGAAAGAGTATGGGAGGATTTTAGTATCCCAGGGAAAGAGTATGGAGGATTTTAGTATCCCAGGGAAGCAGTATGGGAGGATTTTTGTATCCCAGGGAAGGAGTATGGGAGGATTTTAGTATCCCAGGGAAGGAGTATGGCGAGAATGTTAGTATCCCAGGAAAGGAGTATGGTAGTATTTTAGTATCCCAGGGAAGGAGTATGGAAGGATTTTAGTATCCCAGGGAAGAAGTGTGGGAGGATTTTAGTATCCCAGGGAAGGAGTATGGGAGGATTTTAGTATCCCAGGAAAGGAGTATGGGAGGATTTTAGTATCCCAGGGAAAGAGTATGGGAGGATTTTAGTATCCCAGGGAAGGAGTATGGGAGGATTTTTGTATCCCAGGAAGGAGTATGGGAGGATTTTAGTATCCCAGGGAAGGAGTATGGGAGGATTTTAGTATCCCAGGGAAAGAGTATGGGAGGATTTTAGTATCCAGGGAAAGAGTATGGGAGGATTTTAGTATCCCAGGGAAGGAGTATGGGAGGATTTTGTATCCCAGGGAAGGAGTATGGGAGGATTTTAGTATCCCAGGGAAGGAGTATGGGAGAATGTTAGTATCCCAGGAAAGGAGTATGGTAGTATTTTAGTATCCCAGGGAAGGAGTGTGGAAGGATTTTAGTATCCCAGGGAAGAAGTGTGGGAGGATTTTAGTATCCCAGGGAAGGAGTATGGGAGGATTTTAGTATCCCAGAGAAGGAGTATGGGAGGATTTTAGTATCCCAGAAAGGAGTATGGGAGGATTTTAGTATCCCAGGGAAAGAGTATAGGAGGATTTTAGTATCCCAGGGAAGGAGTATGGGAGGATTTTAGTATCCCAGGAAGGAGTGTGGTAGGATTTTAGTATCCAAGGAAGTAGTACGGAAGGATTTTAGTATCCCATGGAAGGAGTGTGGTAGGATTTTAGTATCCCAAGGAAGGAGTATGGGAGGATTTTAGTATCCCAGAAAAGGAGTGTGGTAGGATTTTAGTATCCCAGAGAAGGAATATGGTAGGATTTTGATCGCGG
>JANJGK010000011.1:5222572-5252777 GCA_039081455.1 Macrobrachium rosenbergii | reverse complement strand
TTTCTGTTACAAAGTGCAAAGTGGCCGGGATGGAATTCTAATCAAATAGACACGGTGGTCTCCTTTGCCCCCCCCCCCGTCACTCCCCCCCCACCTCTCTCTCTCTCTCTCTCTCTCTCTCTCTCTCTCTCTCCCTCTCCCCGTTTTTCTCTTTATCTTTCACAGCCACACGCGGCAGTAAAAGAAAAAAAAATCTTCCTGAACTATCACAACTGATATTTATAAAGTTTAAAGTGAATATGAAGTAAATTGGGAAGAAAAAAAAAAAGTGGTCTCCTTTGATTGTAAATTGAATGAATAAGCAAGGCCCCCTTTTTCCAGTTTTTGATATTGAGATTAAGGCTTTCCTGACGAAACCTGAATATTATATTTATTTTTAACGAAATGCTTTTTGCTGATCAAGACCAATTCTTGAATGTCTCTCATTCTCATTTCCGTTCAGAAAAAAATAACCGCATGTCGTCACATCCTTTTCAAAATTTTGTGACTCTTCTTGACATTTTTTTTTATATATCCAATAATTACATAAATTCATTTTCGGAGTATGATGATGTCAAGTGATCATGACGTCCTTTCAAAAACCTTACGCAAAAGACGTATGTAGAAATATATATATATATATATATATATATATATATATATATATATATATATATATATATATATATATATATATATGTAGAAATATATAAATATTTAACTCATGGACGTTGAATTATTAAATTTCATGTATATATACTCATATATATATATATATATATATATATATATATATATATATATATATATATATATATATATATATATATATATATATATCTATATATATATATATATATATATATATATATATATATATATATATATATGTTTATGAATATATATATATATATATATATAATATATATATATATATATATGTTTATGAATATATATATATTATATATATATATATATATATATATATATATATATATATATATATATATATATGCATAAGGACGTGTTCTCTGTAAGTGTGAATTAGCAGATACCCTCAATGGTGATGGGTTGATATCGGCTTCGTATGTACAGAGCCGGAGTTCGAAAGGAGTTTGTGCAGCATAAATCGAAATAAAATTATATCTCTCTTGAGAGCTTAGTGGATGTGTCCGCTGTCACCTCTTTATCGAAGCGAAAGACGCATAGGTTCGAATCCTGGGTAGGGTAGATGCAACCCAACTTACATAAGTTAAAATGAGAGTGAATTCGATTTTTAAGGGTATTTTTTTGCTTAATATTTGAGAATAAAGAAACGTAAGTTTGATTTACTGAAAGCAATTATGAATGTATATGTATATGTATATATATATATATATATATATATATATATATATATATATATATATATACTACTATATATATATTATATATACTATATATATATATATATATATTATATATATATATATATATATATATATATATATATATATATATATATATATATATATATATATATATATATATATATATGTATATATATATGTATTTATATATTATATAAGTATGTATGTATATATATTATATATATGATAAATTGATATGTGTATATATATTTATGTGTGATGTTTATGTTTGCGTGTGTGTATGTATGTGCGTGTGTTTGATTGTTTGTGTAAAGGTCACAATAATGGCGCCGCTATATCTGTTATATAACCTATTTTTCGCTTAATTACAGCTCCAACATGATTCACTTAAATCAATTAGGAAACAATTTGCCTTCCCAGAGCTTTGGAATTACGCCATGGTAATTAACGGTCTAATTTTAACGAACACCTGACTGTAAACGGAATTAATGAATGGGAAAGACTTAGGACCTTGAATGTCGTATTAAAAATGTGTATGTATATGTATATATCATATATTATATATATATCATCAGAAAACAAGTTTCCATGTCTGAGTTAAGGAAATGTTCCAAAAGAATGGCTTAAGAAAATAATTGTATGGTAGTAGTATGGGGGGATTTTAGTATCCCAGGGAAGGGGTATGGTAGGATTTTAGTATCCCAGGGAAGGAGTATGGGAGGATTTTAGTATCCCAGGGAAGGGGTATGGTAGGATTTTAGTATCCCAGGGAAGGAGTATGGGAGGATTTTAGTATCCCAGGGAAGGGGTATGGGTAGGATTTTAGTATCCCAGGGAAGGAGTATGGGAGGATTTTAGTATCCCAGGGAAGGAGTATGGGAGGATTTTAGTATCCCAGGGAAGGGGTATGGTAGGATTTTAGTATCCCAGGGAAGGAGTATGGGAGGATTTTAGTATCCCAGGGAAGGGGTATGGGAGGATTTTAGTATCCCAGGGAAGGAGTATGGGAGGATTTTAGTATCCCAGGGAAGGGGTATGGTAGGATTTTAGTATCCCAGGGAAGGAGTATGGGAGGATTTTAGTATCCCAGGGAAGGGTATGGGTGGATTTTAGTATCCCAGGGAAGGAGTATGGGAGGATTTTAGTATCCCAGGGAAGGGGTATGGGAGGATTTTAGTATCCCAGGGAAGGGGTATGGGAGGATTTTAGTATCCCAGGGAAGGGGTATGGTAGGATTTTAGTATCCCATGGGAAGGAGTATGGGAGGATTTTAGTATCCCAGGGAAGGGTATGGGGAGGATTTTAGTATCCCAGGGAAGGAGTATGGGAGGATTTTAGTATCCCAGGGAAGGAGTATGGGAGGATTTTAGTATCCCAGGGAAGGAGTATGGAGGATTTTAGTATCCCAGGGAAGGAGTATGGGAGGATTTTAGTATCCCAGGGAAGGGGTATGGGATGATTTTAGTATCCCAGGGAAGGAGTATGGGAGGATTTTAGTATCCCGGGGAAGGGGGTATGGGAGGATTTTAGTATCCCGGGGAAGGGGTACGGGAGGATTTTAGTATCCCTGGGGAGGAGCATGGGAGGATTTTAGAATCCCAGGGAAGCAGTATGGTAGGATTTTAGTATCCCTGGGAAGAGCATGGGAGGATTTTAGTATCCCAGGGAAGGAGTATGGCCGGATTTAATATCCCAAAGAAGGAGTGTGGTAGGATTTTAGTATCCCAGGGAAGGAGTATGGAACGATTTTAGTATCCCAGGGAAGGAGTATGGTAGGATTGTAGTATCCCATGGAAGGAGTATGGTAGGATTTTAGTATCCCAGGGAAGGAGTATGGTCGTATTTAATATCCCAATGAAGGAGTATGGTAGGATTTTAGTATCCCAGGGAAGGAGTATGGGAGGATTTTAATATCCCAGGGAAGGAGTATGGTAGTATTTTAGTATCCCAGGGAAGGAGTATGGTAGGATTTAATATCCCAAGGAAGGAGTGTGGTAGGATTTTAGTATCCCAGGGAAGGAGTATGGAAGGATTTTAGTATCCCACGGAAGAAGTATGGTAGGATTGTAGTATCCAAGGGAATTAGTATGGGAGGATTTTAATATCCCAGGGAAGGAGTATGGTAGTATTTTAGTATCCCAGGGAAGGAGTATGGTAGGATTTAATATCCCAAGGAAGGAGTATGGTAGGATTTTAGTATCCCAGGAGAGGAGCATGGGAGGATTTTAGTATCCCAGGGAAGGAGCATGGGAGGGTTTTAGTATCCCAGGGAAGAAGTATGGTAGGATTTTAGTATCCCAGGGAAGGGATATGCGAGGATTTATTATCCCAGGAAGGAGTATGGGAGGATTTTAGTATTCCAGGGAAGGAGTATGGGAGGATTTTAGTATCCCAGGGAAGGAGTATGGGAGGATTTTTGTATCCCAGGGAAGGAGTATGGGAGGATTTTAGTATCCCAGGGAGGAGTATGGGAGAATGTTAGTATCCCAGGAAAGGAGTATGGTAGTATTTTAGTATCCCAGGGAAGGAGTATGGAAGGATTTTAGTATCACAGGGAAGAAGTGTGGGAGGATTTTAGTATCCCAGGGAAGGAGTATGGGAGGATTTTAGTATCCCAGGGAAGGAGTATGGGAGGATTTTAGTATCCCAGGAAAGGAGTATGGGAGGATTTTAGTATCCCAGGGAAGGGGTATGGGAGGATTTTAGTATCCCAGGGAAGGAGTATGGGAGGATTTTTTTATCCCAGGGAAGGAGTATGGGAGGATTTTAGTATCCCAGGGAAGGAGTATGGGAGGATTTTAGTATCCCAGGGAAGAGTATGGGAGATTTTAGTATCCCAGGGAAAGAGTATGGGAGGATTTTAGTATCCCAGGGAAGGAGTATGGGAGGATTTTTGTATCCCAGGGAAGGAGTATGGGAGGATTTTAGTATCCCAGGGAAGGAGTATGGGAGAATGTTAGTATCCCAGGAAAGGAGTATGGTAGTATTTTAGTATCCCAGGGAAGGAGTATGGAAGGATTTTAGTATCCCAGGGAAGAAGTGTGGGAGGATTTTAGTATCCCAGGGAAGGAGTATGGGAGGATTTTAGTATCCCAGGAAAGGAGTATGGGAGGATTTTAGTATCCCAGGGAAAGAGTATGGGAGGATTTTAGTATCCCAGGGAAGGAGTATGGGAGGATTTTTGTATCCCAGGGAAGGAGTATGGGAGGATTTTAGTATCCCAGGGAAGGAGTATGGGAGGATTTTAGTATCCCAGGGAAAGAGTATGGGAGGATTTTAGTATCCCAGGGAAAGAGTATGGGAGGATTTTAGTATCCCAGGGAAGGAGTATGGGAGGATTTTTGTATCCCAGGGAAGGAGTATGGGAGGATTTTAGTATCCCAGGGAAGGAGTATGGGAGAATGTTAGTATCCCAGGAAAGGAGTATGGTAGTATTTTAGTATCCCAGGGAAGGAGTGTGGAAGGATTTTAGTATCCCAGGGAAGAAGAGTGGGAGGATTTTAGTATCCCAGGGAAGGAGTATGGGAGGATTTTAGTATCCCAGAGAAGGAGTATGGGAGGATTTTAGTATCCCAGGAAAGGAGTATGGGAGGATTTTAGTATCCCAGGGAAAGAGTATAGGAGGATTTTAGTATCCCAGGGAAGGAGTATGGGAGGATTTTAGTATCCCAGGAAGGAGTGTGGTAGGATTTTAGTATCCCAAGGAAGTAGTACGGAAGGATTTTAGTATCCCATGGAAGGAGTGTGGTAGGATTTTAGTATCCCAAGGAAGGAGTATGGGAGGATTTTAGTATCCCAGAAAAGGAGTGTGGTAGGATTTTAGTATCCCAGAGAAGGAATATGGTAGGATTTTGATCGCGGAATTAAATAATACGACTGACAGGGATAAAATATTACTGGTCTAGACATGGAAGAAGATTTGTGGACTCAAGGTTTGTCATGAAGCAGTTATTTGAGAAGAACGAAATTAAACACAAAGGCTGTTTCTTGCTCTCATATATTGTTGAACTTTGGGATGAGGCTGCTTGACCTGTACACTTTTCCATCATTACTGCGACCCACTGCAGTCGTCTAAGTACTAGGCAGCTAATTCACTGCGCTGTTATACCTGACCTTTAGTGATATTTGTTTGGAGAGTTACTACTTTATTTCACCGCGTGTTCGATCATTAATAATATGTTGGATAAGAAAAGACTGCCAACTGACTTGTTCAGTGTTCCCGTGATTTGCGGAAAAAATAAGACTATACAGATGTTTTTGAGAAAATTGGGGATAAGTTATTCCACATTCAAACACGAAATGGATTCTGAAGCAAATATACATATTTATTGATGATTGATGTCATCTGTGCCTCAAGTTTGTAAAATGATAGAAAGTATGAGATACTGTAGCTAAATACACAGTTCTTATAAAGTTATTTTTTGATAAAGACTAATAGCATATATTGCATTAAGTAAAAGGTAGTGTACGTGTGTGTGTGTGTGTGTGCGCGCGTGTCTGTGCGCGCTAGGTAATGGAAAAACCTTGAGTTTTTTTATTTTATTTATTTATTTTTTTTTATGAAAATCTTCATATAAGAAATGGCAATAATTGGTCTTAATTCTTGTGCTCTGTATGTCCGCATGTGACTCACGCCAAGAAATACTAAACCTGAAATTTTACTTTCAGGAATTAAAATGTGGGGAATAAAGTATAAGTATTTATAAGACCCAACACTATCTGGTACACGTGCACAGCACGCCAGGATATGAATGATTCGGAGACATGAAAAAAAAGGTACTATAATTCATATGCTGAGGTCGAATTCTATTGCGAAATATCCGATTCGATGAAGGAATAATCTCTAAATCAGATACAAAAGCGTTTAACGTAATTTTTAAGTGAAACGAACGTGCAACCCTTAGAATACTGGAACTTGACCTTCACAAAATGTAGTAACAAGTTTCGGCTAAAAATACGCGTTTGAAACGTGCGAGGACGTGCCACCCACATCAAGAAACGGATTTGTTGAAATGCCAAGTCAGAAACTGTGTTCTACAGCATTGTTGGAAGTGGCCGCTAGTCACCTCTGATATTGCGATTTTACAGTTCTGCGTATGCATGTGTGTTTGTGTGTGTGTGTGTGTGTTCATTTAAAACATTTCTTGGACAAAAAAATATATAGATCTCACAGTTTTATATTTATTTCCCAAAGTTAACTTCAGTGCTGAGTCGTTATCAGAAGTGCACTAGTTAGAATGCAGAGAAAAATAAATACCAGTTTCCAAAAATAGCCAGCAATCAGAAAGCAAAGTTTTGTTTTTTTCCTTTTGAAAAAATGTATAACGTTCAAATAGAAAAATTCGAGTTTTAAAACTAAACAAACTAGAGTTGAATAAATAAAAGGAATGTTCATTTAATATTGGCGCAGTACTGTTTTTGTCGGCTTTTGTTAGTATGCGAGTTTGTTTTCCCTTTTTGGAAGATTAAAATCAGTTCGCTCTCCTGGGTAAAGTCTACGAAATGGAAAGTTAGGCCTATCCGTTTTGGGGTGGAAAATAATCGTATTAATTACACGACAAACAGGCTTTGCAGCTGTTGAGATAGTGGCACCTTTTCTTATATATATATATAAGTGGAAAGAATCTAGATATATATATATATATATATATATATATATATATATATATATATATATATATATATATGTTCTTTCTAGTAATCCGTGTGTCTTAATGGGGAATATCATCTCAGGATAAACAAGATAGTGGCATTTGTTGCTTTCATTGATCATATATATATATATATATATATATATATATATATATATATATATATATATATATATATATATATATTAGATTATAACATGTAAGAAAAAGGCAAAAGCCATTGTATTGTTTTTCTCGTGGGCTATCCCATATTAAGGGAAACGATTTATTCAAAACTATGTTATATCCATTAACTGACGAGCTAAAAGACCCGTATTTGGTTAAATTGATTCTAGTAATATATACATTTTATATATATATATATATATATATATATATATATATATATATATATATATATATATATATATATAGTATATATGCACAAACGAAGTGGTATCGATGAGGAAACATATTTTGTTTTTTCCCCATTATTTTTTGCTGGAAATGAAAGTACCATCTCAGAGAGAGAGAGAGAGAGAGAGAGAGAGAGAGAGAGAGAGAGAGAGAGAGAGAGAGATCCCAGACCTTGGAAAGATTTTTCATAAACCGACAAATCTCTCCCCCGAGTATGAGGCATCCGAGGTATGCCTCATCACAGAAGATAGTCGGGTGAAGTACGCGGCAAAATAACTCAAACTTTACAAAGAAGAGCTCTTAGGCAAATTTTGGAGAGCTATTTCATTACAGCAGGCTCCCTTCTTCTTTTTCTTTCCTCTTCCTATACTCCATCAAAAAGAGATCCGTGAGAGAGAGATCCTTTCTTGATCATAACCCCGAACGGATTTTTATAACCGCGCAAGCGATATTGGAATACTTGAACACTTGTAGCAGTAGCATTTCGGTATTTCATTTACCGCAATGGAGTGGCTGCCTTCCACCCGCTCTAATCTCTCTGGAATTTCTAATTATCAGGCTTTTGTTGTCATTCGCGACGGAGGGTCGTACAAAGCAAATATATCAATAACATCAACGCCATTACAGAGTTTTTACTTTATACCTTTGGAATGAAGTCTTCTTATTGGGATGCAGTGTATATTAAGTTTTCATTTACTTTTTAGCGTTCTGTTGTTTGTTTGATCATTGTCAGATGAAGCATTTGTTGTTGATTTCCTAATGAATAAAAGTTCAGTGCGTCCGACAACAGACATCGAAGTTTTACGATTATAGACAAAGAGTTGGAATGTGAGCGGTAAATTGTGGTATTTGTAAGAGGCTTTATATTTTAAGTTTTGATATTTATAAGAGGCATTATATTTTAAATCGTGATATTTATAACAGGCTTTATATTTTAAATTGTGATATTTATAAGAGGTATTATATTTTAAATTGTGATATTTATAACAGGCAATGTATTTTAAATTGTGATATTTATAACAGGCATTATATTTTAAGTTGTGATGTTTACAAGAGGTATTATATTTTAAATTGTGATATTTATAACAGGCATTATATATCTAAATTTTGATATTTATGATATTTATAAGAGGCATTATATTTTAAACTGATATTTATAGGATGCATTATATTTTAAATTGTGATATTTATAACAGGCATTATATTTTAAATTGTGATATTTATAACAGGCATTATATTTTAAATTGTGATATTTATAAGAGGTATTATATTTTAATTCGTGACATTTATAACAGGCATTCTATTTTAAATTGTGATTTTTATAAGCGGTAATATATTTTAAATTGTGATATTTATAAGAGACTTTATATTTGAAGTTGTGATATTTATAAGAGGTATTATAAATACCTCTTATAAATTGAACCCTCAGCGGAAATTTTCAATGTATGGATTTTAAAACATGTTCACACATTTCTCCATGCACACATACTTGTACGCACATATCATAAATACATACATACATACATACATACATACATACATACATACATACATACATACATACATACATACATACATACACGTTTAAAAAAATGCCTGGCATTCCTCAAGCTGAAAAGTAACTACAATAAATTCTTGTGGCCGAATTCAGATTCCTAATTGATCTTTTGTGTTTAAGTATGTCAGATATGAATTCACTGTCTCGTTGAACTTGATCATATAAATTATGGGGTTTTCAGTATTTAATAAGTCACGACCAACATTAATTTCCCGTTTGGCCTTTGACCTTTCTAAGTGTGTCATTGACCCAACTCTGCAAATCATAGTTCTTAGTGGCTTATGCTGACAAGATATGAAGATACCATCTCGTAGAGTTCAAAAGTCATGGACAAGGTCAAATCCTTTTTCGAACTTTGATATATTGTTGACCTTGGTACTGGCCATGACCTCACTTTGCACATGTTAGGCTATATATGAAGTTTATTTCCTGCAGTTAATATGTTATGACTTTGATTGAATTCATATTTGACCTTTGACCTCAGAATATGACCTTGACTGTGACAGTAACCTAATTTTGTACCTAGATTCCCTTCTTGCCATATGTGAAGTTTTTATCTCTTATAGTTCAAATTCCTATTTGAGCTTTAGAATCGGTACCCTTTTAGGGGATTAGTCTTACCAGATATGAAGATCTTAACTTGCACAGTTAAGAAGGATTCCTGTTTGAACTGTGGCTTCTTGATTATGATTCTAATTTTGAGCTTGGCCTCTTCCGGCACGTCGGCATTGTTAGTGGATTGAGCAAGCAAAATATGGCGTATAATTCGTATAACATAAGGTACAGAGGAGAAGAAAAGGAAGAAATATATATATATATATATATATATATATATATATATATATATATATATATATATATATATATATATATATATATATATATATATGTATGTATTTTATACACACACACACACACATATATATATATATATATATATATATATATATATATATATATATATATATATATATATATATATATATATATATATACAGTATATCAAATGCAAGGAGCCGATAAAAACGTCAAAATGTGGAAAATAAAGGCTATATTTCAGAGACCAAACTGCCTCTCTCCTCAGTCAAGTAAGAATTCTGTTTCAACAGAAAATATTTCACAGTAATATATATATATATATATATATATATATATATATATATATATATATATATATATATATATATATATATATATATAAATTATATTTATATATGTGTGTAATTAGGGTGGGTTTTATATTCTCCTTTATTGACAAACAAACAGCACATTTAAAATGCGAGAACTTACTCAGCATCATTCAAAAAATGAAGCAAAATCCTTGTTTCTCTGTCCTTCAGCAATGCTTGTCCAAGTCAGACTTCCCAAATACGTTCCTGGAATACAGCGTAAGATAAATTGTTTGCTCCATTCGAACCCCCGCCCCCCCCCCCCGCCCCTTTCCTCTCAATCCCACTTGGGAGACGCAGTAAATTAAATCTCCATTTGAATTAATTATGGATTAATTAAGAGAAAGAATTGGCGGACGCAGATTCTCCTTTTTTTTTTATTCCATTATTCTCTAACGCCTTGGATTTGTCGTGTTGCTGCCAGAAGACTGTTTATTGGGCTTTTTCTTGTCGCTTTTTTTTTTCTTTTTTTTTTCTTTTTGCTGTCGCTGTTCTTTTGCATGGGTTCAGGGATTTATTATTATTATTATTATTATTATTATTATTATTATTATTATTATTATTATTATTATTATTATTACGTATTGTTGATATTTAATGATACACATTATTATTATTATTATATTATTATTATTATTATTATTATTATTATTATTATTATTATTATTATTATTATTATTATGTAGTGTTAGTATTTAATGATATTATTATTATTATTATTATTATTATTATTATTATTATTATTATTATTATTATTATCACGCAGTGTTAGCATTTAATGATATTATTATTATTATTATTATTATTATTACGTAGTGTTAGTATTTAATGATATTATTATTATTATTATTATTATTATTATTATTATTATTATTATCACGCAGTGGTAGTATTTATTATTATTATTATTATTATTATTATTATTATTATTATCATCATCATCATCATCACGCAGCGTTAGTATTTAACGATACACATTGTACGGTGTTCCTTTATTTTTGTAACTGATACAAGCTCTCGTATTTTCCGCCCGTTGTCTGTGCTGACACTGCTACGTACGTGTATGCTTTTGCGACCTGATTTCGGAATGCTTTCCCCCGTCGAAGGAATGCATCAGGATCTCGGAAAACATCTTCTTCGGTACTTATGCACATTCTCACATAAGCAGCGTCCTTGGTCCCGTCTCAGCAAACAAGAAAACAGCTGTAACCTGGGAGTTTTTTCCCCCAGATGCACTTCCAAGTGGGAGTGATAGAGGAACAGTTATAAATGTTGTTGGGAGCAAGGGAGGGGGAGGAAGAAAGAGGGGGTGGGAGGGGGGGTGCTCTTGAGGAGAACGTAATGACCCATAAATTGTTCTTTCCCTCCTCACACCACCCCACCCCCCCTCCCCACTTTCCCCCGTTTTAAGGGCATGACCGAAATAAAGGTGACGCCATAACTTGTCAGGACGAGTTATTGAGGGGGGGGGAGGGGGGAGGGGGGAGACGCCGAAGGAAAAGAGGAATAAGAAATGGAGAGCAACGACGGTGGAAAAATAAAACCTGCAGAGGAATTGGTTAGAATTTAACTAATTATTAGGGTGACCTCGTCACATATACCGCGACCCACATCAGTTCACCGACCCCAGTTATGAATATCACGGCTTACACAATGGTTGTAATGTAACATTCCAGGCTGTTTCTTCCTTTACCGTAATCTCTTTTTTTTTTTTTTTTTTTTTTTTTTTTTTTTTTTTTTTTTTTTAAGCTAGATCTAATTTTTCCCTCCCTAAACTACGAGAAACTGCTCACCTGTTTTAATTTTCACTTTGTTCCTTCATTCTCTTCACGCGGGAGTGCGACCTACGACAGTCGACTAACAATTCACTGCTGACGTTAACAAGGAGCTCACCAGAATTTTAAGGAAACGAGCCCATACCATTCCTCTCTTTGTTCGGGCCGGAAATCGAACGCGCGAGAGAAATCAGGAAAAAGAGGGGTTAAGAATCGAACGCTTTAAAGGAAATATTTCTCAGAATTAGTTGAAATTGAAGTATCCTTTCTCCTGTGAAACTGAAGCTTAAGAATCAGACGCTTTAAAGGAGATATTTCCCAGAATTAGTTGAAATTGAAGTATCCTTTCTCCTGTGAGACTGAAGCCGAATTCCATTGCTCAAAGGCTCATTGGAGCAGTTTTAGATATTTGGCTGCAACGGCGTCACATCCAAAAGGAGAGAAAGAAAAGGAAGGAATCTTGGTCCCGGTATTTATTAGTTCCCTGCCACTCACGGGTGAAGACCATTTCTACCTCCCTTTGGAAGTTGTAGCAAAATGCTTTTCTTCGAACACTTTCTTCCAAATACTTGCAATGAAAAAGTGCCAGCCCGAATTCCCCAAGTGTCTCCAAAATTGTTGATGTCTCTGTCGGTTGAAGAAGAAGAAGAAGAAGAAGAAGAAGAAGAAGAAGCAGAAGAAGAAGAATAAAGGGGAGGGGGTTAGGAATGAGAAGAAAACAACCGCGTTTGGAAATGTGAGAATGAAAAGAGGTGGTCGTCCTTTTACGCCGCATCTCCGAGAGGAGAAGAAAAACAACTTGGCGACTGCAGAAGCATTTCTATTGGAAGCTCAGCGGCCGCTAATGTGTATTTTTTGTCGCTATTTTCTTTTTTACCATCACTTTAGTTTTTTTCCCCGTTTTTGGCGGATATTGTATAGCGTCTGTCTGCAGTGTTCAGGTTTCTCTTATTTTTTAAGATTGCCTACATTGCTGTAGAATAAAGAAAACTTTCGCAAGTTCTCGAATAAAATCTAATTTCGAACGAAGAGAGAAACCTTGCCAAAAACATTTATGATTCATATCACGTTTTTTTTTGTGTGTTTTAAAAGGGGTTTCCCTTTATAGAGAAGGGAAAGGAATGTTTCATAGAACGGATTATTCCCCTTATGTACTCTATTTGAGAAGTGAAGAAATGGATGACCCGTTGATGATTATGCACACGAAGCATTTCTCTTTCCTTACTCTGCGGGTGTTTAAAGTCCATGCTGGGAAAGCAACATGATGTTGTTTATAAGCCATGATGTGACTGGATCAACCTAACGGTATCCTTGAACTCTCCAAGCGCGCATGACCAAGGTTGAAAGGAACCGAGTCTCGGAAACTTATTCAGAACTACCTGGGTTGTTCACTCTCGCCCGTCTCTGCGAGGCTTTCCACGACTGTCATATTTGAATCTATATCTGATAATAGTAGAATAGTTTCCACTAGAATGTACTCATGGCTAACTTATTCTCAGTTTCGACGCTGACATTGTATTTGCAGTTTCTGGGGAAAAATGTGCATATGTTGAATTGTTCATTTTCATTGCATTTTTTTTAAAATGTGCACATATCGAATTATTCATTTTCACTGCTTCTTTTTTTTAAATGTGCACGTATTGAATTGTTCATTATCACTGCATCTTTTTTTTTAAATGTGTACGTATCGAATTGTTCATTTTCACTGCTTCTTTTATTTAAATGTGCACGTATTGAATTGTTCATTTTCACTGCTTCTTTTTTTTAAATGTGCACGTATTGAATTATTCATTTTCACTGCTTCTTTTTTTAAAATGTGCACGTATTGAATTGTTCATTATCACTGCATCTTTTTTTTAAATGTGCACATATTGAATTGTTCATTTTCACAGCATCTTTTTTTTTTAAATGTGCACATATCGAATTGTTCATTTTCACTGCTTCTTTTATTTAAATGTGCACGTATTGAATTGTTCATTATCACTGCATCTTTTTTTAAATGGTGTTTTCACTGTATATCCTATATGAAAGAAGAACCCTTCAATTCATAAACTTTCACGTAACCTTTAGCTTTTCTTTGCCCGTCTAATTTTTGGGGTTTTATGTATAGTAAAAACAAAACCTGATAATCGTTTTGCGAAATGATGGAGAATAGAAAATCTTATATTGATTGTCTTTCTTTGGGACTGAATTCTTTCTGCGTACCTCCGGCAGGTATTATGGGATTGCTTTTGTTCTCATATAAAAGGCAGTATTATATGTATTAAACAGTTAGAGGTATCGAGAATGTGAAGGCTATCTCGAACTGTGTTTTGATGTTTAAAATTCTTCCAACCTGACGATTTTTATTTATAAATGTAAAAAACAGTCTTTGCTTGTTTGACATATATTTTGATATGTATCGGAACATGTAGAGCTAAATCGGTGTTCATAGATGGCTTCAAATTTGATGGCGTTGGTAGCTGTCTTCCTAGCCGCAGATGTCTTATCACAGAACTGTAAGAAATTTTGAGTCTTCAAATATTTTTTCATTCATAGATAAAGAAATTATATGACTAGAGTGTGATGTTATCACGTGGGAAATTTGATTCTAAGAACCCTTTAATTTTTAATATTTTATATATTATGGTTTGTTTTTTGTTGGGATATCATTCTCCAATGTTTCTATACCTATAAATGTTATATGTTCTCATCTGAAAATAAATATTGGTTTATCATGAAGTGTTCATGAATAAGGCATGGCCCTCAAAGACCATTGTTGTTGGTGCCAGTTCATGATGTAGGTTGCAAGTAAAAAGCCAACCTTGCTCAAATGCAGTTTTAATGGTCATTGGGAGACCGAGTACTTTGCCCTATTAGGATTTTTTTAGCACAGTGGGGTGGAACGCTGAGACATGGCACCATTCATGGGAGAAATGCTCTCCCATGCCATCAGAGAACTGGCCACATGTATGACTCATGAGTATTTGATGGCTTGGCAATCCTTGCAATTTTGTTTATGGTTACTGGGTCCCCTTTGACTATAAGGCGTTTGCTGGTCAAAAGGTGAAGGATTTGGGAGGTTACTTACGCATTACCCTGTAAACGTGTTGTGTCGATTCCCAAAATTTTGAAGAACCTCGAATATTTTGAGATTTATTACTCCTAAGAAATGCTGCTCACTTCTAGAAGACATCAGTATTTGGAACAACAAGCTCCAAGGGATTTTACTCATGAAGGCCGTCTGTCTATTACTTCTTGAAAGCCCATAAGCTCATAATGAAGATACCGTTCTGTTAGCGTGTTGAAAAAATTGTGATTTCATCTTGCTATGATACTCTATAAACTAAAACGCTCGGCGATATTGTAGCGCAAAATCATCTTTCAGTAAATGAAAGATGGATTTTTTTTTTATCTTTTTATCAAACAGACCCATTAGCCTCATATTAAGACAACTAAGAAATCTTTTATCTAACCATGACGGCTAATCTTGCACAATATTGGTTTACTGTACTTTCCAGCCGTCTCTGATTTAGAGATTTCAAGTAGCCCATACTCAATGCAAAGTACAGTATGTTATTTTCTGTAACTTTAATACTCCCAAGTTGCACTCATGTCTACTAGGCAAGCCTATGTAGTTTGAACTAGGATAGTTGAACCGTCATCTGTTCCATGTATTATTTCAAGTGGCGTTCCTCAAGGTTTCATCCTGGTTAGAAAACTATTTACTCTCATCACCATTCCGCGTTGGGAATACTCTACCGTTTCTCTGTTTGACAGGATTGAAACAGAGACAGATATGTCTTATCTAACAACCTTCCCCATATCCCTGTTAATAAACACTTTCCAGCACTGATCATGGCCGTCTTTTGATGGATCCCATGCCATGCGTTACAAAAATATGATAAAAATCAGTTCTGGAGTGATTGTTTCAAGACCAATTCCCTTCAATATACCGCAAAGCTTCGGCCTTCTACTCCGTCTTTAGTTTCCATTATATTCTGTAAGGTCTCGCCTTTCAAGACTTGGGTTTACTGCTGCCTTAGAAGAAAGGGATCTTTTTTCTTGGCCATCTCTTAAAAAGGGGGGGGGGTTGGGTTCTTCTCATTTGGAAAATGAACTTTTCTTCCTTCTTAATATCCTATTAGAAATATATTCCCGCTACTTAAAAATCCATTCGTTTCCCATTCGCAAAATGTATTCCAGGCTCGTGGGAATTTGGCTCCTTCCACTGCAGAATTGAATTTCCTGGTAACTGTAATTCATTCCAATCTTAATTATTCGTGTCATTATATTCCACTCTAATTCCCGAGAACTCATGGTACTAAAGAATCCGATTTCGTTTCTTCCCGTGAAAGTGCTCGTGAATTTCTGTTTGCATTTAGTCTGCGATAACCTTTCCAGGCATAAAGAATGCATGTACAAAGTTTATCGAATGCTTTACTCTACACTGTCCAGTCCAGTCGAATGCTCTAAATACATCTTTATTGTGTATTTCTGAGTTTAAAAAATAGGAATATTTGGCAGCCATTACTTGTGCTTTTATGATTCTTAGGACTGATATCGTCCCCCCCCCCCTTTTTTTTGAAGTCAAGGAGAATTGTAAATCTTTCTACAAAATATCCAGAGATTGTTCTGACTTCAGTTTTGCTACTTCTTTCATGCCCTATCTTTCAAATCGTAAGGATTGATATTCTTGTAATTTCCTTATAATGGGTCCTGGAAAACTTGATAAAAAGATGAGAAAACAGAGGTCAAATCTTTCATTAAAATAAATATAACAGGAAATTTATTGGGTAGGATTTATTACACACAATATTGATAATAATAATAGTAACGTGTATAACGATAACAGCAAGTATAACAAAAAAATATCAACGTATGCATATTAAATATTTAGTTGTATGTGCTAATGAATTTCATTTTAATGGCTGCGCAGACATTGAACATTTACCGCATACGACAGTAATGATATAAAGAAAAATAACGCTAACGTTTATTTAAAAAAAGTGGTAATAATGATTTAAAAAGGTGTAATACGATAAAAAAAATGTAATTATCACTGGTATATGGAAAGGAACACACACGTCTTTAGTTACTAAAGCAAATGATGGAACCACTAGCGGATGGGGGGGCGTGGGCCACCTGGGCACGTGTCCCCCCCCCCCGTGAAAAATAATGACATAATAATAATATTGAAGATTTAGATAATAATGATAGCAGAAATGAGAAATATAAAATGGAAAAAATAGTAAATCTATTATATATATGTGTGTGTATAAAAAGAAAATTGGTGGCCCCCCCCCCATGAAATTTTTCTGGATCCGCTAGTGGATGGAGCTTTTGTCGCCTTGTGGTTGTGAACTCTTTCAGGAACGTAATTAAATGTGATTAAGAATTCTTTCAGGAATGTAGTTAAATTTCTGATCATTTTAAGCTTGCCTTCAACTATTTCAGTACACTTGGAAATTAAATCGGCAGTAAAATTCGATTAGTTATTAGTCTTACCTAATTATTTAATTCACTCACTTTCTTGGATCGTTTTCCCCTATATGGTCATTTCATCCAGTAGATTATCATGTAACTCTTTGGTGCTTTTTTTTTTTACCCCGACATGAAAATGAAATCCACAATATCGAAAGTTTCAGCTCTGTTTAAAAAATAGCATTTGTCCAATTGCTGATTCCATTCCTTTGTGTCCATAAAGACATAATTACAAATTACAGGCAGTTGCTTATTCTAGATATCAAGTGTTTCATTCTTCTAACTTTTTTTTGTATCTAATTCTGTTTCGAAATTGTGCTCTTTAGTCACAAATCCTATCAAGCATTCATATTAAATTCTCCAAGTTGCGGCCGAATTAATGTTTGAATTGCATTCAAGCAACTCTCTGTCATTACGTGTTATTTTAGACAATTATCTCAAAAATGTGCTTAGCATAGTCAGTTTTGTTCTATAATGGGGTATTGTATTAAGAAATGTTTCAATATGCAAGGCTGAAATTGAGCCATTTCACTGTCTGCATATTTAAATGGTTTCCTGCTTTTGGTTCGTGTAGGATTCTTTTCCTTGCAAAACTATGCTTTTGGTTTGTGTAGGATTCTTTTCCTTGCAAAATTATGCCTTTGGTTTATGTAGGATTCTTTTCCTTACAAAAGTATGCTTTTGGTTTGTGTAGTATTCTTTTCCTTGCAAAATTATGCTTTTGTTTGTGTAATATTCTTTTCCTTGCAAAACTATGCTTTTGGTTTGTGTAGGATTCTTTTCCTTGCAAAATTATGCTTTTGGTTTGTGTGGGATTCTTTTCCTTACAAAATTATGCTTTTGGTTTGTGCAGTATTCTTTTCCTTGCAAAATTATGCTTTTGTTTGTGTAATATTCTTTTCCTTGCAAAACTATGCTTTTGGTTTGTGTAGGATTCTTTTCCTTGCAAAATTATGCTTTTGGTTTGTGTGAGATTCTTTTCCTTGCAAAATTATGCTTTTGGTTTGTGTAGTATTCTTTTCCTTGCAAAATTATGCTTTTGGTTTGTGAAGGATTCTTTTCCTTGCAAAATTATGCTTTTGGTTTGTTTAGGATTCTTTTCCTTGCAAAATTATGCTTTTGGTTTGTGTAGGATTCTTTTCCTTGCAAAATTATGCTTTTGGTTTGTGTAGGATTCTTTTCCTTGCAAAATTATGCTTTTGGTTTGTGTAGGATTATTTTCCTTGCAAAATTATGCTTTTGGTTTGTGTAGGATTCTTTTCCTTGCAAAATTATGTCTATGTATGAATAGACTGTCAGTTTATTTTATTTATTTATTTTTTTTAGGTGAGATCCAAGGAGAATCATGCACCTATGTTGTTGTTATTTATTTTTCTTTTTTTTTAGGTGAGATCCAAGGAGAATCATGCACCTATGTTGTATTTATTTATTTTCTTTTTTTTTAGGTGAGATCCAAGGAGAATCATGCACCTATGTTGTATTTATTTATTTTTCTTTTTTTTTTTTAGGTGAGATCCAAGGAGAATCATGCACCTATGTTGTATTTATTTATTTTCTTTTTTTTTTTAGGTGAGATCCAAGGAGAATCATGTACCTATGTTGTATTTATTTATTTTCTTTTTTTTTTTAGGTGAGATCCAAGGAGAATCATGCACCTATGTTGTATTTATTTATTTTTCTTTTTTTTTTTTAGGTGAGATCCAAGGAGAATCATGCACCTATGTTGTATTTATTTATTTTTTTTTTTTTAGGTGAGATCCAAGGAGAATCATGCACCTATGTTGTATTTATTTATTTTCTTTTTTTTTAGGTGAGATCCAAGGAGAATCATGCACCTATGTTGTATTTATTTATTTTTCTTTTTTTTTTTTTAGGTGAGATCCAAGGAGAATCATGCACCTATGTTGTATTTATTTATTTATTTTTTTTTTTAGGTGAGATCCAAGGAGAATCATGCACCTATGTTGTATTTATTTATTTGTCTTTTTTTTTTAGGTGAGATCCAAGGAGAATCATGCACCTATGTTGTATTATTTATTTTCTTTTTTTTTTAGGTGAGATCCAAGGAGAATCATGCACCTATGTTATATTTATTTATTTTTCTCTTTTTTAGGAGAGATCCAAGGAGAATCATGCACCTCCGTTCGACCATCGAAAAGCCATAGATCGGCTAATCACGTGGCATCTTCGTGTCGAGGTAAGTAGTCATACGGAACACATAACAGTGCAGGCTATCAAAATCCCATAAGCAGTAAAACCTTTGTGGTTGTGTAATAACCAATTTCGATGCCGATAATAGGGGAAGAAACGATGCTCGTATTCCTTATCAAAGAAGTCGTTGTCACCCTTTTTTTCAGCGCTCAAAAAAGAGTGAAAATAGGTTTCATGCGACGCAATCTGCGGCATTCCCCCCAGCAGGTATCGCGAGCGTTTTAGTCGCGCAGTTCCGCCGTCATTGCATCGCATTACGGGAAAATCGCCGTGCGTCAACGATAATTAATGCGGGCGAGATGCGTGTTTAGGTCCCCAAAAAGACAAAGGATAAAAGTCTTTATGCGCGGAGCGAGAATGTATCAGAGTCGTCGTTAGCTCTTTCCTTAATTTATTATTTTATCGTTCAAAAAGAGATATGCTCCCCCGACCTGTAATAAAAGTGCGCCTAACACCCTTAATAAAACTTTACCTTCATCTTTTAATGAAAAATTCTGGGGGTTTATCCTGTAATTAATATTAAAAGTTGTCATTAAAATACCATTAAATCTTATCGCCCTGCTGGCGCCACGCAAAATTGAAGCCTTTCTTAGCTAATGAAAAGTTAGGTGGAACTAATATAAATTTCGGTCAGCTGTTTTACGGTTTCACCCTTTTTTTTTTTTTAGAAGAGGCTTCTAAAGAGAAAGAGGGAATGAAATTAGTGACATCACTTTTTGCTACATTATTTCCAATGTTTTCCGTGATTTTCTTTGTGCTGTAAGTATGTATCAGGGAGCGATTTCTGTTATTCGTCCTTCTGCAAGCACTCAATCATAGAATATAAGTCTGAACATAAAATTACCAGTGTATGCTGAGGTAAGGGGGTAAACAGTAAGTGCACTAAACACGAAAACATAGCATTTGTCGAATTAAAATTTAAATTTTTTTTTAAATATTACTTAATACTTAACTTCTTATGAATTTTAATATACCTTTTTAGTGTGGAAGCATGAGTAAATGTATTTATTGAGCGTATGTGTTACAGTATGAGAACGTGAGCCTATGTGGGATTTTATCCTAATCCTTCGGGCCAGCCCTGTGAGAGCTGAAAGTCAGCTCAGTGGTCTGGTTAAACTCCTTTAATACTACTACTGTACTCCTGTTACGGCACTACTGTTTTATGGCAAGGAGGCACTGTTTCATTTTGGCCCTCTGGTTCAAGACAAAACTCAAGATCTTAAATGCAAATCTTTGTGACGTTTTCTTGCCGAACATTGGAAAAGTCACTGAACTCTCATGGTGATTCATGTCCGCATCGGTGTACGTGTTTTTACGAAAATATTCGGCAGGGCTGGCCTGGGACCAGGGGGGCCATTTCAACAGATTTTAATGGCGGTTAGTGTTCGGGTGCGAATACGGTAGTAGTCAGTTGCAGACCCTTGGTCATGTTACTGTTGTTTGTGGTTGTGGTGGTAGGTTGTCCCTAACCCTGTGTTTGGCTTTGTCATCGTGATCATGCCTCCGCCGAATTCTTTGTATTTTATTTAATAGGTCAAGAACCAAATGCCGCTGTGATTGAGACTTTGTTGGGAGAGACAACAAACCCATCACAAATGTTATTGATTCAATGGCCAACATACCCAGGCAGTTCAAACTGGATGAGGAAATCTTGCCACCAGGTGAGTCTGAGTCTTTTAGATATATAAAATAAATTGCTGTTGTCATCCCAAAAGACTTTTACATTTACGTTTGAAATAATACTGCCGCTGCCTCAGAAGAAAATTGAATATCGATGCACAGGAAAATCGGTTCAAAATTTTGAGAAATAGCATTCCTACACGTTCTGTTTATGTTGAGAGAATAAATCTGACTGATTTTGGTGATATCCAGTGGCGGAATCTAAACACAATGCCAAGTACAAACACAAATGAATTTGCACGTCAGGATTTACAAGATCATTTTTGATGGAAATTGTTTCCCAGGGAGAACTGCATCTGGGATCAAAACTAATGGAAAGAAAACAACGGTGCTGACAGTAAGTCACAATTTGGCGTGATAACTGAAGCTTCAGTGCGTTGAATCTTTTGTATCCTAATTATGTCATTCTTGAAATTACTATTGCAAACTATTGAGAGGGATTTGTTATATTTGGTACGCTTCGTATTTCCTTTAAATAGCCGAAAAGGGTGTTTAATTATTTACTTATAAACTGCCCTAGGATAAAATACCTTACTTCACTGCTAGATAAATGTATCAGACACATGTAAAAGAATGAAATTAATGACATTGCACGATGTATGAGTATTTTGACAGACAGTTTAATAGAAGAGTGTCCATCCACTTCTTGTGATGAAGAGTAGATAGTTCACACAGCGCTGCAGTATAGGTGGTGTAGATGATTCTTGGTTTCCTGCAACAAAGCTTATCTGCTGATGCTGCTTTTCACTGATATAGTGCACGATATAGTTTTGTATTTGGGTCAGGGACACTGCTTTTTCTTCGCTGTCTTCCTGCATCACCAGACTCCTGGCATTGCAAACATATTTCTCATTTGAAGCTTAACAAACATATATATAAGTGACGAGTGGCCAGAGCAACCTCTTAGAGAAGGTGCAAACTTTCCAGCCAACCTTAGGGATCCACACATCCCGTGTGGCAACGGTACTTTAACTGCTCAGAAATTTTGGCCGAAGAACAGGGCCATTTGTTTGATCCCACTCGTTCATCCTCTTCCCCTTTTGTCGTGCTCGTTGGCATCACAGGTTGTTGCAAAACAAGAGCACCTTTTTTTTTAATTTTTGTTCTCGTCCTGAAAAACGAATTTCTATTTTCTTCGTAGGTGTTGGAAATGAGGTTATAACTAATCAAGGTATTAGGGTAAGTGTGCATATCGAGTTACTGTTTGTGTGTGTGTGTGTTTGTGTGTATGTGTCTGCGAAACAAACCTGAACGAGCCGGAGTATCAGGGTGACTAAGGAAGCGAATAGCTGTTTTATTTATTTTATTTTTTTTAAGAAAACTAAAGAGAGTAACAGTATTCAGTGCTAATCGAGGCGAAAAGTAAACGTGCAGAATATTAGGGTAATGTGCGTAAAAGAACCTTTGAAGGCATTCATTATCTAAGAAGTATTTGTACTTTACTTCATAAAAGGACTTACATTGCATTTTAACAGAGTAAGATTTTCCCTTCTGAGTTCTTCATGTGCAAATAAATGTATAGAGGTAAAATTAAAGATTTACAGTTTGTTTAAGATTTATGGTTAAAATTTACAGCTTTACAGTTTAAAGTTTAAGGTTAAACAGTAAAGCCTTACAGTTTAAAATTTATTGTTGAAGTTTAAAGCTTTATAGTTTAAAATCTGTCGAACAGATTTAAAGCTTTACAGTGTAAAATCTATCGTACAGATTCAAAGCTTTACAGTTTAAAATCTGTAGTTGAAATTCAGAGCTTCACAGTTTTAAATTTATCGTTGAAATTTATAGCGCAACAGTTTAAAAAATGATCGTTGTAGTTTCAAGCTTCGCATCACAAAACTTATCGTCAAAATTGAAAGCGTTGCAGTATAAAATTCACAGTTCAGATTTATAGCTTTACGCCTTAAAGTTTATACTGTTAAAACGTAAGGCTTTGCAAGGTTGCCGCATCACGCTCTGCGTGCCCAGTGATTTAAGCACGACTAATCACCCTTTTGCATCCATCTTCAGCAGTGTAACCACCCTTAATACCCTGTTACTCGCCGGCCCTCTCCGCTGTCGTTGGGCATTGCACTTCGGGCCTGCTTGGCAAGGTGATTGATTGCTTGCTTGCTTGCCTTTCACTTCGCTCAGATGATCCATCGCTTCTATCTCTTCCTCTCGTGACCTTCCTCCCAAGAAATCTTGATCCTCTTGAGGTCCCGTTTGTCGGCTTCCTCGTTTCCGTGTGTTCCTCCTTCTTCTTCTTCTTCTTCTTCTTCTTCTTGTGCTGCAGGTGGTCGAAGTGTCAGTGACTTTCTGGAAGCTTTGTTTTTAGTGGAGATTCATAACAAAAGGATTAATATACATACATACATATATATGTATATATGTGTGTGTGGGGGTGATATATATATATATATATATATATATATATATATATATATATATATATATATATATATGATTATTTATTTATATATCTATATACACACATATATACATATATATATATGTGTGTGTATATATACTGTATACGTACATATTACATTCCCCAAAAAACTAAGTACATAAGTATTTTTTGGTCGTATGATAGAATGGTGATGTATCGTTAAATTACGGTAATGGTCAGAAATATTAAATAGTGCATGAATGACAAGCAAACTAACAAGAAAGCATTAATAGAGCCCTAACAGGAAAAAGCTTATAAATATTTTTATAGATTATTCATCAGAGACATCTCTCTCTCTCTCTCTCTCTCTCTCTCTCTCTCTCTCTCTCTCTCTCTCTCTCTCTCTCTCTCTCTCTCTCTCCAGAAAAGACAGAAAATACGCGGCAAAGAAGACAGAGAGTGAAAAAGATGTGTGGGATGAGGAAGAAGAGGAAAGAATTTCTTCCCAATATGAAAATGGCTGTAGCTTTCCCTCCCTCCTCCCTTCCCTCCCCCCTCCTTCCCTCCCCGATCCCCCCTCCCTCCGCAGGACGTGGCGTGGAGAGATTTCCTGCAAACGACGGATGGTCTCTTTCATCCAGAGGTCTCAGGGATAAATAAGACACGGTACAGTGGCCAGGGGTCGTCTGCTGCAAAAGCCACTCTTCGTAATCTATGTTCTTTCAGGCGAATCATGCTGTCTTCCAGCTCAGAGGTCAGCGTGTTACAGCTCTTCTGCCTCCTCCTCCTCCTCCTCCTCCTCCTCCTCCTCCTCCTCCTCCTCCTCCTCCTCCTCCTCCTCCTCCTCCTCCTCCTACCCCTCAACCCAATACCCGGCTGCTATCCTGCTATCCTGCTATCCAGCTATCCAGCCTGTGGAACCTGGTTTCGCCCCCCGAGTTCCACACCCTCCGCTGCTATCCACCTTGTGGACCTGGTTTCACCAGAGTTCCACAACTTCCGCCCCTCATATCTTTACTCTGGGGAAGGTCCTTTAAAAAACTTAATTTCTTTCATTTACACGAACACACGCTGTTCAGTGGTGGAAATATGTGGTATGTTGTGTAGGACATTATGCAGTTTAATTCCAGGTCATGTTTTGTATTTTCACATGTTGCTGATAAATTATAATTATTTGAAATATTTTTATTTTTTCGATGTATTTTTTCAAGCGAATGAATGTGGAATATTTGTAAAGTTACATAAATTCCTCAAAGAGTATTTTATTAAATATTTTTATTTTTCTATGTATTGTTTTCAAGCAAATGAATGTGGAGTATTTTTAAAGGTACGGAAATTCCTCCAAGAATATTCTAATACTTATTTTCAGTCAAGAGGCTGGTCTCAGTTCGGTAGTCGAGTTCATTCTCCATGACCTAAAAATCACGTTTGGACAGTTGAATTCGTGGTTGAGATAAGCAAAAAGAATTTTTTTTTTTGAAGGTGTAATAATCCCTTCATTGTCTCATCTTCAGAGCGGCAAACCCCTACGGACATAAAATCTCGGTGAAGTAACTCTCTCATCTGTGTTTTGCTTTCATTAGTTGGTTCTTTGCTGCATTGACGTCATCAGAAAGTTATTTTGTAGAGGAAATCCTCTACGTTTCCGCTTTGAAAATTTGCTGAGAGGACCACCCAGAGCTTAGAGACAGAGAAATAAATTATGAAGCAAGTTTGTGAAAATAAATTGTAAGGTTATTTCCTTATCTACCAACTCAGACAGACAGAAAAATAAAAATGATATCAAGCAAATTTCTAAAAATAAATTGTAAGGTTATTTCCTAATCTACCAACTCAGACAGACAGAAAAATAAATATGTTATCAAGCAAATTTCTAAAAATAAATTGTAAGGTTATTTCCTAATCTACCAACTCAGACAGAAAAATATATATGTTATCAAGCAAATTTGTAAAAATAAATTGTAAGGTTATTTCCTAATCTACCTACTCAAAAAGACAGAAAAATATATATGTTATCAAGCAAATTTCTTGAAAATAAATTGTTAGGTTATTTCCTAATCTACCAACTCAGAGAGACAGAAAAATATATATGTTATCAAGCCAGTTTGTAAAAATAAATTGTAAGGTTATTTCCTCATCTACCAACTCATTAAGCAAAAGTTGTTTGTATTTATATAGTAATTTTGATTGCACCTTCAGTTAATGATGTGTCAATGACAGATACTCAACCTTGGGGAAATTTCAATTACTAGAGTGTATGATTGCGAAGTCTGGGTCATTTTGAAACCTTGGAACAATTTTATTCTTAAGAGCTGCTTACTTTAGGAAGCAGAAATTTGTGTAGGTATTCTTCAACGCTTATGAGGTCACGGTCCTTCTGTGTTTATGCCAACATTATGATACTTTACATTTGAAAGTGATTGCATTGGATGTTTGGGACAATTTTTGTGTACAGTAATTTGTAAGGGAATGAAAAGACTCGAAACTTGCAAGAACACGGGTTTAAATAAATGTATGTCCCGGCATTAAATAGTGTCAGAACATCAGAAAAGAATTTTATCGAAATATAAATTGAGGACTGGATGTTCAAAGCCACATTTCACAAGAACAGATATGACTTGGTTGAGGGCAGTGTGTTGTTGACAGTGGTGATGGCAACTGTCTTGCTTGGTCTCGACCTGGAGAGAGAGAGAGAGAGAGAGAGAGAGAGAGAGAGAGAGAGAGAGAGAGAGAGAGAGAGAGAGAGAGAGGCACGAAAATGGTGTCTGGCGAAAGTGCAAAGGGGTTCTTTGCAGTTCCTGTGTGTTGGAGGATGGATATTTGTGATGACGAATGAATTTAAAGTTTATTTGTGCATAGAAGGATCCACGAAATAGTTGTTTATTTACAAATGCACTGTAAATAGGATTATATATATATATATATATATATATATATATATATATATATATATATATATATATATATATATATGTGTGTGTGTGTGTGTGTTAATTATATATGTATATACATACACACACATATATACATAAATGCATACATACATGCATACTTGAATACATACTCAAATACAGACATACAGGATAAGATTGTGGGCGTGCTGATGGCAGGCAGGACTTCCTTTAGAATTCGTAAATTATGCTGCTTTTTGGTTATTCATGCATAAATGATCTGTGGGGTAAAAGTTTTATTACATTTCCCAGAATCATTGTCTCGTTACTGAAACTTTGCTTTTCGTCTTGACAGTTCAATATGGAAGTTCCGTAGTACAGCGACTGTCAGTGGCCTTTGTTCGTTTGTTTGTTGGCGGAACGAATGATTTACATATTTTCCCTTATAATTTTTTTGCGGTGATACTTGCTCTTGTTACTTCTTCACAGGATTTTGATGTTCCTTTAATTCCTAAGATCGACGTTAACCTCAGTAATGATTGATTATTAATATTAATAATAACCCTCTTGTGTCCTCATCTGCGAGTTCATTTTTGGTTTCGCTATTAATTATTTTTCGGTCGATGTTTTCTGATTTGTATGGGATTTTGTTGCTACTTTACTGATAACTAGAAGGTTTTAAACCCTTAACAAGGCGTCTAAATCCATTTAATTCCATACTGACTCAGACAGCTGTCTGTCTTGTACACTTTTATCATCGTCATTGAGTCTACTATAAAACACTGGATAATCGCAAAAATTCTTGACTGCTTATCCAGACACATTTATAAAGCACTGGATAATCGCAAAAATTCTTGACTGCTTATCCAGACACATTTATAAAGCACTGGATAATCGCAAAAATTCTTGACTGCTTATCCAGACCCATTTATAAAGCACTGGATAATCGCAAAAATTCTTGACTGCTTATCCAGACACATTTATAAAGCACTGGATAATCGCAAAAATTCTTGACTGCTTATCCAGACACATTGGATTTTAGGGAACACATCCATTCATCCTTCTTCATCCAGTTTGAGAATTGAACACATGCAGCTCTATTGTTGGGCAGGTAATTCCGATGTTACCCATTCATCCTTCTTCATCCATTATGAGAACTAAACACATGCAGCTCTATTTTTGGTCAAATAATTCCGATGTTACCCATTCATCCTTCTTCATCCATTTTGAGAACTAAACACATGCAACTCTATTGTTGGGCAGGTAATTCTGATGTTACCCATTCATCCTTCTTCATCCAGTTTGAGAATTGAACACATGCAGCTCTATTTTTGGTCAAATAATTCTGACGTTACCAGTTCATCAACAGCATTCGCTGCCATTTCACCTGTCGTGAGTACTTTCGAACAGCCAAGCATTGGACGTCAGTCCTCTACTTTGCCTTAGATTGAAAGGAAGACTTTTCATTCTGTACTTTGGTATCATGTTTTAGTGGTCTTGTATTTTTTTGTAAATAACCACCGTTTTACCTGCACAACTGAGGTATTGGTTCTGGGCAAGTAATTTTTTTTTATTTTTTTATTTATTTTTTTTTTTACGGAAAGAACGGGACGAGATAGCGTGATGTAAGGTGTACGACGACTCGGGAACCGTTGGGCAGATAGGGTGAAATAAAGGTTTTGAAAAGATATGACCTTAATGTCCCTCCCGGAGGCAAATTCCTGCGGTGTATGCTAGTATTGCACCAGCCCCGGTTTCTTTGCCATGCCCCTAGGTTAGGTTAGGTGGTTAGCTTAGGTTGGGTTAGAGTAGGTTAGGTTAGGGCTCAACTCTCATCGCTGCTGGGAGAAAGGGAACTGGGGATGGTACGATACATGTACACATGCGCTACCGGGGTCTCAGCGATGTCAGGCAGGGCAGCCGATCGAGGCTACGGTCTACCCCACCGCCAAATCAAAGTCCTTCAAAAGAAGGCATCGTGCTTACCCCATATAAAAAATGGGAAAAGCACGTTAAACGAAGAAGAAGAAGAAGAGTAGGTTAAGTTATGGGCCTTGCACGTAATTTGGGTGTGGGAAACATTATGAGATCATTTTCAAGAGAGTTCAGTGGTTAATTTTTAAGATATGGCGTCCCGCTTTTTTCAGGGAAAGGCCCCGGCACTCGCTTACATCTCGGGAAAATGCTTCCCGGAGGAGCTAGCGTGCCAGCAAGATAAAATTGACAGGTGCGCTGTATTTATGGTGGCTTGACAAGTTGCTGGTGAAACTTCTGCGTAGTTATTTGAAGAGACTGGTGCTGTAAAAGTTGGTGTACAGTGCGTTCATCAAAGATTAAAGAGTATGAATGCTGCCCTGACTGTTTTTTATGGTGTCTGTTTGTTTTCTTAATACCATCCCTGTAAAGTTAAAAAAAGAAAATATTCTCACTGCGAATAATGATGAAACCTCGCCTCATTTCTTCCTTGAAGTCCAAGCTGCATAACTCGATTTTTAGTTTTCTGCCAATAAAAACTATTGTGCCGGCTTTGCCGGTCCGTCCGCACTTTACTCTATCCACACTTTTTTCTGTCCGCACTTTTTCTGTCCGCCCTCAGATCTTAAAAACTACTGAGGCTAGAGGGCTGCAAATATGTTGATTATCCACCCTCCAAACATCAAACATACCAAACTGCAGCTCTCTAGCCTCAGTAGTTTTTATTTTATTTAAGGTTAAATTTAGCCCTAATCGTGCTTCTGGTAACGATACACGCAGGCTACCACCGGGTTGTGATTAAAGTTTCGTGAGCAGCAGCTCATACGGCATTCTACCGAGACCACCGAAGATAGATTCATTTTCGGTGACCTTGATTATACGCTGTAGCGGCTGTACAGAAAACTTGATTGCGCCGAAGAAACTCCGATGAATTTTTTAGTTGTTTTTATTACTTGCAATATCCAGACCGCAATATGGAATACTGAAGAATGTCTGCTGAGATAATATTGTACTGTAATATTGAATTTTCCCCCGTAGTAGATCTTATAGTTCAGCTCTCACACTGCAAAGTTTCGAGTGTCCGTAGCTTAGTGATAACAATAAGAAAAGATCTTAGCCGTCTTGTGTCTATCGCTGTACAAATAACATGTCTTGTAAATTCTCCGAAGAAGTGCATTTGTATCCAAACATGTACGATATTGCTAGTTTCCTCGTGTATATGAATGGCTGCGGTAATGACAAGGTTCTTGCGGAAGATGTTAGTTATCCTTCAAAACAGGACGGAGGGAATTCAAAAGCCTGGCATTAAAGGAAAGGTAGGATCGTTGACCCGCGCTTTTAATAATGGAAGCGTTTTTTTCCTACTTCTCGTCATGTCTTTTTTTTTTTTTTATTGAGCCTCGCCTTCTTGATCTTGAGAGGTTGTTTGTCTTGACGCCTTCACCTCAGCGCCTTTCCTGTCAGCGTTGGGCACCTTGATCGTTAGGGATTTTGTGTTCGTGTAGCCCTTTGTAAGTGAATAATTAGCCCTTAAATTAAAGGGTCTTGAGATTAGTTTTATATCGGTCAAGACAATGGCGTTTACCCTCATTAAATCGTAGTGCCAGTACCCACTTCTCTCTCTCTCTCTCTCTCTCTCTCTCTCTCTCTCTCTCTCTCTCTCTCTCAGCTATTTATCTACTGAATCAAAGAAAACTATTTCTTTCCACCTGCCCCGTCA
>JANJGK010000011.1:5215072-5217572 GCA_039081455.1 Macrobrachium rosenbergii | reverse complement strand
TATATATATATATATATATATATATATATATATATATATATAATTTATATGTAAATATATATATGTGAATAAATATATATAAATATATATATATAGGTTTATACATTATATATACATATATATATGTATGTATATATGTGTATATGTGTGTATGTATATATACACGCACATGCTACTATAATTAAAAGTAATACTGAAACATTAAAGTAATATACCGTTTACGAGTTAATTTAAAGTTAAAAAATGTATCCTAGAGATTTTTGATCATTATAATTGAAGTGAAAAAGTGTGATGCTCGAACATTCCTTTTCTATGACTCTTTTTTTTCTTTATTTACAAACAAATATTTTTTTTGTGTGCTCAGGGACTTCGTAGAGAGTTCAAACCGATTTTAATAAGCCTGATATTCCAAGTAATTCCGGATTACAGCCAGGGATTTTACTTAAAAATTAACATGATTAAGAAAGGGTACCGTTTGGTCGTTGAATGATGTATAGAGGATTAAAGCAGTTGCTTCGTGCAGGAATTCCCAGAAAATACCCAGGAAATGATTGTGCGTCAAGTTTCCAGCGCAACTCATCAGACAAAGAAAAATCAACACGGCTGTAATTAAACACCCAAGATTTTCGTCTCTCCCGCTTTTGAAGATGTTGTTTGCCGAGTGTCGATATGAAAGGATTGAAAAGAAAGTTAGGGACAACCGGGAGAAATGAGCCTGGCGACTTTTGCTCCAGGCTTCCTTCTTTCTCTTACTAGGAGTATTTGGCTTTTCTTCTTCTTCTTCTTCTTCTTCTTCTTCTTCTTCTTCTTCTTTTTTTTTTTTTTTTTGTTTTGGTGTCACACACTTTTATGGATATGGCATTCTTGGTACTTTGTAGTATATTTTAACTTTTAGCTTCTGTTACAAGGTTTACCCGCAAAACAGATTTAGTGTAGTATGAATTAGAGGTGTGCGATCTTTCTAATGTATATATTTGTAGTTTCGACATTTGGTTTAATACTTACTTGGAGGAGAAAAAATACAAAAAATTATTCCCTCGTCTCTCGAATATCAAACGCTTGATTGAGAAAGTGTTAGAAAGGTATGAATAAGGCATTCTTAGTACTTTGTAGTATATTTTAACTTTTAGCTTTTGTTACAAGGTTTACCCGCAAAACAGATTTAGTGTAGTGTGAATTAGCGGTGTGCGATCTTTCTAATGTATTTGTAGTTTCGACCTTTGGTTTAGTATGTACTTGGAGGGAAAAAAAAAAAATAAATTATTCCCTCGTCCCTCGAATATCAAACGCTTGATTGAGAAAGTGTTTCCCTAGAATATCAAACTCTTGGACTTTAAATACGAATTTGAGGAAGTGTTAGAAAGGCATAAAAAGTGCTGTAGGAGGCCATATTATACGCGTTAAGCATTTTTAAGCAGTAGTCAAGATAATTTTGGTCTGGCCACATGTATTCGTCAAAGGAAATTCAATGTAAAAAATTTTATTATCGTACATCTGTATATTTTCTTTAATGCTGAGGTGCCAGAAACCTCTTGAGGATTGAGAGGACGAGTCTGCAGAACAGGACGTGGGTCAAGGGGATAGATGAAGTGTTCTTCTGATAAATTGAATCCCATAGCAGAGTTAGTGACCATATAATTAATATTCTCAAAGCATTGATCATATGTTCAACAAATCCAAGGCCGAATATAGCTTCAGTACAATAGCTTCCCGAAGTCCAGAATTTGAATTACTGTTTCTTGGAGATACAGTTTGTGGCACCGTATTAAATTAGTTTCAGCTTGTTTAACTAAACAAGGATTTGTTTTTCTTCTTTGCTGTTTTGGCTTCTTATAAAGGTGGTGCAACCTGCGTCTTCCAGCCATTTCTTAATAGTTTTTCACCCACTACCTTGAAGCTACTGTGTCTTCATTTGGTCTCGAATGTAAAGGCAGAAGAATATGGCAAGAGTAGTATCATTGTACACTAAATAGACAGATATAATATTATTACTTCTTAAAGTTTCAGTCAAAAGTTATATTATTACGTGCATTTGTTCACATAAGAATACTTATGCAGATTTACAAAAATTCATAAAAAAAATAAATTATCAAATGCGATTAAGGGTAAGCAAAAAAAAAGTCCTAGATTAGTTTTTTGTGAATTATACAAAACAGGAAAATTTAGTTTACAATTAAAATCGTGAAATAATTTACCTAGTTATCACAAAATATACATTATATATATATACACACATATACTCGTATATACATATATAATACAGTGTAAATATATTGTATATGTATTTATTGTATATGTATTTATGTATTCACTTATGTATATGTGTGTGTGTGTATATGAAGCCTGAGAGAGAGAGAGAGAGAGAGAGAGAGAGAGAGAGAGAGAGAGAGAGAGAGAGAGAGAGAGAGAGGTTGGAAAATTTAAATTCATTCTGTTCCAAAAAGCTATGAAGAATCGAACACAAACTTTAATAGCTTTATGTCAAAGAGGAGGATTCTGT
>JANJGK010000011.1:5205072-5210072 GCA_039081455.1 Macrobrachium rosenbergii | reverse complement strand
AACATTTCCTTCCTCGTGTAAACTAGCAATGTTTATCAATCTTTCTGTCTTGTCTTTCTCCATCGAAATCGCATCAAACATCTTCCGTGGTATACTAAGTTACCTTATACACTTACAATTCCAACAGTCTTCCCATGTCCTTTACCCTTATCCGATAGAGCAATTATTCCTCTCTCCCATTTCCTCTGGAGCTTTTCCTCCTACAAGCTCTTCGTTGAGCGAGTCGGTAGAGTTGTGGCCTAGCACTCGCTAGGCCCGAGTTCGACTCTCCGGCCGGCTAATGAAGAGTCAGAGGAATTTATTTCTGGTGACAGAAATTCATTTCTCGCTATAATGTGGTTCGGATTCCACAGTAAGCTGTAGGTCCGGTTGCTAAGTAACCAGTTGGTTCTTAGCCACGTTCAATAAGTCTAATCCTTCGGGCCAGCCCTCTCTAGGAGAGCTGTTAATCAGCTCAGTGGTCTGGTTAGACTAAGGTATACTTTTTTTTCCTCCTACTCCTATATACATGCTGTATATACAGTACCCATTTCCTCTGAACATGTTTCCTCTTCCGTATAGGCTTTATATACTATACCGCAGTATCAGACTTTTAACCCATCAACACTTGGTTTCATTAGAAATCAGTTCATTTTACTTGGCAGTTACATGAGAGGATAAGTTGTAGACCTCGAATGCTTCGAACTCGCACCCAAGATGCAAAAGATGTTACAGTCACATAGCATTACCAACATCCCCACTTCCAAATCTATTTCTTCCTCCCTCTTGGGATTCAGTGCATACCTTAATAGAAAGCTTTCTTGCACTGTAGTATTGACGATATTGCAGGCCGCCTTTTCACAGGATATACATGAATATTGATATAATGATTAGCCAGGCTCCTGTTCGCTATGATCAGCAATGCGTGCCTTGCTTTTGGGCGAGTTCAAACTGCATGGGGGCTGAAGCATATTTTGTATTATAGTCGTAAGTGTCTTTCACGTGGCTATATGTGAATGCTAATGTAACTGGTAATTTAACGAGGGAACGAGCATCAGTCGTTAAGTCGCTACAACTCAAATGCAAGGTGCAGATGAGTCATAAGCAAAGTGTAGGAGGTCAAGCTGTTACTAAAAAATGTTTTCCTTTGTTCAGGAATGAGCACCACTGTCAGATTTAAGTATACTTTCGTAGATAGTCCTCTTGCAGAACAGTATTCACGAATCACTTTTTCATCTGGTATATATGTTAGTGTAACGACCAGTCAAGTGAGGAAGTAAATTTCACCCCTCTAGAGGGCACACAACCTTAGCAAATATGCCACAGCAGAGAGTACTGTATATAAAGATATATGCATATTGTGGTCAGTCGGAGTGGTGCAGTGTGTGTGTTTGGCTTACGTTGGCTAGGCCCGTGGGCAACTGTGTCTGCTAGGTCAGGATAAAGGGTGCTTCGTAGCCTTGCTGGTGGGAAATCGGAAGGCAGTGCCGTTCTGGCGTTACCCGATGCAAAAGAAAATAACCATATGGTGGAATTATGTATATTGGGATTATATTTATAATTGTGTGTGTGCGCGCGCGTGCGTGTATACATTCTATGTATATATATATATATATATATATATATATATATATATATATATATATATATATATATATATATATATATATATATATATATACATATATATATATATATATATATATATATATATATACATATATATATATATATACATATATATATATATATATATATATATATATATATATATATTTATATATATATATATGTGTGTGTGTGTGTATATATTCATATATATAATATATAAATATTATATATATGAATAATATATATATATACACACATACACACGCACGTTATCACTCACTATGAAAACGGCGTTTTTCGTCGCCGAAGGATTATTCCATTTATACACAAGATTTTCCATAGGATGAGAAGTAGCATTTTGAAGAGAAAATAAATTTTCACTAAATAACGTTGTGCACAAAAAAAATCGAAGGGGGAAGGCATATTTGATTAGACTCACATGCTCCCGAGGTTTATAGTAAATTGAAATTGATTGCTCTTGCCTTGTAGGTATTGGAAAAAAAAAACGTTACTTTATAAGCGAGATATATCGAAGTCAGTTTTGTTCTGACAGTCTCAGATTATTTCCTTGAAATTCATCTGGATCAGTTTTCATCCAGTGAAGCTGTGTCGTAAGATGGTTTTCCTCCCAATAGAACCCGGTCCTCTTTTCCGCGCCACTTCGCAATTATTTGGTTCTGACATGTCTCTTCAGAACGCGGGTATTGAATTTACTGGATTAAATATTTACCTTTCGAGATTTCCCCCACCGGTTCATGACACTCTAGACACTGTCTCCTCTACAACAATATTTTCATTTTATTCTCTCTTGTTTCAAGCGTCTTGGCGTCCTGTTTGAGATCCTTTTATTATTCTCTCTTGTTAAAAGCGTCTTGACGTCCTGTTTGAGATCGTTTTATTTTTCCTTTCTTGTTTCAAGCGTCTTGGCGTCCTGTTTGAGATCCTTTTATTATTCTCTCTTGATAAAAGCGTCTTGACGTCCTGTTTGAGATCCTTTTATCAACAACAAGTTTATAGGGATTGATCCCACGTCTCTTCTTTCGTAATTCAGTTCTCCCTCTTACAAATAACAATTTTGTCTGCACAAAATTAGTTTGAGCATTTTGAAAATCATATGTGGTTTTTGAGGAAATGGAAATTGGATTATGGTATTTTTCAGAGGGCGACTGGTCTGCAACTTATCACACAGAGTTTTCTGTAGCCTTTAGTTCTATTATTAACTCGTATAATACCATTTAAAACCAACGACTTTTGAGATTCTCACATTTTCAGTCTTATCATCGGACATATTCAAGAGTATTGCTTCGTGTATGTATATATATATATATATATATATATATATATATATATATATATATATATATATATATTTATATATATATATGTGTGTGTGTATCACACATCACCACAGGGGAAATAATAAGTGATAGGTTGTAGGTCCTGACCGGTTTCGACTTGAATCTCAAGCCATTTGTTAATTTTTTTGGAAATAAAGACATTATATATATATATATATATATATATATATATATATAATATATATATATATATATATATATATATATATATATATATATACATATATATATATATATATATATATATATATATATATATATATATATATATATGTATATATAGACAAACATGAAAATGATTGAAAAATACTCACTTATCAATACGAACGCTATACTTCGGGGAGAAAAGAGAGTAATATATATATATATATATATATATATATATATATATATATATATATATATATATATATATATATATATATATATTATATATATATATATATATATATATATATATATACGAGTATATATATATATATATATATATATATATATTATATACGTACATACATACATACATACATACATATATACAGTATATGTGTGTGTGTTTGTGTATGCATGTATGCATATATAATACATTTCGTCTTTGTAATCAAAAGTATTGATATGGGTCCTTCTGTAGATAACTGAAAAGCAAGATACGGTATGTTGCATTTAATATGTATATGTGTGTGTGCGCGCGCGCGTGTGTATGTGTGTGTGCGTGTACTTGTGCTAATAGGTCCTTTGTTCCTTATCTCAGAAATGGGAGAAATTATCGCATGCAGCAATTAAGTTGAGGCAAATCCGGCCAACCCCTTCGTCACGCCAGTGTTGGTGACAGACTCGTTTGTCTTTCTTGCTTTGTGAACTTTACATTCCCTTTGATGGAGGCCTCGTCCATGGTGTTAGGGTTGCCGCTCTGCTTGTCATGCTTAATGTTCCTCTCATTCCCTGCAGTCATAGGTCGCTCTTTTCTTTTGCAATGGCAGTTCCAGAATGTTTGCTTTGTGTGCTGTCGAGATCGTAAGTCGCAATATCGTTTTGGTCATGTGTCACTTTTTTTTTTTTTTATCAAACTGCGTAGGATGGGATTTTATTGATTTGTTTCCAAACTGCGTAAGATAGGATTTTATTGATTTTTATACCCATATATATATATATATATATATATATATATATATATATATATATATATATATATATATATTTTTTTTTTTATATTTGAGAGAGAGAGAGAGAGAGAGAGAGAGAGAGAGAGAGAGAGAGAGAGAGAGAGAGAGAGAGAGAGAGGTGGTGGAGGGGTGGAAAGCGCGCCTTGTGCTGTGAAATTGTTTCTTTGACGCTGTAATTAATCTGATTATGTGTACTTTTGGGCAGAATTTTTTTGCATTCGTTCTTGCAACCGAATTGCAAAAATTGGCTTAGCTTACATTTGCTAATTTTTTAAGTCATTCAGCAATTTCATATTTCTTTCTCTCATTCTTCAAAGGTATATTTAGTTTACTCTCACAACCTGTTGTTTTACGCTTTTTCTTTCATTGCGAACATTGATTCCATATCGCTGACTGTGCATCTTTTCAATTAATTCCATATGTTGATATTTATGAACACAATATGATGCCATACTGGTCTCTTCTGAAACATACAGTATATTGTTTTCTCTCATGTGTTTTCCTCGATCTCCAGGGCCATGATTCGCATTCTTTTTCGGCAGCCGTAAGGATATGGTCTTTTGTATATCAGTTGGGGACCTGATATACAGCATATCCCGTTCTCGATCTAGAGGGGAAAGACCTAGAGATGGTCTTTATTAGCTATGCAATGTTGGCATTTTTATACTCTCGTTCTATATATTTTGCCTGGGCTTATCCTGTGGTACTAAGAGTAGTTGTACAACCTTCAAGTTGTCGGTATATTTTTGCATACCTAGCATTAACCATTTTTCTTTTGTTTCACACACTTAAGGGCTAAATATTTCTTCTTTTACCATACTTGATTTTCTCACTGCACAATACAAAATAATGTGTGAACTTTCCTTTCGATTTTCATATTTTACAATTTACA
>JANJGK010000011.1:5195072-5200072 GCA_039081455.1 Macrobrachium rosenbergii | reverse complement strand
GTGCCAGGGGATATTACAGGCCGCTTGTTATTCTAGGTCTTGGGTACGAAGGGCAAGGCACCTTGTTAGCCCGAGGCTCTTGCTCTTTGTTATGGCAGTGATCTGTCTTCAAGTCTGATATTCAAGTTTGATGTCACGCAAAGTGAGGCCGTTCGTCTTTTCGTCCAGAAAAAATAGCTTTGAATTGAGATTTCTTTCAAACTCGTGTATTCATCTTTGTGTTCGGAAAGCCTTCATAATTGGCTAGTCTAATAATGATTAGTGCGTTATAGATCAGGTGAAAATGAATAAACTGTAGATTATGTTAATAGTAAATTGTATTTTTATTAGTCTTTTCGTCCAGAAAAAAGTATCTTTGAATTGAGATTTCTTTCAAACTCGTGTATTTATCGTTGTGTTCGGAAAGCCTTCATAATCGGAGAGTATAATAATGATTACTGCGTCATAGATTAGGTGAAAATGAATAAACTATAGATTATGTGAATAGCAAATTGTATTTCTATTATTCTCTATCATAATAATAGCACTGTTGGTGGTGGTGGTGGTGTTAGCAGTTTATTATTATTATTATTATTATTATTATTATTATTATTATTATTATTATGATTATTATTATTATCCATGGCTCTATACTGCTATTATATTTGCGTTGCTTTTGTAAACATAACACAGGCAATATGTGGCACCCCTTTCAGTTTGTACTGGAGCTTTGTCCTTTGGAAATGTACTACAAAGGTTGGCTGTAATAAAAATTCAGAGCCAAGTAGCGTTATTGGATGAACCTCTCATTTTATTCGTTATGTACTTTCATGACACTTACGTTTTTTCATTGCGTTGAATTCTCTTTTTGATGTCAAGCAGTAGTTACCCAATCATATTTTTCCTAGACCCTAAATGAAACATTAGAAGTTAATGCATTCCCTTTCGGTTGGTTTTGTGTAATATGAACATATTTACTGTTTTGCATTTACTTGTCAGGGGATGTGATGCTTCATTATAAACATTAATTTTTTTTTTTGTTTCTAAGCTGTTCTGTTGACACCAGACGAACTTGTCTCCTCTTAATTACAGTGCTTAAAAACATGATTATGTGTAATGGGTTGACGAAGGTAAATATATGTGAATTGCAGAATAGATTTTTGATAAGTCTAGTTTATATATATATATATATATATATATATATATATATATATATATATATATATATATATATATAACAGCTCCTCGGCGATGACAAAAATACCGTTGCATTAAGAGAATCTGTTTACCCATAATCCCTTTTGGGTCACCAGTTTCTGAGTCATGTATTGAGGACATTAGTATGGAAATTAGAATCCTATTATTATTAGATTTATTTTGAACTCTATATTAGCAAAAAAGGCAAAAAAGAGGATGTGTTTTTTTTTCTTTCATCCTGGTAATGACAAATATTTCCTTTATCCTTCTTAAGAACTGAATTTTACATATTTTTTTTTATGAAAGGATAGTATCTGTACTTGGAGATGAATCTTACAAGCATCTGTACTTGGTGATGAATCTTACAAGCATCTGTACTTGGTGGTGAATCTTACAAGCATCTGTACTTGGTGATGAATCTTACAAGCATCTGTACTTGGAGATGAATCTTACAAGCATCTGTACTTGGAGATGAATCTTACAAGCATCTGTACTTGAAGATGAATCTTACAAGCATCTGTACTTGGAGATGAATCTTACAAGCATCTGTACTTGGAGATGAATCTTACAAGCATCTGTACTTGAAGATGAATCTTACAAGCATCTGTACTTGGAAATGAATCTTACAAGCATCTGTACTTGGAGATGAATCTTACAGGCATCTGTACTTGATGATGAATCTTACAAGCATCTGTACTTGGAGATGAATCTTACAAGCATCTGTACTTGGAGATGAATCTTACAAGCATCTGTACTTGGAGATGAATCTTACAAGCATCTGTACTTGGAGATGAATCTTACAAGCATCTGTACTTGGAGATGAATCTTACAAGCATCTGTACTTGGAGATGAATCTTACAAGCATCTGTACTTGAAGATGAATCTTACAAGCATCTGTACTTGGTGATGAATCTTACAAGCATCTGTACTTGGAGATGAATCTTACAAGCATCTGTACTTGGAGATGAATCTTACAAGCATCTGTACTTGGAGATGAATCTTACAAGCATCTGTACTTGGAGATGAATCTTACAAGCATCTGTACTTGGAGACGAATCTTACAAGCATCTGTACTTGGAGATGAATCTTACAGGCATCTGTACTTGGTGATGAATCTTACAAGCATCTGTACTTGGAGATGAATCGTACAAGCACCTGTACTTAGAGATGACTCTTACAAGCATCTGTACTTGGAGATGAATCTTACAAGCATCTGTACTTGGAGATGACTCTTACATCTGTACTTGGAGATGAATCTTACGAGCATCTGTACTTGGAGATGAATCTTACAAGCATCTGTACTTGGAGATGAACCTTACAAGCATCTGTACTTGGAGATGACTCTTACATCTGTACTTGGAGATGAATCTTACCAGCATCTGTACTTGGAGATGAATCTTACAAGCATCTGTACTTGGAGATGAATCTTACAAGCATCTGTACTTGGAGATGAATCTTACAAGCATCTGTACTTGGAGATGAATCTTACAAGCATCTGTACTTGGTGATGAATCTTACAAGCATCTGTTCTTGGTGATGAACCTTACAAGATCTGTACTTGGAGATGAATCTTACAAGCATCTGTACTTGGAGATGAATCTTACAAGCATCTGTACTTGGTGATGAATCTTACAAGCATCTGTTCTTGGTGATGAACCTTACAAGATCTGTACTTGGAGATGAATCTTACAAGCATCTGTACTTGGAGATGAATCTCACAAGCATCTGTACTTGGAGGTGAATCTTACAAGCATCTGTACTTGGAGATGAATCTTACAAGCATGTGTGCTTGGAAATGAATCTTACACTACCAAGGTTGAAAAATATTACTTTTGGGGCAAATATGCTCACGAACACTAAATTTCTTACAAAATTTTGACCATTTCGGTCCATGATTGTGAGAAAAAAAACGCCATTACTGTTTTAGTGTTTTATCTCAATTCTAGAACAGGGTGCCCAATCTTTTTTTAAGATGATCACCCAGGGGTTTTCTAGGTAATTTTGAGAGCACAGCCTCAGTTTTGAAATCTTTAAAGCTGGCTTATTAGGAGACAATTACAATACTTAAATAACATACATTTAAAATACTTAAATTACATGTACGGAAGATTCACAAACAAGGCTTGCACACATTACTCGGATGTAGTTTAGTTTAAAACTTATGACTGAAACTGTGACATAACACTACTCTAATTAGCAGTTCTCCCAGACAGTTGTTTACAGGTCCTGAACCACGAACATCGTCTCCTGGAAACCGCTGATGCTCGTGAGTACGATTCCAACCACTGTGGAAAAGTCACTGCCAGACCTTAGCGAGGGTACGGAGGTGCTACCAAGCAACAGCTGGGAAATCATTGCTCTAGACCAGTGGTTCTTAACAAGGGGTGCTCGCACCCCTTAGGCCGGTTCGTAAGGGGTGCGAGGATGCCTATGAATAATTAGAGCAAATTATATTTTTATATACAGATGTTATTTTTTTCTGAGAAAATAAAAATAAAATAAATAAATAATGATAATAATAATAATAATAATAATAATAATAATAATAATAATAATAATAATAATAATAATAATAATAATAATAATACCACGGGATACCAGAGTAGACGAGAAAGAAAGAGAAAAAATTGATAAGTATCAAGACCTGAAAATCGAAATAAGAAGGACATGGAATATGCCCGTGGAAATTGTACCCATAATCATAGGAACACTAGGCACGATCCCAAGATCCCTGAAAAGGAATCTGGAAATACTAGATGCCGAAGTAGCTCCAGGACTCTTGCGGAAAAGTGTGCTACTAGAAACAGCTCACATAGTGAGAAAAGTTGTAGACTCCTGAGGAGGCAGGATGCAACCTGGAACCCTACTATAAAAGCCATCCAGTCGAATAGGATGAATGTGATAGAAAAAAAATGATAAAATTTTATTTCAGCAATTCAGGGGGTGCGAGAACTGACTGCTGATTTGAAAGGGGTGCATGCATTGAAAAAGGTTAAGAAACACTGCTCTAGACTCTAGAGCATTAGAGCAACCTTTAGATTTTGTGGATTTATTGCTAAATCAGTTCAATCATTTTGTATAGTAACTCCCGTCTGTGGAAAATTTTATTATGCAGGATTTGATTAGTGTTTGTTTATATTTGACTGATAGAATTAGTATCCATTATACTGGCTAGGAGTTTTAGTCTGAAACTTCCAATCTCAAGAAGTGAAATATGTTCGGTTACATGATAAAGAATATCATGAAACCTCGAAACCTTTCCTACATAGTCACCTGTCGGTTGCTAACGTACAAACACACTCGAATAAATGCGTGAACATGCAAACGCCAATTACCATAAGTGATGTTCCCTGGCACAAGGCATAATTCTTTCTCCTAACAGCATCTGTTGATATCTCAGCCTAATGAAATAGATAACAGGAGCTCGGAAATGCCCAAGCACCAGCTGCAACGCGTGCAGAGCAGCCAGAGAAAGCGTGGATCTATAGAGAAGCGGCAGTGGTTCGATATAACCATGTAATTTATGGGCAGAGATTCCCGTGGCTGATGAGTTAGGAGCCCTTTACCATCGGGCAAGATGGAGAACGTAGTTACACCGACCGCAATTATTGGTCTGGTTTATCCTGGCTTCGCCTGCTCGGTGCACTGCAAGTGAAACTGCTGGTCCGTTTAACTTTTCGTTCAATATTTGCCCTTCGTTAATAGTCTAAAAGGGGGCGAATGTACCTTGCGAAATTAAATCACGGAGACGTTTCATTTCTCTTGACGCAGTGCTGTGTCTGGGTTTTTTTTGATGAGGAAAGTATTATTATCCGAAGGGAGGG
>JANJGK010000011.1:5190072-5192572 GCA_039081455.1 Macrobrachium rosenbergii | reverse complement strand
TATATATATCTTAGTATTGCATTTTGTAATATTATACAGTTGCCACTGGTGTTGAAAGCCTTCTAGGAAGTGAGTCACCCCTCTTCCTATATCGTCTTTATCTCTGTTGAAATGTTTCTGAAGACAAAACACTTTGTAAACAAGTATTCGCAAAGTCTGACTGCTCGAAAAAAAGGGAGGGGAAAATGTTGAACATACGACGAATAATACAAAAAATAAACAGATAAATAAATAAAGCCTGGTTGGGAAATGTTTCTCTGTGTTTCACCTTTTCATACTCTGAACTGTGTCGCCGTCTATTACTCTATTTATCCTTTACTGGCCGGTTTCAATACCTTCCTCTCCCTTCCCCTTCAGAAGATTTGAAATTGATGCCATTTTGGGAAGTAGAGGTCTTTCTCGTGCAGGAAACGGAAGGAAAACGGATTTGCAAGAAATGTCCTTCTGGGTACTTCAAAGATTTTCTTGTTTTGATGAGAAAAGACTACAGCTTCTCTTATATTAATTTGGCATTTAGGATGGATGTTTCTAGCCTTTATTTGTTATCTCCCGTTCTTAGTAAGTGTGTTTCTAGCCTTTATTTGTTATCTCCCGTTCTCAGTAAGTCACCAATAGCAGGAAAAAGTAGAAAGGGAATAGTCCCCCGAACTTTTTATTCATTAGTGTTAATTGGGATCAACAAATCGCCGAGTATGTAAAGTGACCCTTGACCTATAGATCGCGCGAGTGCGGATCATATTACAAAGTCACATCCCATTTGTTCCGTACATTCACTCTTGCCAAGTGTTTTGTATTTTGATATTCAGAATTTGTTAGTCCAGGCAACTCTACAAAACGTTATACACCATTACTTTATTTGAAGCTGGGTTGGCTTTCATTTACGAGTGTGCAAGCATCAAAATTGCTTTCCAGTGCTCCCCACCTTTTTTTTTTTTTTTTTTTTTTGCGCATCAAAGGGATGGTGAAATGGTTCAGTCAGGGGTCAGCTTTCAGATTGTTTTATTTATTTCCGTGTTTCTTTTTTTTGTACAATTTAAGATTGTGCTGTTAAGCTTTCATGAACTCAGTTTTTCGTCTTAATGAAAGTCAAAGTGGTTGATTGCCTGGCGCGGAATCCGCAAAAGCCTTTCGCTAGCAGACTTCCTTTATATCGAATAGAAGTCTGAGGTTTTCAGACTTTCATTTTATGGCGGCTCCATTTTGAATTTCATGACTGACTCTAGCGGTCTTTTAATACAGTTTTCAGTTCCCGTTTTTCGAGTCGCCAGATATTTTTTTGAGTATGAGGTTATGGTGATGGGCCCAGTCTGTGGATGATCGAATGAACGGCACATTTTCTAATAGAAATAGAAAGAATTATGTGCGCTCATGTGTCTGTTCTTTTTATATATCAAGTTAAGTGAAGCTTTGTGAGCAATATCTATACGTAGCTTGTGAGATATTTATCACCCATAGAAAATGTATCATATGTGCTAATGTTTTTTTCTTTAGCTGTAGACATCATTGACTTTTCTTGCCACGCACTTTTTCCTTCTTAGAAGCCTTGGCACCAGAAGTTCATTTCGGATGAGGTTGCTAGCCCCAGGGCCCTTTTAACGTCGTTTACCTGCCTTCCGCCTGTCCTCTCTAGGATTCGAACTTGGTTCCACTTGCTTTTTAGACAAGAATGGTACTGATCATACCGCGAGTCATATATATACATATATATATATATATATATATATATATATATATATATATATATATATATATATATATATATATATAATATATATATATTTGTACATATATGTGTGTGTCTGTGTTTGTGTTTCTTAACATACAGTATATAATTATCTCTCCTTCATTTTTCAGGCTAGAGTTTGAGTGCAATTTAGTAGTGGCAGGTAATCCCATAAAAGGGCAGTGTAGGCCTGACAGGGTTTGTACTGCAATAAGTCCACGAAATTGTAAGGTTGTGGAGAAAACTGTGATGACTAAACAAAAAATATTGTGTCAAGTATTGCACACTGTAGGAATTAGTTACACTCAGTAGTAATCATCAATTGTGCGTATTGGGCTCGAATCGCTCAGTAGTGTAATGACACCAAACCATATCGATATTGGGAAGACTTAAGAAAATTTATTATTGGAAGATGAAACCTGGACTCAGTCCTTGGATCGGCGTAAAAAAAAAAAACTTCATGAAAATCAGGATTCATCTCTACATCGACTTCATACGCGGAAAAAATATCATTATAGGTCTATATTCTGTAGAGTTCCTTCGACGATTTGTCCCGATCGCTTCACGAAACATGTCTTGTGAAGCTGCTATTCGTAACCACTCAAAATTGCGCCTGATGTAATTGGAATGTGGCTGTGGGAGACCGTAGAGTTTTGTCTTGGCACCGAAGTGTGGGACTTCCTGGATGACTACAGTGAGGTATAGATTAGCCCCTGAAGATTGGTTCGACAATCAAGACACAACTTTTCACTTTTGCAACGCTGAAAGATTGAGATT
>JANJGK010000011.1:5185072-5187572 GCA_039081455.1 Macrobrachium rosenbergii | reverse complement strand
GGTTTTGCTAGGAACGATACCCAAATATTTGTTACTAATGATATCTTCCCAAATTTTTTTAATCAGATCTAAATTTTCTATTTTATCCTGCATGTTTCCCAGTAAGTAATATCGTTCAGTGATGTGCAGTATTCAACGGAAATGTAATCTATCATCGGATGACAGTATGCATCTCAGATATGAAGCTTTATTGAAGTGTCTAGAGTCTGCATTAAACATTGATCAATACAAGACCAATACAAGCGAATATTCTCTCCAAACCCTGAAGTCTGCGCTCTTGTGCATCAAATTCTTGAAGGGCATGCCTCGGATCCTAATCTAAAATGATAAGTCAGTGTTCTCCCTTACATAATTTTCGTGTTGGACGCAGCCACACACAATTAGAAATGTGTGAAATGCGTCGGATCCCACCGGGAGTGCCTCAACTGCAATTAACTTGAGCGGCGAACCTATTGCAACCTTCGTAAACAACCAGAATAATCCTTAATGAAAACCGTGAAAAAGATCCCCGGCGAAAAGAAGAAGCACAAAGCTGCAAGCTTAAGGTCCAAGCATTTGCCAGTTTCAAAATGAACTATTTCATTAAACATTCCCGGCGCTCCTCCCTTCCTCCCTCCCTCCCTCCCCTAACCTCTTGCTCCCTGGCCATTCGAAAAACAGGGACCAGACAATGGCGAGGAGGTTCTTTGAAGTAAGGATCTTAATTAAAGGCTGTAACAGTACCGCTTGAGCTCATGGCTGCGAAAGATGCAGCCAAATTAAACAAAGGAGGCAAAGCCTTAGAACCCTGGATAAACCGGACGAGAATGAAAAGGAAGAATATATACTATTGTATTTATACAGTTCTCTCTCTCTCTCTCTCTCTCTCTCTCTCTCTCTCTCTCTCTCTAAAATGAATAGAGAATATGTTGTAGATTCAGTTATTTCGTTTTTGCAAAAGTGAAAATGACCTCACTGAGGTTTTCGGGCTGACTTTTTGTGTTTAGGTATTCACTTTGAAATCAGTTTAAGAAGATATTTCGCTGAAGTCAGTTTGGAGTTTATTAAGCGAAGGGATGTCAAGAGTAGCTCAAATTAAAATCAGTTTTGAATTGAAATAAAAACCGGTGACGAATAATAAATACAGGAGAACAAAACTATTTTACAGGAGAACAAAACTATTTTACAGGAGAACAAAACTATTCCTATAGGATTTTTTTTTTTTTTTTTTTTTCAAAGTTTGTTGGGATTTTAACTGTTGAATTATAGGACCAATTTGCAGTTGGCGTGTGCGACCATTTGGGAGTAGGTCGTGGTACAAACAAACACCTTAAGATATATATATATATATATATATATATAATATATATATATATATATATATATATATATATATATATATATATATATGTAAATCTATATATATACACATACATATACATAAATACATATTTACATACACATGTTTACGTATGAATATACAATTATACTATCCTTTTTTCCGAGATGGATTGGTTTAGAAGCCGTAGCGTCTTCTGGAGCAGTTCTAATTTCTAGTGTCAGCAAGTATTTGTAAAATTAGATTTGAGCTCTGCAGACGTTCAAGGGTTTTGGGCTTCCCTTGCTTTCCACTCACCCGAATTCTGTTGAGACTCGGCGCTGCCAAAGAAGGTGCTAGCCTGACTTTTCTCATCAAGCGTTTTCTCATATGTTCGCTAGCCTGAAGTCTCCCCCCCCCTTTTTTTTTTTTTATCTGGCTGTGGTCTTATAAACCACTCTTTGATAGGTGTTTATGTCAAGATACTGGTTGATGAGAGGGCACTAGCGGATCCAAGGGCGCTGGGCACGTGGCCCCCCCCCCCATGAAAAATGACAAAATAACAGTATTGATAAAATAATAAAATTTTTAGAGAAAAAAATAATTTTAATGATAATATTATATAATAGATATATGTATGTATGTATGTATGTATGTATGTATGTATAATATGAAAATTGGTGCGCCCCCTCCCATGAAATATTTCTGGATCCGCTAGTGTGAGAGGGTTATGGTAACCATTGGGCCATTTTATATATATATATATATATATATATATATATATATATATATATATATATATTATACCTCTAGAATAACTCACACGCAAGGGGAATTATAATTGATAAGTTCTCCGTCTCCGGCAGAAATCGAACCGATCCCTGATTTAGAAAAACAATAGACAGTGACTGCTTGGCGTCTGCGAACATAAAAAAGTTACTCATGTATAAGGGATACAAATACACAAATATAAATATATATCCAACACAGATTTATATATATATATATATATATATATATCTTGCTTGATATATGAGAAGAGAGAGCCACAGTTTGCTAATCCCCACCGGCTACCAAGGTGGAACTGTTCTCTCTCTCTCTCTCTCTCTCTCTCTCTCTCTCTCTGTTGGAGACAAGTGAGTGATCTCTCCTAAGCCGCACCACCTAATTGGAAGAACTGTATAAAAACAACTTCAGTGCTAA
>JANJGK010000011.1:5180307-5182472 GCA_039081455.1 Macrobrachium rosenbergii | reverse complement strand
TATCTCTAAAAGCAAGGCTAATTTCTGTGTGTACATTTCCAATATAAACTTAGTACTTTAGATGAATATCTGGAAATGCTAAAGTAAAACGCAGTTAGAGAAAAGGATAATTAGAGTCGATTTATGAATATGCTAGATGTATAATAGCAGCAAGTATTAATCAGAGTTACCGTATTTTTAATTTCAGTACAGTTAAAGGAGAAATTAAGCTCTCCAACAAACAGGCAAATATAGGGTAATAAGCTGAAGCGTTTTCCATTCCATTTGCTCGTTCAGAAAGGCATCAAAGAACAACCCCCTTGGATATGTGGGTTGTTTTATGACTAATAAATGATGTCCGTACTTCAGCCAAGTCCAGATCTCTATTAAAGGCTTGCGAAAGGAGGGCAGCGAATGCGGCCTTGCCGCTGGTGTTCTTTTGATTGAATGGTTATTACTGCGAGTAAGGCTTTCTCCATGTTCTTTGAGTAAGGCTTTCACCCTTTTCTTTTGACTGAATTGTTACTTCTGCGAGTAAGGCTTTCACCATGTTCTTTTGATTGAATGGTTACTTCTGCGAGTAAGGCTTTCACCATGTTCTTTGAGAAGGCTTTCACTATGTTCTTTGGGTAAGGCTTTCACCATGTTCTTTGAGAAGGCTTTCACCATGTTCTTAGGGTAAGGCTTTCACCATGTCCTTTGGGTAAGGCTTCCACCATGTTCTTTGAGAAAGCTTTTACCATGCTCTTTGGGTAAGGTTTTCACCATATTCTTTGAGTAAGACTTTCACCATGTACTTTGAGTAAGGCTTTCACCATGGTCTTTGAATGAATGGTTACTACTGCGAGTAAGGCTTTCACCATGGTCTTTGAGAAGGCTTTCACCATGTTCTTTGGGTAAGGCTTTCACCATGTTCTTTGGGTAAGGCTTTCACCATGTTTTTTGAGAAGGCTTTCACCATGCTCTTTGGGTAAGGCTTTCACCATGTTCTTTGAGAAGGCTTTTACCATGCTCTTTGGGTAAGGTTTTCACCATGTGCTTTGAGTAAGGCTTTCACCATGGTCTTTTGAATGAATGGTTACTACTGCGAGTAAGACTTTCACCATGTTCTTTGAGAAGGCTTTAACCATGTTCTTTGAGTAAGACTTTCACCATGTACTTTGAGTAAGGCTTTCACCATGTTCTTTGAGTAAGGCTTTCACCATGTACTTTGAGTAAGGCTTCCACCATGTTCTTTGGATTGAATGGTTACTACTGCGAGTAAGGCTTTCACCATGTTCTTTGAGTAAGGCTTTCACCACTGTTGGTCTTCTTTATTTCCCAGTGAAAGGAGAGCAAAGTCCTGACATAACCAGACAATCGTAGGTTTAAATCGTCAGCCTTCCACCCTCGTGGGAAGCTCCAGATTAACAGTCCGTGATCCCAAAGGCCGATCGCTATGCAGAATATTCTCGCATTTCCCTCCTCGACGCTGCGGATTACATCTTGCACCTAAACTGTTTACATTTCTGAGAGGGAGTGAATTTGAATGCAGTGACCTCGAAAAAGTTAGCTGCATTAATGGCATTGGCGGTATGTCTAAACAGTTTAGGTGAGTTGGCAGGTAACGAGAGGAGGATAGAGTGGTTATTCGTGTTTTATCAGTGTTGTAGAGGGACTGTGGCCTTCTCAGATGATTAAGAAATATACTCTCACCGTAGGACTAAAGCTACTGGGGATTAAAGAAGAAATATGCAGTCTTCTTGACCTGTACTAGTGTCGTCTTTGTTTTTTATTATTATATTCAGGAAAGGAACATCATGGAAGTCAGAAACTAAGAGTGCACTTTCTCTATATATCCAATTTCTTTATTTATCCTGATAATTACCTCAATTAAGTTTGAACTAGCTTTTAAATCTTTTTTTACGAGCCCAAAGGATTTCCTCCCTGAAACGTGAATTAATTGATAAGGACCTGGCGTCCCCAAATACTCCGCTTTGTATAGCAACTTAGATTCTGTCTTGTCCCCCTCAGCTACTGTAATATGGCATGATTTTCAATCGCTAAAATGTTTATGGGAAAGAGAAAATACCCAGAATTACTCGCGCGTGAATGTTACCTTATGAGGCACGCGGCAAAGCTTATGTAAGTTTCAGTAGCAAGCATTTCCCGGAGAACATTCGAGTTCCAACGATCGGTTAAATACC
>JANJGK010000011.1:5170307-5172807 GCA_039081455.1 Macrobrachium rosenbergii | reverse complement strand
CAGGGTCTCCACCTGCGGCCAACAAACAACCATCTTCGTTGGTGCGCTGCTCCAGCCTGGGCCCAAACATCGGCTGCCCAAGAAACGTCCTCAAAGTCGAACTGCTGCTGGTACTCAAAAGTTCTCTTCCCCAAGAGAACAACCTGTTCGCTACTGCTGCCCGAACCTGACTAAAAGTTGGCGCCACGCCACCACAGACGTCAACAATCCTGTGAAAATAAGAGGGGAGGGGAGAGGATTAGCCAAATAAATAAACAGGTAACTACCGTACCGCCCATAGAACAACCAAAGATCCTAACACCTTCCCCCCCGACAGAAAAAAAAAAATTACAATTTTTTTTTTTTTCAAAATAACCAACCTCCTCCTCCAATGTGGTGAAAACTCCGACAACCAGAGCAGAGCCAATCCTGTCACACGGTCGCCAATGTAACGAACCGCCCATAAAACAACCAAAGATCCTAACAAATGCTTTCAGCAATATCTAAGTTAAGAAAGTAGCATTCAATTTTGCCAAATGTGTATTTCTTATTTAGTCAGCAACGGTTTGTATCGGATTATCATCGTATTACGTCTATGTATCTTTATGCTGAAACCTATCCTTCCTAACTATATTCACTTGCATGAAGAAAAGACCTGTTTTCTTGGTGCCTTACTCAGTCATATTATGTTTTAACACTTCCAGATACAGATGTAACATGTACGATTGCTCACGCGTGAGTGTGCATAAAAGATTCACTTGCTAATTAAGTCATTTTCCTCGCAGGCTATTATTACGCTTTTAATATTCGTAATGGTATTTAATGTGAATTAAGTCTACGACTGCCAGGCATTAAGGGATGAATGTAGACAATAAAATAAAGTAAAGCAAAGCGCTTTAGGCGAAAAATTGCTGCACAGGCGGAAACGTAATTAACGTTGCTGTTTAGAAGCGTAGGTTTAATGCTGCTTTTTAGTTTTCTTTTCAGGAAACTATTGTGCCGGCTTTGTCCGTCCGTCCGCACTTTTTTCCGTCCTCAATTTCTTCTGTCCGCCCTCAGATCTTAAAAACTGCTGAGGCTAGAGGGCTGCAAATTGGTATGTTGTTCATCCACCCTCTAATCATCAAACTTCCCAAATTGCAGCCCTCTAGCCTCAGCAGTTTTTATATTATTCAAAGTTAAAGTTAGCCATAAACGTGGTTCTGGCAACGATATAGGATAGGCTACCACCGGCCCGTAGTTAAAGTTTCTTTGGCCGCTGCTCATACAGCATTATACCGAGACAACTGAAAGATAGATATGATTTCAGAGGCCTTGATTTTACGTTGTACAGAAAACTCGATTGCGCCGAAGAAACTTCGGCGCATTTTTTACTTTTTTTCTTGGATATGAAAGGATATTGAGCCATCTCGTAAGTAAGATAGACTGTTACCGGGAATACAGACAAAGGACTGGTTTACGCTGCAATGAAATTCTTGTCCTCAGTCCGTTGTTCATGTTGCCCCAGATTAAAGCTTTTGAGCTTTTAAAATCCCTCTGCTTAAACCAGTTGATGTTCCAAATAAAAATATATTTATCTCTTTTAACCAAAATTATGTCACTCATGGGTATCACTGTGAACTTGTAGCCAATTATTATGCAACAGCAATTTCTGCTGAAGAAATGTCAAGAAATTCCAAATTTGGAAATAGAAACAACGCCAAAGTAAGCCCCTTGCTTCACTGCTTTGGAAACAGAGACAACACCAAAGTATAAGCCCCTTGCTTCGCTACTTTGGAAACAGAGACAACACCAAAGTAAGCCCCTTGCTTCACTGCTTTGGAAACAGAGACAACACCAAAGTATAAGCCCCTTGCTTCACTACTTTGGAAACAGAGACAACACCAAAGTAAGCCCCTTGCTTCACTGCTTTGGAAACAGAGACAACACCAAAGTAAGTCCCTTGCTTCACTGCTTTGGAAACAGAGACAACACCAAAGTATAAGCCCCTTGCTTCACTACTTTGGAAACAGAGACAACACCAAAGTAAGCCCCTTGCTTCACTACTTTGGAAACAGAGACAACACCAAAGTATAAGCCCCTTGCTTCACTACTTTGAAAACTGCTTTGGAAACAGAGACAACACCAAAGTAAGCCCCTTGCTTCACTGCTTTGGAAACAGAGACAACACCAAAGTAAGCCCCTTGCTTCACTGCTTTGGAAACAGAGACAACACCAAAGTAAGCCCCTTGCTTCACTGCTTTGGAAACAGAGACAACTCCAAAGTATAAGCCCCTTGCTTCACTACTTTGGAAACAGAGACAACACCAAAGTAAGCCCCTTGCTTCACTGCTTTGGAAACAGAGACAACACCAAAGTATAAGCCCCTTGCTTCACTACTTTGGAAACAGAGACAACACCAAAGTAAGCCCCTTGCTTCACTGCTTTGGAAACAGAGACAACACCAAAGTAAGCCCCTTGCTTCACTGCTTTGGAAACAGGGACAACACCAAAGTATAAGCCCCTTGCTTCACTACTTTGG
>JANJGK010000011.1:5145307-5160307 GCA_039081455.1 Macrobrachium rosenbergii | reverse complement strand
AGCTATTCAATGCCAATGCCACGAAGTACTATTACATTAGAAATCATCTGTGTATGTCAATGTACCAAGTATTTGTTTATATGCAAATATATAATCTTGTTTAAATTTCTGAATTCAAATATTTCTTTTCGGAATTATTCAGAAAGTCGGTATCCGGATGGTCTCGATAATTCGGTATCTAAATTTTTTTTTTTTTTTCAGAATCAGGGGTTTCCCTGCAATAAGGCCTTCCAAGAAATTACCCTTTAAGAGTTCATAATGAGAGGTGGTTAACAGCTAGAATGTAAAAAAAAAAATAAATAAAAAAAAAAAAATGATTATCATTATGATACCTTTTCGTTGTTAAGAGGATGGAGCAACGTTACTCAAAAAAAAAAAATCATTACCATTTTGTTCTCTGGAAATGCCGGTAATCCATGGGGGGAAAAAAAGTTTATGGGAGGGGGAAAAAAATGTTGAAACGCTTGAAATGTGATATTCCCTTGTTAGAGGCATAAAACAATGGGATAGGTTTCACACGCACAAAAAAATATATACCGTACTGCCGATCTCGTCGAATACAGTCAGATTTTTTAAAAACAGTTACGTTTCATGATATGCCGTCTTTAAACACGCAAAAGTTTGTCCATATATATATATATATATATATATATATATATATATATATATATATATATATATATATATATATATATATATATATATATATATATATATATATATATATATATATATATATATATATATATATATATATATATATATATTTATATATATATATATATTTATATATTTATATATATATATACATATATAAATATGTATATTTATATATGTATATATATATATATATATGTATAACTATATATACATTTAGCATTGAGATCTCCTTAAACAGTAACACCTATTTCAACTTAATCATGCAAGAAAAACACACAAATTTATTACATACACACACACACACACACACACACACACACACACATATATATATATATATATATATATATATATATATATATATATATATATATATATATATATATATATATATACATACACACACACATATATATATATATACATATACATATATCTGCTTGTCCATAGTCTTGTATTTTCTGATATATATGTGCTTGTCCATAGTCTTGTATCTTCTGATTAAACAAACCCTTTTATTGTTTTATTGTTTGATTGATTGATTCGTGATCTCAAAGACGGAATATGGAAACGTTTACGTTGTTTGCCGAGCTTAGCTGCTAATGTAGATGTGTTTTTTTTTGGGGGGGGGGGGCGCGCCGGGTTTGATTTGTATAGTCCAGATTAACACATTCTGTAGCACATTTTTTCCTCAAGATTTCACATACCTTACAATAGTCACTCACTATGAGACATTTTGATTACAAGAAACCACATTGTTTTGCCCAATTAATCAGTTTATTATAATGGCGAGAGAGACAGAGAAGAAGAGATGGATTGTGTACGTATGGTTACAGAAGAAGAAACACTTTCAAATTAGATTACAAAGACCTACGTTTGCTTGAAGCCAAATGTTAGCGTCAGGAAGGATCTATTGGAGATTCAGGGTTATTCGAAACTCAAGGGCTCACGTGCATTGGCGTCTGGGCTTTCTGCATACGCATTTCGCCGGAAATGCAAACGTCCGCATTCATTAGGAAGAGTGCTCTCGAAGAAAGGCTTTGATGAACCAACGGCAAAATGAGAACACAAGAATGGCACGCGTGGATTTTTTTAAGAGAAATAAAAGGCAATACGATCTCTCTCTCTCTCTCTCTCTCTCTCTCTCTCTCTCTCTCTCTCTCTCTCCTCTCTCTCTCTCTCATTTTTCTTGATTTTTGGCGAAAGAGTGTTTCTGAAGAAGCAGTACGGGAGCGCAATCTTTTTCGATGCAGTTCGAATTTTTAAAAAATATTTCAGAAGTTCCATCGTTGTGTCTTAATGATATTTTTTGAAGAATTGCGACGCGAGTGGAGTATTCGAGTGAATGTTATTGGTACTTGCGTCTGAATGTGCCAGTGTATTTTTTTTTTATATTCTTTATTATATGACGAGTAACCACTTTGTACATCGTTGGCTGTAATAAGTGTATAAGGTACCTGGTGGTTAGTCGAATATGGTAGGTCACAACCTGAGTACAGAAAGGCACGTGATTAGCAACCTCATTTCACATATCTCGTAGGGGGTTGGCCGTCAGTGCGCCCCATGCGGTGCACCGTAGGCATTACTTAAGGTTCTTCGCAGCGTGCCTTCGACCTCTAACTGCAACCCCTTTCATTCCTTTTATTGTGCCTCCGTTCATATTCTCTTTCTGCCATCTTACTTTCCACTCTCTCCTAACAATTTATTCATGGTGCAACTGCTCTGAGGTTTTCCTCCTGTTACACCTTTCAAACCTTTTTTCTGTCAGTTTCCGTTTCAGCGCCGAATGACCTCATAGTTCTTCGTCTTTGGCTGTTTGGTATCTTGCTTGGTCCTGTCATTGTTTAATCACATACCATTTACAATGCTCATGCAATTGAATTCTTTATAAATTAGGATTACTTAGTATCTGGCATTCCCGTCTTATGTCGGCATTTGCTGAAATCGCAGTTGACCTCCAGCAGTGGTTAAATAATAGTTTTTTTTTTTGTATTTTTAAAGGACTAAACACTTTACAGCGTCTCCAAGAGTCACCTGAGTCATTACTGCATAATTAAATCTTAGTCATTCATTTTTATTTATTTGTCGTGTATGTGCATACATTATGCAGCGTCAGTCTTTGACCCACCAACCTCTAAATGATAAACTGGGATGCATTAATTTTAAATTTATGTATGGGGTGTTGGTATGAAAGCTCACATGACATTTGTTAAAATTTCTGATATTCGTCAGGTGTTGCTCTTCAGTTAGTTAATCAGAAACTAGAAAACAAATTACGAAAATAAGAAGAGAGTCTACTAAAAATGAAAATGTTTGCTCTGCCTTAGTAAAATACGAGACGAATGAGGCCAATGCTCAAATTGCACCGGAATTACAGGCCTAGAAGAGAGAGACAACAAGAGACAACAAATCATAAGTTGAATAATGTAGAATGCTGATATTTTCCAGTAATATATTTATTTCAAAGCCTTTTAAAAGCAAAGGGGATTAATGGCTTCAGGGGCTGTTAGAATTCATCGGCATTCTTTTAGAGTGGAAAACAAAATATGGGCGCAAGTCTATCACATTGTTGGGTGCCGTTAAAAGGAAAAAATAAATATCATTGTTTCCTGCCGTTATTTATCGTCCATCGGCCATAACGGGGTAATTTGAACTGATATATCGATGATTGAAATTCCTGGAAAAAGCAGAATCTCTCCATGTTACCTTTGTTTTAGCGCGGGACGGGATTTTGTTCATCCGAAAACATGAATGTAACCGCTGTCCTATTATCGTTTCTCAAAGATCTTATTTTTCTTTTATCTATTATCGTTTCTCAAAGATCTTATTTTTCTTTTATCTATTATCGTTTCTCAAAGATCTTATTTTTCTTTTATCTATTATCGTTTCTCAAAGATCTTATTTTTCTTTTATCTATTATCGTTTCTCAAAGATCTTATTTTTCTTTTATCTGTTATCGTTTCTCAAAGATCTTATTTTTCTTTTATCTGTTATGGTTTCTCAAAGATCTTATTTTTCTTTTATCTATTATCGTTTCTCAAAGATCTTATTTTTCTTTTATCTATTATCGTTTCTCAAAGATCTTATTTTTCTTTTATCTATTATCGTTTCTCAAAGATCTTATTTTTCTTTCATCTATTATCGTTTCTCAAAGATCTTATTTTTCTTTTATCTATTATCGTTTCTCAAAGATCTTATTTTTCTTTTATCTATTATCGTTTCTCAAAGATCTTATTTTTCTTTTATCTATTATCGTTTCTCAAAGATCTTATTTTTCTTTTATCTATTATCGTTTCCCAAAGATCTTATTTTTCTTTTATCTATTATCGTTTCTCAAAGATCTTATTTTTCTTTTATCTATTATCGTTTCTCAAAGATCTTATTTTTCTTTTATCTATTATCGTTTCTCAAAGATCTTATTTTTCTTTTATCTATTATCGTTTCTCAAAGATCTTATTTTTCTTTTATCTATTATCGTTTCTCAAAGATCTTATTTTTCTTTCATCTATTATCGTTTCTCAAAGATCTTATTTTTCTTTTATCTATTATCGTTTCTCAAAGATCTTATTTTTCTTTTATCTATTATCGTTTCTCAAAGATCTTATTTTTCTTTTGTCTGTTATTCCGGGAATGTTTTTTGTAAGCTTGATAGGCATATTATAACCAAGAAGCTTTGGGGATGAAATCTATTTATCATGAGAGTATTAATGGTTGTTTTGCCGCTTTGCAAGTGTTCAGCAAATCACAGATGTCGATTGGAGAAGCAGATGAAGAATCTGTTGAATGTGAGTTGAATGAAGTTTACTTATAAGATTTGTGACAGACAGAGTTGTGAGTCTCTTGTTAATAAGAAAAAAAGGCAGGGATAAGGTCACTAGGAGTCTTCCGTCGCTGATTTAAAGTTTTCTTTGACAGACCCTTGAGCAAAAAAAAAAAAAAAAAAAAAATTAAAGATAAAAAAAAACTTAGACTGGATCTTAGGTTGATAACTGGTGATTTGTTTGAAACGGTAATATCATGTTATTAAGTAACTTATCGGATCTGCGGTTTGCAGATACAATACCTTTCAAAACACTGAAATCCATCGAATCGAGCATAAGAAAACTAATAGTAAATATCTGTGCTTATTTTTCCACCACTGTCTATCATAGTATATGAATGTGAAAAAAACTAATGCCAATACATGTAATCAATTTGAAAATAATGGAACTCTAATGGAGAACACTTCGAGTTGAGTACAGTCAAGATGATTATCACTGTTGCGAGTTGAATATAGTCAAGATGATTATCACTGTTGCTTTTTAATTTTCATGTTTGTTAAGTGTCGTTTTTTGCTCGAAAATTTCCAACTCTCTGACTTACATAAGCGAGCCTCCTCCGCACAAGATCATTCGGTCCGATTAGAATGTTGATTATACCCCATCTTTTGTTGACAGTGAAGTGAATGCACATACTTCAACTTACAGTAATGAACCAGTTACCAGCCTAGGAAAATCTAGGTGATTAGCTGAAATATACCGTGGAGGAATAAGAGATTGCTGCTACTTGCAAGAGAAGAGGGAAGAATACCAGACTCTTTTTTTGTTACTATAAATTTGCATTATTTATTCGGTTAATGTTTTTACCAAAAAAGAAGAATGCTTATAAACTGCATTTATATTATGTGAAGAGCGGAAACAGTTCTTCTGTTAAGTACAATACACGTAAGACATGATACCAGAGTAAGTTCCTTGTTTTATGCTATATATATATATATATATATATATATATATATATATATATATATATATATATATATATATATATATATATATACACACATATATATGTATATATATAGTATATATATATATTATATATATATATATATATGTGTGTGTGTGTGTGTGTGTAGGTGTATGCTTGCATGTATGCATGTACGTGAGTATGCATGCATAAAGCAAACACCTAGGCTCCTGTTTCAGTAATTTGCACAACTGGTAATAAATTTGTGTCTAAACACGACGGAAAAAGAGGCGAGAGAGAAGCGTCTTTGGTGCTCGATTTTTATTTCATTTCTGCAGAGGGATATATATGAGAGAAGCGGAACATGCCCAGATCCCCGGGCTCTCCCGAAAAGAAGTGCGATGCCAGTCAGGCAACTTGAGCGTTGATAAGTAGAAGTTTTTTTTTTTTTAATAAGTAGAATTTTTTTTTTTTATAAGTAGATTTTTTTTTTTTTTTTTTTTTTTTTTTTTTTGAGACTGAAGCATGTTGCATCGCACAGAGTTTTCATTGGATGCACACTTTGCTTGCTTTTACGTTTGCGCTTCAGGAGATATTCGGTTTTTTAGTTTTTTTTTTTTTATTACATCGAGCGTTTGCAAGTTGCGAAGTTTAAGCCACTTTCAGCCGTTACTAATTTTATACATTAGTGTTGTAATGATTATGATAAATTATTATGCTTCTTCTCTGTTCCTTCCAGTGTGATAATCCTCTGCAAAATGTATGTATGTATGTGTATATATATATATATATATATATATATATATATATATATATATATATATATATATTTTTTTTTTTTTTTTTTTTTTTTTTTTTTTTTTTCGTCCCTACCGAGGGGGAGCAGAAGTAGTTTAAAATTTTTCGACATTCTGGCAGTTTCGACAGCAATTTGATTGAAGTATTGGCGTAGGCAATGAAAGGAGACTTTTTATATGGCGAACTGGCGTAAGCCATTTTTTCCCCTCATTTTGAGAAAATAGGTTTCAAAGATTTTTTTTTATGTTATTCAGAGCGTCTGATTAGCTCATCTTTTGTGGAGATTTTGTCGGCAAATCTGGCAACTCTGACAGACGAATTTTTGATGCATTATAGAGTATCAAAATCCGAGACACTTTAACTGGAAAACTCAAAAACTTAAAAAAACAAGTAAATAATGCTCCCAAGTTTCTTCGGCGCAATCGAGTTTCGTGTACATCGCAATGCTGTATATAGGACAGGCCACCACCGGCCCGTGGCTAAAGTTTCATGGGCCGCGGCTCATACAGCATTATACCGAGACCACCGAAAGGTAGATCTATTTTCGGTGGCCTTGATTATACGCTGTAGCGGCTGTACAGAAAACTCGATTGCGCCGAAGAGACTTCGGCTCATTTTTTACTAGTTTATTATAGACCTTAAAAATGACTTAAAACCGTTTTTAATCATTGCCTCTTTTCTGTGAAGATGGCATTACCAATCTAGTGTTTGTTACGCAAGAGAGAGAGAATTGTGAAACGAATTCTTCCCCGCGCATGAAAAGATTCATGAGGAAGACTCACGTCGTCGTCATTTCCATCAATCTCAGATCTTTTAATATACGAAGGCTTATTCTTCTTCTTCTCCTCTTCCTTTGAGAATGCACCGGAAGGCAGCACGACGGAAACTCTGGCGCTTAATAATAAAAAAGAGAAGGAGAATATTTCTTTTCTCTTCTTGCTCCTTTTGTCGCGTGACGCGGGCGAAGGAAGTATCTTTTATTCGCTTTGTTAAAAGGACTAAAAAGTGAAGCTGCTGGTCCTCTTTCAACTTTTGTAATGGAAATTTGAAGCGGGAGTCCAAAAAAAGGAGAGCGGCTAGAAATACTCTCAGCTTTATAATAATGCATTAACACTACACATGGCTCGCTTGTCGAGCTTTTTCGTGTGGCGTGGGAAGCGCACTTGACTAGCGCCCGCCTCATTTTTATACGCAGGCGCTGATGGGCGGGAAGTCTTATCCGTTATCTGTTCATGGGTGGAAGAAAGACGACAAAAAGAGGTGGAGATAACAGAGAATTTAGCCTCAACCCAAGTGATACCATGTAAGGCCTGTGGAGAGATAAATGGTGTAATAGGAATAAAGCAACAGGTGAGGAAGTCGAATTTGCAAATCTTAGCAGTACATGGAAAGGAAAAGTGATGAATTGATCAAATGTGGGAAGTCTTCACACAAGCTTCGTTTTTCAGAACTTCAGCAATAACTTGCATGAAATTTATTGTAACGTGGAGAGGGATTTTGTGTATTAATATGAATGTTACTTAAGACAGCAAGAATAATACTAATCAGTTTCTTGTAGCTCAGAGGCTTTTGTTTGAATATATGTTTCGTTATATTCCTTTTGAAGAATAACAGACTTGTTGTTCTAGTAACGTTTCTGAGAAAAAAAAAAGTTAAGTATACCTTAGTTTTACCAGACCACTGAGCTAATTAACAGCTCTCCTAGAGAGGGCTGGCCCGAAGGATTAGACTTATTTTACGTGGCTAAGAACCAATTGGTTACATAGCAACGGGACCTACAGCTTATTGTGGAATCCGAACCACATTATATCGAGAAATGAATTTCTATCACCAGAAATAAATTCTTCTAACTCTTAACGTTTCTGAGAAGCTCTTGAATTTAATAAGGGATACAAAAAGCCTTTGGTGATTCCAGTACCTATTGGTGTTGATGCCATTGTCAACTTATGTCTGGTCCAGATTCCCTCGGCTTCTAACCCAGCATTCTCTCCCGCCATGATAATTTTCTTTCAGTGCTCCGTTTAAATTTACTTATTATGATAGTAAGCTAGTGTCAGTTGAAAGTTCAATATTAGCAAGTGTTATGTGTCAGTTTAAAGTTCAATATTAGCAAGTCATTGTAGCATATTAAAAAAAGTGGGAAAAATATGAAGTCCAACTGACGATGTTTGTGTAGCTTGCCACTATAGATACTTGTCAACAATAAACTGATAAAGATCTGTAAGTATAGCTGGCATCATGCAAAATTACGATAGATTGCATCTAAAGCGAAAAATACCCTACTTGTATTTATTCCAGGTAGAGGGTATAAAATAGAAAATATACTAAAAATTTCTAGATTCTGACTAAGTTTGGGCCACGTGATCATTTTCCGCCATGGGACAGTGTAAGGTTACTTTTCATGGCATGTAAAAGATTGTGCTTTTCACTTTAAGCTGTCTGTATTTAATCGCAGTACTCTCGCAAACCATGATTAAAAAAGAGGTCAGACGAGATTGTAAGAGAAAATTCCATAGCTTTCTATAAAAGACATTTGTCGAAAATAAAACAAGAATGTTTATGTGATCTATTGTGCCATGTAAAACGTGGGTAATTTCCCATTCAAAAAATATGCTGGTAAATGCTGTTTGTGTCAGTAATTGAGCAAAAGAAAGAAATAAAAGGAAACAGTTTTTAGAATCTATATTGCGTCGTTGCTAAGTGAGAATTTTCTTTGATAGTTCAGGTAGAGTTATTTTTTCGACATGAAAAGGATTTTGCTGTCAGCTGAATAATAATTGTGCTTTATGGCAATATGTTAAAAAATGCAAAAATAGTGTTCAAATGATTCTGTGAAGTTGACCTTGAACAAAAAGCTGTATAGCTTAACTTAATGAGAAGATTGCCAAAAAATAGGTAAATGGTTATGTGTAAATTGTTGCACCATGCAAAACTTTGATAAACAGACCTTTGTAGAAATAGAGGTCATGCCCGTAAGTGCCATTTAATCCGCTAAAAAACTAATCCCAGAAAAAACATACAAAACTCTCAAGTGATTTTACTTCTGATCGTCTTTGGGAAATTGTGAACAGTAAATATTTCTTCGACAGATGATAATGTAATTTATAAAAGTACATACTGATAAACATAAAAAATTAAGAAAAATGACAATGGCAGGTATGGTGACTATATATATACATACATACATACATACATATATATATATATATATATATATATATATATATATATATATGTATATATATATATATATATATATATATATATATATAAATTTATATATATAAATCGACTGACACTAAAGTATCATGCACTTCCTCTTCTTTGGGTCCCCACAATAGCAGCAGTACCACTATATAGCGCCTACAAGAAGTTCGAAGTTCCAGCAGTAGGGGTGCCACCATAAACAGTTTCAGTAAAATCAGTGCTCTCTAAACAGTCCTTATAGTAGGGTTAAAATACAGGAAAGCAATGCATGACGAATTGAGGCGTCATAGGAATCGTGTGAGATCTTACCTCAGTTTATGACGAGTGTCTAAAAAGAATTTTATTTGTATATGACGAATTGAAGCGTCATAGGACTCTCTTAGAAGTTATGTTACCAATGAGGCTTCAGTGCATCACTGGGGTCTTAAAAAGGATTGAACATGAAATAACTCTGCTAAATATGTATTAAACAGATCTACAAGTTGGTTCAATTGAGAGTAGTGCATATTAATATTCACGATGTGGAAAATAGATTTTATTCCAAGATTTTGCTTCGCTGTAGGTTAGTTTAAGCTAAGAAATTTCCTTACGTCCGTCGCGATTGAACATATCTCAAGCTCCTTTAAGTTTAAATGTACAAGTGTCACCTAATATATATATATATATATATATATATATATATATATATATATATATATATATATATATATATATATATGTAATATATATACATATATATGTATATGAATTTAACTGGCATATAAGATATATACAGTGTGTATATATATATATATATATATATATATATATATATATATATATATATATATATATATATATATATATATATATACATATAGTTATTTATTTATTTATTTATATATTGCGAGTGTGTACACACACACTTTGACTGTCAACAACAGATAGAATGTAGCTATTTTTCGAAAGACAAATTGTCCTCAAAACTTGAGTATATGGAGATTTTGAGCGCGTGGACTCCGACCCCTCCGTAATTAGATTAGAGGGGGTAACTCGGACAAAAGAGTCAAAAGCAGATTATGAGGAGTTGGATTCAAAACTGCAGGTAATCCTATATTAAAGGGAATCGGGGAAAACTTTCGATACAGGAAAGGGTCGAGAAAGGACCCTTCCCTGTTCTTGAGGATCGTTCCATTTAATTTAGACGGAAAAGGAAGGAACCTGAGGGACGCCCAAAGTCAGTGCAGATGAGTTCTAAAATGGCAGAATTGACTTCTATGTTTTGGCATGAAAGGAAAGGCACGTGTGGGCGGGGGGGGGGGGAATAAGACATTACTTAAGGGTCTTTGCAGAGTCCCTTCGGCCCCTAGCTGTGACCTCTTTCATTCCTTTTACTGTGCCTCCGTTCATATTCTCTTTCTTCTATCTGACTTTCCACCCTCTTTAACAATTTTTTCATAGTGGAACTGCGAGGTTTACCCTCCTGTTACACCTTTCAAACCTTCTTACTGTCAGTTTTTCCCTGTCAGCGGTGAATGACCTCATAGGTCCCAGGGCTTGGCCTTTTGCGTGAATTCTGTATTCATTCATTCATTCATTCATTCATGAAAGGAAAAACACACGTTTTCCGTAATGAGAAAAACTTATCATTCATGGACGCAATAAACGATTTCCGATGACACTTTGCTGTAAAATGAACCATCGAATTTTTCAATAAAAAAAAAAATTGGGCGAACTGATCTTACTCAATGAAAAAATAAGACATTTACGAATATAAAATTATCTTAAGATTGTTAACTCTCTCCTTCACTCAGAAAAACACTTACCAATATTGTTAACTCTCCTTCACTCAGAAAAACACACACCAGTATTGTGAACTCTCCTTCAATCAGAAAAACACATACCTTAGGAAAAAAAACTAGTTTGCAATTGAAAAACATTTTTTTTTTCAAGATACGGGAAACCAAATTAGAATGAGTAAACTACTACTTCTGAGAGGCAGATCGTAATGGGGGAAATTGCCCCCATTCTGACAACATCGACATTTTCATTTCTGTCGCCTGTCTCCTATTATGAGTAATAAAATCTTTTCTTATATTTTGATTCCTTGGAAAATTTAAGTAATTTTTCTTTCTGCTTTCATATAGAAATGCGCTGGACAGGGGGTATACTTTTGGGGACGATATTAGAATTAAGTATGATATTAAATATGGGTTGTATGGTCTTTAAAGCTCGAAGGTGTCCCAACCCAGTGTTTGATTTTCTTACACTAGTGCAGAAACATTTTAAGTAATGCAGTGTGCATCTCAGTACAGCTGGTTAGAGAATCCACATTCAGTGATTTTAGACCCAATTAGCAACGTAACCTTAACCATAAAAGAAAAATAAATAAGTCCCAGCACTGTAAAAAAGTACGCAACAAAGTCGAGATTCTTGCGGCCGCTGTTTTTTAGAGCCGTTGTATATGTATATACAGTATATAACTGCATTCGCCGAGCGAGAGCAGAAATAAAACCCGACATGAGGACTAATACAATCGTAAAAGAGAGGGAACACAATCACCGGGGGAGCAAACACAATCACCCAAAAGGCAACTAAAATCATGTAGCGTAAATGTATTCATATTTTGGGCTTAGATATAATCAAATTGTGCGCAAAGCTAAAAAAAAAAAAATTCGTTGCGAGTGTTAAAGGGGAAACGTCTACCCTAAATCCCCCACATTGCGCCTGACTCGGCCGCTCCTGTGGAAAGAAGGTGACCCGGATTTAGTGAGATAGAGAACTCACTCTCTCTCTCTCTCTCTCTCTCTCTCTCTCTCTCTCTCTCTCTCTCTCTCTCTCTCTCCATCCTGAGGTATTATTCACATCTCGATTCACAATTAGCAGCTTTTCACTGTACGGGAAATCCTTTTCTTTTTCTTTTTTTTTTCCAGTATATCAGAGGAGTTAGATAACATCGGGCGTCCAATTTTATTTGCTCTTTAACAGTCGTGTCGTTCGGTTAAAATGATAATTAACATAACTAACACTCTCTCTCTCTCTCTCTCTCTCTCTCTCTCTCTCTCTCTCTCTCTCTCTCTCAAATTCCAAGTTATTTATTCCCCTTGACATCTAGAACAATACGTCTTTCTCCGGAGCTTTTCATTCTGAGGGAAATCCCCTCTTCCACTTAATCTCCTGTAAAGGATGCTGATGAATTTAGAAGGGTTTGTGGAAAAGGGATTAAGTATTCCAACCTCTCCCATTCTTTCTTCTCAAATTCCCACCTCCTCTTCGTCGTCATTCTTTTAAGCTTCTCTTTCGTCATTCATTCATACGCTCTCCTATGTCGTCTGTCACTTTTTTCCTCGGCTACAACTGTGTTCACGTTAATGTGGTATAAGCAGTTTTTTTTTTTTAATCGCCGATGCCATTTAAGTTTTGAAACCATTCCTCATATTTATGATATGTTTTTTTTTTTTTTTTTTTTTTTTTTTTTTTTTTTTTTTTCCTTCCACTGTCCATTGAGCTTATATGTCCATTTTCGTGTCACTCCTCTTGGCTTTAGCTTTCAAGTCTTGACATATTGTACCCGTTTATCTGTCTTTGCGCGACGTTTCTTTTCTTTCATCAGTATTCCATTCGATGGGTATCAGTTGTGGAAATAAACTTGTCTTCTTAAAGGTTAATATTCAAATCATCCTTTAACAGCTGATTCCTCGCCCTCGCATAAATCTTATCTCTCAATACATCCGTACTGTAGCGGGATAAATATTATTGAGCATCGGTTGAAAACTAATCCCGCTTCGATGGAGAACATCGTATATATTTGTGTAATATGACTTTATTGCTAATCGCGGCAGAAAAATTGTGAATCCTTTTCAAAATCGTCAGATATCTTTTCTAAGAATTCTGACAACAAACTCCAGGTAGCGCCATACTGGAAGATTCAAGAATTCTAACAATAAATTCCAGGTAGTGAACAACGCCATACTTGAAGATTCAAGAATTCTAACAATGAACTCCAAGTGGTGAACAAACGCCGTATTGGAAGATTCAAGAATTCTAACAATAAATTCCAGGTAGTGAACAACGCCATACTGGAAGATTCAATCATAGAGTTCTCTTACATGTGTCTGTGGAAAGTGAAGGACCTTTGGAAGGTATCACCCCATTATTGTTATACCAAGAGGGTTTGAATTATTCAATAAACCGCAGGAAATCGAGCTGTTTTAGAAGGCTCTTTCATTTGATGGCGGTCGGGATGAGAATGCTTCATAGCCATAATGGAAACAGAAGTTATATCTGGCACTCTGTAAGAAAAAAGAACGGAATAATCAGGAAGCAAAATAGATGTTCTCTCTCTCTCTCTCTCTCTCTCTCTCTCTCTCTCTCTCTCTCTCTCTCTCTCTCTCTCTCTCTCTCTCTTAGACAATATCTTTGTTATAACCAGATGGGCATGCATGTTGCTATTCCGCATGTTGCAGTAGGCATAAAATACCAATTCTAACTGCGTACATTATTTATATTCTCTTTTCCTTTACATTTATCATCCGTAACGTTGTTTGTTACCCCTACAAAACGGTGGAAATTTAGAAATCGCCAGAAAACGGGGTCAGCGTTTAGCAATACTTTTTTCTCATATCTGTACATGTTTTTTTTTTTTATTTTGGAAGTCTCAGATTTTTTCATTTGAAGGTATTCCCTTGTATAATGTTGTTCTCGTGGTATTTTGTTTCATTGACGGTAAATATGTATATATATATATATATATATATATATATATATATATATATATATATATATATATATATATATATATAAATATATATATATTATATATTTATATATATATATATATATATATATATATTATATATATATACATATATAGATATATATTACATATATAAATAAAAAAATATATATATATACATATATATGTGTGTGCGTCTTATATATATATATATATATATATATATATATATATATATATATATATATATATATATATATATATATTCAGCTTGTACTGTTTGAATTATTAATTCATTTCCGAATAGGTAAAATATTGAATTACTGAACGCAGCAGTATGAGATCGCAACTTGCATTCTCCGAAATAGTAATTTGTATGCAGGGCCAATTAATGTTTTGAACCTGGTGCTGTTGTGTATATAAATCATAAGCAAGAGTCTTGCAAAGTGAAATATTACCAGGCCCCATTTGCCTTAATCCTTCAGTTGGTAGCATTTCGTATCTTATCATAAAGCGGTTGAAAGGCATGCCTGGTATATTGTATTTTGGACACACAGCTTTGCATGTAACAAATATCTCTACGCTGTATATTACTCTGTATGTGTACAGATGTGCCGTGGATCTCGGTGTTTCATATTTGCAGGGCTGCTCTGGCAATAAACCAGCAATATATGGGTACTCGAAAGTGATATCTGTAGAGCATATTCAGCAATATTCATTTCATTTGATAAACAAATATGTCACACTTCAGTTTCATGTATAAGCCGCTCTGGGTCGCGAATGGCGTAAAATATCTGTAGAACATATTCAGCAATATTCATTTCATTTCATAAGCAAATATGTCGCACTTCAGTTTCACGTAAGCCGTTGTGGATCGAGAATGTCGTAAGAATTTG
>JANJGK010000011.1:5132807-5140307 GCA_039081455.1 Macrobrachium rosenbergii | reverse complement strand
GTATCTCGTGAAATCATTGAAAATAATCGTCTCTGAGAGGATTGCAAATGATTTGGGTTACGATGTTTCACAGAGGAGGCACACTTAACACTCCGTTTCTTCTGCTAATAAATAAACATGAAAAAGGAGATAAAGGGGAGAGTGGCTCAAAGGTTTCTCTCCTATGTGTAAGGATATATTTAGTGTTCCAGTCATATTAAACTCTGTATGAAAGAAGTACAGCGAGAGAAAGAGGTTGATTAACTAGTGCTTCTGGGCTGTTGAGTCTGGTGTTGGATAGTTATCAGGGGGAAGCAGACAACAGAGTCATTCCTTATGCCAGACATTCAACTCCACATCTTTCTTCCATGCTCATAGAGGCTGATGAAATAGATATCGATTTGCAGTGCTTACCCTTCCAAGAAGACATGGCTTCTACCATTTATATACTGTGGCCCTGCTGCCTGCGGCTGCACCAGACGTGTCAGGGCCACACAAAGTGTTGCTGTAATTGGTCAGAATGTGAGTGTGACTCAGTAAGTGTCTTGGCCGGCAATGGGAAGTGTGCTGCACTTGGTAATGGGAGGTGTGCTGCACTTCAACTCCCGATGACCTGTAATCTATTCCAGGAGTGTTTACTCAAAAATTTGAAAAGAACTGCAGCTCAGTGATGAAATCTCCGTAGTCTTGGAACAATTCATATGCCATTTTGGGTTATTAATGAGCTTCAAGAGGTCAAAAGTGGCAGTATCAAGCTGTGACAGCTGCTGCCCTGCCAGGACTGACTGTACTACATGCAGTTAGGTAACTTTCAGGCTACCTTGTGGCAATGCCCATTCCATACAGGCTCACAGATACCCAGCCCATTAGTCAGAAGAGATTGTGACCAGAATGACAACAAGGAGCTTATATTGAACTGGATGGCAGGAGCACCAACAAGAGACATGGAGAAAGGCGTGCAAACTGCCTTTATGTCTGTTAATATCAAATGGACTGATCAGTACCCAGGTATGCGTTTGGTGGTCAGTGCAATTATGTTTTAGAAATCCATTGTACGTCACTAGAAAAGATGTAAAATACTTATAGTTTAACAGATGTTATCTTTGGGTAATTCCAATTTATCTGAAGTTGAATAAAATTGTTTTGTGAGTACAAAATAAATATTGGTTTATTTTTTTCACCATAACCCACTTGCATGTTGAGCTTTCTACTAGGCTTCCGTTGTGAGTTTCAGATAATCGTCCTGCAGTCTAGAGTTACATACACTTACAGCTATCAATAAAGTCATTTGCCTCGTCGATTATAGCCTGATACAATATTCTAAATATTATAAAGTCTAGCGATATTTCGGACTATAAGTTTTACAACTTATTCTTTTTATGTATTGCATGAATGTGACAACAGAACCTCCGGCGAAGGATGCCAAAGTCTTCTAAAAAAATAATCTTCCGTTAGTTTTCCATAATTTTGGAGGGGACCCAGTTTTATTTCGGCTCTGAAAGGAGGGCGACAGATATATTCCGAATTTTCAAAAAACTTTGTGTATCTAACACCACTCCGGCCACTGGCGAGCTTCAGTTAGCATATAAAACCTTCACCCTGAAATTGATACCAGCTTTCCTTTCCGTGAAGTTGGTTTATCTCCGAAGTCTTGAGACATCCCGTACCTTACGTGGCCACCTCTGGAAAATAACTGCAGGTTTCCCTTTCCAGGAGAACAAAAGTACTTTGAGCTTGAAAGTCTGTAGATGCAAATTTGTTTTTGTTGTTGTTGTGAAATTTAATAAAATGTGATGCGAAAAACTAAGGAACGCCAAGGCCACAGGCCTGGTAAAGGTTTAGTATTTTGTGGGCGTGTTGGGGGGGGATGGGGGTTATTAGGTGAGAGAGTTGTGAAGATCAAAACTGTAAACCTTTCGTACTTTGATATGGGTTTGTTCCATCGAAATAAGATGAGAAAGAACTGCGTTTTACATTTGAAAACATTCTTTAGGCTTTTAATTGTGTATCATTTGTTGCATATCATTCCGGAAGTGTTTGAGAGAAAAAAAAACTTTGTCATTCTCTGAGTAGTACAATAATTTTGACAATTTTCTTAATCACGTAAATCATCTTGATAAGTAATAAGTTTCATAAGGCGATTGTCCTCTGTTTAGATTGATTATCAAAACTAGGAAAACTCTTAAAATCTCGCCTGGGCAAAAAGTGTGGACATTTGTTTCTGTAAGGCCTTCAGAAATGTAATTCATGTTAGATTTCGGTTAGCATGAGGAAAAGATATATCGAATATAGGAATCACGGCCGCATGCTGCAAGGAAGGTGGTTGTTGATAACTTGGCAGCAATCATTGTTGAGAGACATAATGAAGGCTTCAGAATCAGACAGGCGATAAAGAAGGGAAATACAGTTAGTTGTTTAGAATTTATATATATATATATATATATATATATATATATATATATATATATATATATATATATATATATATATATATACACACACACATATACACCCTATTCGTCTTGTTTCTAATTTCTTGATGGCCGTGTGGTATAATGCGCGTCACTGTAGTCCTGAGTTCTTGTCTTCCGTGGTTCGAGCCCACGAGACGACGAACTTATTATCATCTAATAAAATTTCCCTTTGGGTGACATATATGAAAATATATTATTTCCGAGGTAGAGCGACTTGGATATTAAAGGACGTTTGTAGCTTAACACTTGTATACGAATCACGGTGTTGCGATAAAATTCATATATATATATATATATATATATATATATATATATATATATATATATATATATATGTATATGTGTATATATATATATATATATATATATATATATATATATATATATATATGTATATATATATATATATATATATATATATATATATATATATATATATATATATATATATATATATATATATATATATCCTGTCCGTCTCTATTGTAAATAATGATCTTAATGTTTCAGATACTTTTTAGTATGCTTCTGTTATTGATGTAATTATACGAAAATAAATTCGTTTAGGTAATACTTCTCTCTCTCTCTCTCTCTCTCTCTCTCTCTCTCTCTCTCTCTCTCTCTCTCTCTCTCTCTCTCTCTCTCTCTCTCTCTCTCCCCGTTTGTTATACCTTCATTTAGGAAGCCATCCACTTTCGTGTTGTGGAATCTTCTGAAAATTGCTGTGTAATCACTGTAATAATTATTTCCCATTCCAATTTTAGGCTTATACAAATTGTTCCTCTCATTTCCCGTAATTCATTTTGACATTTTCTTCTTGTGTTTTTTAACCTGTTTTACTTTTCGTCGTGATTTTATAAATCTTGGCTGCGTAAGACATTTTGTTTCCTCCGTTCGCTTGACTTTTAACATGAGAAAGTAGTTTCACCGATATATCGTCCATAGCTGCAGGCCATTGAAACTCATTTTATATCTGGAACCTAGTGTGATTTTTTTTTCATATCCGATTCTACTACAAGTATGTCCCCAAGCTTGAAATATAGATGGTAGTAAGGGGCTCCTCATATTTTATACGTTGTGTTTATAGATACAGCACTTATTAACACACACATAGTTATATGTAGTATATACTTGTATTCTTTATATTGTCAGATGTGTACTGTACGTGGCCGAATGTTGAATGGGGAGGGAGAGTCATTTCTACACATTCACAGATAACAGAGGAGTAATTTTTTAGTAAATTTATATTACTAGATGTAATTATTTTTTGCTTTTCTGCTGAATATTTAAAGATATCGTTATTCACATAAAAAGTTGAAGGTTTATTTCTGAGAGCATTCCACAAGTTAACCAAATCGTTAGCAGTGAAACGGAAGTTTGTTTATATAGTTAATGGAAAACCCTTTATCGACATGATTTGATGATAACATGACTCATTTGTTAAGCAAATGACTCATGTTATCATCTTTGTGAAATTTATAAAGATTCAGATACACGAAAATTTCTCTTAAAGACTTTTAAGGAGGTCATAATGTATGGTAAATGTACCCCTGACCCATAGATAGTTGTATGACCTTGCGCGGAAAGGAATGAACCACTTCTGTGTAGGTGAGAGAAGAAAGTGGTTTGGTCTGAAGCAGTTACTTGTGGAATGGAAGTAAATGATGACTCCCAGTCGGGACTTCGAAAAACTTCGGCCATTAATCATTTACTGCTTCGCTTTGGATGACAAACGTGTGGTTGTCCATCACGTAACTAGTTAACGGGCATCGTTAACTAGTTCAGTGTGCACTCTTTTGGATGGTATCTTTAGGGTGAGTGGTTTGTCTAAAAGATGGGCACCACGAATCTTGACACCGGTTTGTCTAAAAGATGGGCACTACGAATGTTGTCACTGGTTTCTCTAAAAGTTGGGCACCACGAATGTTGACACTGGTTTCTCTAAAAGTTGGGCACCACGAATGTTGACACTGGTTTGTCTAAAAGATGGGTACCACGATGTCGAATGTTGACATTGGTTTGTCTAAAAGATGGTTACCACGAATGTTGACAATGGTTTGTCTAAAAGATGGGCATCACGAATGTTGACACTGGGTTCTCTAAAAGTTGGGCACCACGAATGTTGACACTGGTTTGTCTAAAAGATGGGCACCACGAATGTTGACACTGGTTTCTCTAAAAGTTGGGCACCACGAATGTTGACACCGGTTTGTCTAAAAGATGGGCACCACGAATGTTGACACTGGTTTCTCTAAAAGTTGGGCACCACGAATGTTGACACTGGTTTGTCTAAAAGATGGGCACCACGAATGTTGACACTGGTTTGTCTAAAAGATGGGTACCACGATGTCGAATGTTGACATTGGTTTGTCTAAAAGATGGTTACCACGAATGTTGACAATGGTTTGTCTAAAAGATAGGGATCACGAATGTTGACACTGGTTTGTCTAAAAGATGGGCACCACGATGTCGAATGTTGACAATGGTTTGTCTAAAAGATGGTTACCACGAATGTTGACAATGGTTTGTCTAAAAGATGGGCATCACGAATGTTGACACTGGTTTGTCTAAAAGATGGGCACCACGAATGTTGACACTGGTTTGTCTAAAAGATGGGTACCACGAATGTTGACACTGGTTTGTCTAAAAGATGGGTACCACGAATGTTGACACTGGTTTGTCTAAAAGATGGGCACCACGAATGTTGACACTGGTTTGTCTAAAAGATGGGTACCACGAATGTTGACACTGGTTTGTCTAAAAGATGGGCACCACGATGTCGAATGTTGACATTGGTTTGTCTAAAAGATGGTTACCACGAATGTTGACAATGGTTTGTCTAAAAGATGGGCACCACGAATGTTGACATTGGTTTGTCTAAAAGATGGGTATCACAGAACCTCGTTATATACACTGAAGAAGATACTTATGCTATTAACAGTTATTTAGAGAGAGATTCAAGGCTAACTGTTCCGAGGACTTAACCAGATACTATAATGTACTTTGGTAACAAGTACCTAAGATTTTGTTAGACTTCGTTAAAATGTGCCACCATGACTATCCGCACTGTCCCAGCAGATAAGATCAAGAAACTTGACTAAAATGCCTTCAGCCATGTACTGTAGGTTGAGCTTTGGGGACAAGGGAAGTTTGACAGACACATCGATGGACAAACTTATCCAGGAGCGTTTCCTTCTTCCCGTGACTTTTGTTAGAGGCGAACAAGACTCTGGCAAATGCTGGGTAACTGTAGGAAGCACTGGTTAGATCTGCCGTTAAGTCGCTGACTTGCATTCAGTCTGTTTGTGAGACATGCACGCGATAAGTTGCCGACATATTTATGAAACGTTTTCCTGCAGTGTGGACGACCCCCCCCCCCCCGAGTGGTGGCCCATGAAGTGTCAGGCAAAGTAGTTTTGGAGAACATAATGAGACATGCCCCATGTGCTTTGAACAGAAAATTGTGATATAGATATGAATGCCATAATTGAATATAGATATGGATGCCATATTTAAAAGTTTAGTAGAGGCGAGTTGAGATGAAAGAAAACGTTATGGACAAAATATGAAATAAGTAGAACATGGGCTTGATATGCAGTTAAGGAAAAGAAACCAGGTGGGGGAGAGAGAGAGAGAGAGAGAGAGAGAGAGAGAGAGAGAGAGAGAGAGAGGAAGGGGAGGAAATTCGCAGAGAATCCAGTCTGGTTCCTACGCCTAGGGTGAAATTATACTTTGTCTCCTAAATTTCGGGTTACATAAAACGCCTCAGTTCTCGCCGTCCACCAACCGTATCAAATGGACTAATTATAACATGAAATTAGTAGTGTCACATTTGAAGGCAGGTTGCTGGTTCGTCTTTGTCTTTTGTCTCCCCCCCCCGGGCTGCTGACATATCTTAACTAGGTGTTGAAAATATTATTATTATTATGTTGATGATCTGGTTAATGTCTCTTTGTTATATTTTATGATTTTAAGGAGCATGCGCAGTCAGCTTTCGTGGTTGTTGCACTTTGAGAATTTATTGTTTGAAGACTGATTTTTTATTATCTGTATATTTTTATTTATGTTAGCGGTCAGTTTTCATAGTCTGTGAATTAATTACCATTAGTGATTTAAGCCTTTAGGAAAGTGAAGCGTGTTATTTTTGAAATGGAACCTCAACTTCTGGAAAGTGCTTGAGGTTGCGTTTGCCTGTACACTGTAGATTTGGTTCGAATTTATAACTAAAACAACCGTAATTATGGTAAGGGATGATATACTCGTAGTATCAACCTAAAAAAAATTATTACCATTTCTTTCAAAATTTTCTGCAATTTTGTTATTTACTGTCAGTTTAATTTATCGCCGTCAGTTTCCAAAAAAAAAGTTTGCTTTTACACAAACGTATTTAAATAAAAAAATACTCACTGTAGCATGAGTCTTAAGATGGAGAAGCAAATCCACAGTTATGTATATGTACATGTATTTAAAAATAAATCTGTATAGATAGCTTTCGGGAGATTGAAAAGGGGAACCGAACAGGTTCCAGAAAGCTATCTATACTGATTGATTCTTACCCAGCTGAAAATCGTGGGAAGTAACTAAATTTAACTAACCTTTAAAAATCACGGTAACAAAGGATAACTGCAAGCTATTTATGATAACACCGTATCCATTATAGCCACATTAGCATAAGGGCATTATTCTTGAGATGACAAGAAACCGTTGGGGATGATAGATTGTATAACACATCTTCATATTTGTTGAATATCTGTTAACCTCAAAGCTTTCCTTTGACAAAAATGGAATAGTTGCATATTCAATATTTAACGCGAATCATGTTAAATATTGAATATGTATATATGTATATGTATATGTATATGTATATATATACACACAAATTTCTGACTCACATTGTCTTGTTCCACAAGCCCTTGTAAAATAAAAAAAAAATGAATGTTATAACTAATAATTCAGTCATTTGCATTCCAAATGTTGCACGTAACTGGATTTGCAACAGTGTCTTATTTAGCCTTAAAAACATAAATTTTTGAAAGAAACGAAGATG
>JANJGK010000011.1:5116860-5132707 GCA_039081455.1 Macrobrachium rosenbergii | reverse complement strand
CTAATGTATTTATGTGTATCTATGTGTGTGCGTGCGTGTGTATAAATATACAATATATATATATATATATATATATATATATATATATATATATATATATACACAGTATATATATGTATATGTACACATCTATACATATATATATATATTGATTGATTGATTACTGGATAGAATAGATGAATTTCTTTTCTTCAAAATATAATCAAATCTCCGTCTCAGCTTGAAATGATATATAGCTTAACAATAACCTAATTATTAGAGTTGCATATTTCTGCCGTAACGGTGTATTGCATACAAACAATTCTTGCTAAGGAAAATATATAATATCATGCATAACGTACACTTCTGTCTTCAAGCAACGACTGGGATTCAAGCACAAGACCTTCTCGGCGCTCTTGCCCAGAACGCAACTTCATTATCCCAAACACGTGTATAATAATAATACCATAAGAGCAGGTGTAGCAAACACGTGTATAATATCATAAGAGCAGGTGTAGCAGCATATTGCTTATATCAGCAGGGTGGGGGAAGGCGTTATAGGTGTAATACATACAGTTCCCAAAATGCATTGCACTGAGCCCAAGTTGTGTATAATTAATCGCCCACTGTACCCCGAGGTCCAAATAGCGATGCGTAATTACTTTCGAATTATACCGCCTGAATAAAAGATGGTTCCCGATCTTTGACTTTGGTTTAATAGTCGCGAATGTTGGGTGCAATTGAATTGCCTATAATTTGTCAGACTGGCAGAGAGAGAGAGAGAGAGAGAGAGAGAGAGAGAGGCGGCGAAATGAGAAAGGAATTGGATTCCAAGAACTTGAACATAGAATTTAAATGGAATTAGCAATATCTAAGAAGCGAAATCCAACGTGTCTGGGACTTAATTGAAAGCGTTGCTGATTGTTGTAAACTGGAATAGCATAAGAAACATCTCGTAAAAGAACAATCATTCATAACTTGAATAACATATTCATGCCCAATCAAAGACAGTTATATAATTCCGAATACTCTTTGAAGGATTCGCCGTATTATTTAATTTCTTAAGTTTTGGTTAGCCAGAAATTATATATATATATATATATATATATATATATATATATATATATATATATATATATAATATGTATGTATAAATATATATATATATATATATATATATATATATATATATATATATATATATATATATATATATATATATATATATATATATACATATATATATATATATATATATATATATATATATATATATATATATATGTGTGTGTGTGTATATAAGTCATTGTCATAAACACGTTAATTTGAACTGTAAGAGGTTCATCCTCGTTGTGGGATTGTGCCGTCAGCGCACTTCATGCGACGCACTGTAGGCATTACTTAAGGGTCTGTGCAGCGTGCCTTCGCCCCCCTGGCTGCAACCTCTTTCATTCCTTTTACTGTACCTCCGTTCGTATTCTCTTTCTTCCATCTTACTATCCACCCTCTCCTAACAATTGATTCATAGTGCAACTGCGAGGTTTTCCTCCTGCTACACCTTTCAGTCCTTCTTACTGTCAATTTCCGTTTTAGCGCTGAATGACCTCATAGGTCCCAGTGATTGACCTTTGACCTAAATTCTATATTCAGTTCAATTCGGTTCAATGCTATACCTACTGCCAACACAACAGCATTACTTTTAAGATGCGGCGATAATTCACAAAACGATTGATTGAGGATTAGGAAAAGAATGTCGTCCGCTCAAAGAAAGGTCGACGGAAGAATGACCTAGAATGACCTGTAAAGAAAGGAAATGCGTCCTCAAGGTTGACTGAAGTATGGCGTCAAGACCTATTTACGGCCCAAAGTCTGTTTTTCATCACCGGTAAATCCTGAAAGTTTTTTTTTTATTTTTTTTATTTCTTGACGATCAGCAAAAACTCTCAAGATGCCTTTCGCTCTGTTCTACGTTCATGTTTTTTCTCAGAATCTGTGATGGGTGAATCTGTAATGGGTGAGCGGATGGGGAAAGTCAAGCGTCAAATCAAATGTTCTCCAAGACTGTTCGTAGGCTTAGTTTATGTATGTCAGTTTTCTCTCTCTCTCTCTCTCTCTCTCTCTCTCTCTCTCTCTCTCTCTCTCTCTCTCAACAAGTCACAAGACTCCAATCATCATGTATTCATCTTATCATACTCTCTCTCTCTCTCTCTCTCTCTCTCTCTCTCTCTCTCTCTCTCTCTCTCTCTCTCTCTCTCTCTGAACAAGTCACAAGACTCCAGTCATTAAATATTGAACTTATTATTCTCTCTCTCTCTCTCTCTCTCTCTCTCTCTCTCTCTCTCTCTCTCTCTCTCTCTCTCTCTCTCTCTCTCTCTCTCTCTTCTAAAACTATAGTGACTGGGGAACTGTTCAGACTCTCTCTCTCTCTCTCTCTCTCTCTCTCTCTCTCTCTCTCTCCTCTCTCTCTCCTCTCTCTCTCTCTCTCTCTTCTAAAACTATAGTGACTGGGGAACTGTTCAGACTCTCTCTCTCTCTCTCTCTCTCTCTCTCTCTCTCTCTCTCTCTCTCTCTCTCTCTCTCTCTCTCTCTCTCACATTAAGTGTTATGTAACCGAACCGCTGGGTCCAAAATAAGGACGCTGAACAAAGATGCCATGGTCAGGCTTGCCAGTGATTGAAGGTGCCAGAGTGCGAGCGGGCTTTTGAACGGTACCTAACGTCTCTAGGGTCGGGACTTGCCGTTTTGAGCCTCTCTCTAATGTTGCCATAATTTTTGTTTAGATGGGTACGATAGTATATTCATTAACGAGCAATTTCCAGTAAAAGTTTGCGAATTATACTCACTTTTCCTCAGCCTTTCTTCCATTCTCTCCACGCGTCCAAGCCTTCTCAAAATTCACTGGCTTGCCTTTTCATTTGTAGCCAGTGTTAACCTTTTAGTTTTCTGTAAAAGAAAACTATTGTGCCGGCTTTGTCTGTCCGTCCGCACTTTTTTTTGTCCGCCCTCAGATCTTAAAAACTCCTGAGGCTAGAGGGCTGGAAATTGGTATGATGATCATCCACCCTCCAATCATCAAACATACCAAATTGTAGCCCTCTAGCCTCAGTAGTGTATATTTTATTCAAGGTTAAACTTAGCCATAATCATGCGTCTGGCAATGATATAGGACAGGCCACCACCGGGCAGGGGTTAAATTTTCATTGGCTGTGGCTCATGCAGGATTATACCGAGACCACCGACAGATAGATCCATTTTCGGTTGCCGTGATTATAGCGGCTGTACAGAAAACTCGATTGTGCAGAAGAAACTTCGGCGCAGTTTTTCACTTGTTTACTTCGCCTCTAGTTTCTCCCCCTTTCAATCCAGATGCAAACATAATAGTATGTAAAATTTTATATACTTTATAAAACTCTTATTCAGACCCGAAAATTGCAGTGAATCGTAAAATGGACAAAAAGGTTCTTTACAGATGGAAGGGAATGACTTCCTTTATTACAGGTTCATAGAGAATAAGAAAGGCTCCGCTCCATTTAATATATTCTGGGGACTGGGCGTTAGCAATCAAGATCGAGGGCTTTTGCAACAAACAGTGAAGGAAGAGATTGTGCATATTTGACGGTAAAAGCAAAGTGATACGATTTCTACATCAGACCTCATCAATTTCGATCAATTGTTTTGTGATTTCGGAAATTCCACTTTTAAGTAGAATGATATCCTTCTCCCAGACATCTTTCATCCACTTCTATATCCTTCTCCCAGACAATCTTTCATACCTTTCATCCACTTCTATATCCTTCTCCCAGACAATCTTTCATACCTTTCATCCACTTCTATATCCTTCTCCCAGACAGTCTTTCATCCACATCTTTAGCCCTCTCCCAGAGAATCTTTCATCCATTTCTATATCCTTCTCCCAGACAATCTTTCATCTGCTTCTATATCCTTCTCCCAGACAATCTTTCATCCACTTCTATATCCTTCTCCCAGACAACCTTTCACCACTTTTATTTCCTTCTCCCAGACAGTCTTTCATCTACTTTTATATCCTTCTCTCAGACAGTCTTTCATCCAATTCTATATCCTTCTCCCAGACAGTCTTTCATCCAATTCTATATCCTTCTCCCTGACAGTCTTTCCTTTCATCCACTTCTATATCCTTCTCCCAGACAACCTTTCATCCGCTTCTGTATCCTTCTCCCAGACAATCTTTCATACCTTTCATCCAATTCTATATCCTTCTCCCAGACAGTCTTTCATCCAATTCTATATCCTCGCAGACAATCTTTCATCCACTTCTGTATCCTTTTCCCAGACAGTCTTTCATCCAATTCTATATCCTTCTTCCAGACAATCTTTCATCCACTTTTATATCCTTCTCCCAGACAGTCTTTCATCCAGTTCTATATCCTTCTCCCAGACAACCTTTCATCCATTTTTATATCCTTCCCCCAGAAAATCTTTCATACCTTTCATTCACTTCTATATCCTTCTCCCAGACAATTTTCCATCCACTTCTATATCCTTCTCCCAGACAATCTTTCATCCACTTTTATATCCTTTCACCCAATTCTATAAACGAAACATACCGACATCAGACAAGCAAGTGATTTTTTGAGAATTCCAAGAAGATTATCCCATGGCCGGCCTTGACCTTCTGAATCCGGTTATTTGATTTTATATATAAATCCGTTTTTCATAATGGTTAAGGGGAATGGCGCCGACTTCATGAACCGAGCGATATGTTTTCTTTTGCGGTGAAAGTAAAGAAAAATGTTGTACATTAATGTGGCCTCTGGCCGAAGGCTGCCTCGCAGCTGGTGCTTCCGTCCTCGGCGACCCTGGGTTGGGAGAGGAAAAGTTTTAGCCATTTTACACCATTTCCCCACTGCAAATCTTATTGTTTTCTTTGTGAAACCCTTACGTCCACACACAAACGCACACGCGCAAACACACACACACATATATATATGTATGTATATATATATATATATATATATATATATATATATATATATATATATATATATATATATAATATATATATATATATATATATATATATATATATATATATATATATATATATATATATAATATATATATATATATATATATATATATATATATATATATATGTATGTATGTATACATATGTATGGATGTATTCAGCAGCATGGCCGCAGCTGCGCTCGTGACTTGCAGTGAGGTGGGGACAGCCACGAGTTTATTAAAACAGCCAATTCTGCTATACATTATCCTAATTTTTAAAGGTTTATACGTAAGAGAAGAAGCCGTAGAGGAAAAATGAAACGGAAAATTGTCAGAAATTTTAAGAAATTCTAAGAAATCAGTCGAAGCGTTCTTCTCATCATAAGTGGAGACTCTAATAGCAAGTTTTTTTCGGCGCAATCGAGTTTTCTGTACAGCCTCTACAGCGCATAATCAAGGCCACCTAAAATAGATCTATCTTTAGGTGGTCTCGGTATAATGCTGGAACATAAAGGTGTTAATATTTAAGAAGTGGGAAAGGCGATGAAGACAGAGGAGAGTGGCGCAGTGTTTATGCTGGTTTAATGGGCTGCTGTTGAGCCATCTTTGAAGGTGTAGGAAAAGGCTATTGTTGTGAAAGTTAAAACTACACAGAGAATCGTCAGTGATTCAGCAGCAGTTATGGAATGAGTGAGACATTAGTTAATGTCTTGACTTTACACTGATGTCACTGTCCATCAGGGGATACAGTTTGTGATTACATACGGTGTATATATATATATATATATATATATATATATATATATATATATATATATATATATATATATATATATATATATATATATATGTGTGTGTGTGTGTGTGTGTGTGTGTGTGTGTGTGTGTGTGTGTGTGTTTTTGTGTGTGTACGCGCGCGCGCGCTTATTGCCTATTAACTGTTACTTAAAAATCGGCAGTCGAGAAAGGGACTACAAGGGGAAATTAGCATGAAAAGCAGCAAAGGAGGTGGCATTATATGTTTATGATATTATGTTTTAAAGGCGTGAATGCGAAGCACTGCCTGCTGCTGTTTGCAAGAGATTCCTGCAGCAATCGCGGTTGGTCACAGCGACAAGTGTAATGAGTTTTATAGTCTTAATACAAGCAGGTACAGCGGGGGTGTGCAGCACTGCTCCAGGTAGAGAGGTATTGACGATAGAGTTGGGATTTCACAGAAACGGCAACCAATGGAAATGGTCCTTGAATCTTAACTGCGTACTTCAGGAGATTAGTTCGCCCTTGTATTTGTAGTCTGTATATATACTGTTTATATTTGTATGTACTGGGCCTTTTTATTTTTCTGAAAATTCAGTTTCGAAATCATGTTTTTTTTTTTTTTTAGATTTACATTAACATTTTAGGTTATTATAAGGTAAAGTCATTGAGTAATGTTAACCACAAGCGAACAGTCTTTTGTAATTTGATTCAACGAAGATCTTGTAGCTGGAGTCCCCAAGAACATTCGGTTATTTAAGATCTCTTCAGCTGTAACGAAGAAGCTGGCTGCCGACGGAATCCAAATGAGAGACTCCCTTTGATTTCACAGACAAAGGAATATTGTCGGGGAAATAATGCGCCTAATCATATCAAGGGATGAAAGCTGTGGAGTATAAACAACCGAAGAGGAGGAGGTGGGGGAGGAGGAGGAGGATGAGGAGGAGATGGATGAGGAGGAGGAGGAAGATGATGATGATGATGAGGAGGAGGAGGGGGAGGAGGAGGAGGAGATGGATGAGGAGGAGGAGGAGGAAGATGATGATGATGAGGAGGAGGGGGAGGAGGAGGAGGAGGAGGAAGAGGAAAATGATGATGATGATGAGGATGAGGAAGAGGAGGATGATGATGATGACGAGAAGGAGGAGGATGATGATGATGATGATGATGATGATCAGGAGGAGGAGGAGAAGGATGATGATGAGGAGGAGGAGGAGGAGGAGGAGGAGGAGGAGGAGGATGATGACGATGATGATGATGATGATGATCAGGAGGAGGAGGAGGAGGAGGAGTTCCCCTTTCTCTTTTTATCCCTGGCTTCCCCCGAGGCACTGGAGAAATTGTTTATTCGGTTGAGTGGGTGTACGCCGTGTTTTTCTTCTACAGTTCCTGGAAAGGTAGCCTCTTTAGAGCAATTGCTATAAAAGAAAGTTGAAAAAGAACACAGATATTAAATAACCTGATGCGCGCTCTCTCTCTCTCTCTCTCTCTCTCTCTCTCTCTCTCTCTCTCTCTCTCTCTCTCTCTCTCTCTCTCTCTAAAACGATGCTTTGGACTTCCGGAAAATCTAGATTGATTTTGTGAGTTCAATTCTCAAGTGGCTCTGTATGTTCACACACACATATATGTTTGTGTATATATATTCATGACACAAAAGTTAAGCCACGAATACCCCTTAACATCGAGTTCACTTTACCTTGGGAATAACTTGGGCAAAAAGGTGGAGGTTATTCCCAAAGTTATGTGAATTCATATTGTGAGGTATTTGTGGATTAGTATTTGTAAACATAGTAAATCCTCATGTGTGTATAGGGGGCAAAATTTATACATACACACACATAATATATATATATATATATATATATATATATATATATATATATATATATATATACTGTATATGTGAATGTGTGTGCTGAATCAGCTATAAATTTCGCTGTCATTTTTGACGTAAATAATTTGTGACTATCTAAACCAAGAATTAATGTAGTGCTTTGTCGCTGGAACTAGCCTTCGAGACAGAGAAATGCATTATATATATATATATATATATATATATATATATATATATATATATATATATATCTTGCTTGAAAATTATAATGCATTTCTCTGTCTAGAAGGCCAGTTCCAGCGACGATGCACTACATTAATTCTTGGTTCAGATAGTCACAAATTATTTACGTCAAAAATGACAGTAAAATTTATAACTGATTTTGCAGTCGCTTGGTTCTTATTGTGAGTACATTATGTGTATTACTTGGTAAAGTTCTCTGCCTCCTGAGTATTTATAGATGTGGGTAATAAATTTAAAGTTGGAAATGGCCTTTTGTTCTCTGCTATAAATGAAAACACTTGTCGTTATGATAAATGAAACTCATTTTAGAAATACTGGCCAAAAATAGTGTTTATATGATTTTTGCTCTGTAATGGCAGTCTTAAAAAGCAGAACACTATGTATTATTAAAAATTATGTTTGTGTATGTTGTGTATGGTGCAGAAATGAATAGAACAGTTCCTTTACTCGCGGTGGATATTTTCTTATTGGGAAGCATCGAAATTCATTTCGTCATTGAAAGATTTTATTATTGAACTTACCAACGGCAATTAATATAGTTTAGTTTTAAAGTGAGATAACCAGTATGCATACATACATCCAGATATATAATATATAAATATACTAATCTATATATATATATATATATATATATATATATATATATATATATATATATATATATATACATACATACATACGTATACATATATATCCTTTTACTATTTTTATTTTAGCCTTTGCACTTAAGATGTCTGCGCACAAATCTCATGTACTTGTGTCTAGCGTATAGTATTTATGCACATTTTTGATAAGATGAAAAATACCTAGCTAATTGTATTTATGCATCCTTTCTATAGGCTAAAGAAGAACAGGGCAAGGACTTTTACTCATTTAGGGCCAAGGGAAAACTTCGAATGTCTTGTATGAGCTGGAATCACTCTTGGGTGAAATGCTGTACAGAGGGCCTCTGGTCCATACTCGGGAGCATCAGGCGTTAAACTAATCCTGGTGTTCCTTAGGCCTAGAAATATCCAAAGTGCGCGCCATCTAAGTTATGTAATAATGTGCCCGAGAGAGAAAGTTGGATCATAACGAAGGCAACTTGTCGAAGACTCGGCGCTGCTCAGAGGAAGTTGATTCATCTTGGGCTGAAGTTGTCGACGAGATCAAGTTGAATTACTACGAAGCCAAGGATTCTAATTTCGAAACGGCGGTAGCAACGTGGCTTCAATTTTTGCGTGCGTGGAAGCTTTCCTGCGATCCTCCCGTCCACGCCCTTTCTTTGTCGTATTTAGCTTCGGTACTTTTCGTTTGCAATCTTTTTCGTATTCTTTTTTCCCCTCTCTTCTAGATCTGTTCCTCCCCTTTCCCCTCACTTCTGCGTATATTCACAGATATTCACGGACTCCTTTGTGTGTCGCTTCTCCATTCTCTTTTTCAGTTCTCGCTTTTGTTTTGGGGTTCCCTTATCACCTTTGCATCGTTCCTTTTATCAAGGTTTACTTCCTTTTCATTTTACTCCTTCAATTAATGTCCGTCTTTCCCGCTTCCCTTTCAAGTTGCTCTGCCCTGTGTTCTTTTTCTCTTGCTTTTCACTTTGTGCGCTCCTGCGTATTTGTTTTTCCTTTCGTCGTGCGACTCCTGATTCATCTTCGTAGATTCTAGCTGATTAGTCTCCTACCGACGAACTTGTGGGATTATACTTTTTAGTGTTCCGTAAAAGAGCACGTCTGTCCGTCCGCCCTCAGATCTTAAAAACTGAGGCTAGAGGGCTGCAAATTGGTATGTTGATCATCCACCCTTCAGTCGTCAAACATACCAAATTGCAGCCCTGTAGCCTCAGTAGTTTTGATTTTATTTAAGGCTAAAGTTAGCCATAATCGTGCATCTGGCAAAAAAAAAATATATCTTAGTTTAACCAGACGACTGAGCTGATTAACAGCTCTCCTAGGGCTGGCGCGAAGGATTAGATTTATTTTACGTGGCTAAGAACCAACTGGTTACCTAGCAACGGGAACGATATAGAACAGGCCACCACCGGGCCGTTGTTAAGTTTTCATGGGCTGGGGCTCATACAGCGTTATACCGAGACCACCCAAAGATAGATCTATTTTCGATGGCCTTGATTATACGCTGTGGAGGCTGTACAGAAAACTCGATTGCGCCGAAGAAACTTCGGCGCATTTTTTTACTTGTCATATATCCATTAGTCTGTCTATTCATGAATGTGTCTGTCACGGTTGCCTTGTCTTCGCAACTACCCCCTTGTTGAAGGAATTCAAGTCGAACTTGGCACCAGGGAAGACCATCATGCATAAATGTGCTTTGGGTGGTAATTCGACCTCCGTGGTTGAAGGGATTTCTCTCAGAATTGGTGCATGTTACAGATCTCCTTGAAGGGATATCGCCCACACTTCTGTCTGTCTGTCTGTCTGTCCATATAAGTGTGCTCGTCAAGCTTACGTTGTCATCACAGCTCGTCGTAACTGATCAAAGTGATTGCAATTAATCTTAGCATAAACGAAGACCATCGTGCATGGATGTACACGAAGGGATATAACCCATTTATCTCTGATGCAGTATTCCGTCACGCTTGTCTGGTCGTGGCAACTTGACCAGAATAGAAGTGATTTCAGGTAATTTGGCACAAAGGTGGACCATCATGCGCAGACGTGCGTGAAGGAGGACTGCCGTCTGCCCGTGTGTATGTTATACTTTACCTTGCCATTGCAAGTCTGTGTAGTTGAAGTTTATTCCCGATAAACTTGGCTCAGGGTAATTTAGGCATAGGCGTTGATGGAGGAGGTCATTTGTCTTGCTTTCCGGTCTGTCAGTAAGTGAGTCTCCCTACTCTTTAACTTGGCGCCGTAACCCCTGATGCACAGTTGAATGGATTGCTGTCAGACTCGGTAAAAGGCAGACCAGCGTACAAAGGTGTACTTGAAGAGAGATTATTATGTACATAGCTGTCATCAGTCGGCATGCTCTTAGGATGCCTGTTAGTTATGGGAGACTGTGTCAAGGCTGTGGTCTTGTCACACGAGGGTAAATTTCGGTAGGAGAATAAACTGTCCAGTTGTATCTATAAAATAATTGTTTGGAATTACAGTTATATCTTTTTGACGGTGGAAAGACCAGTTATGCATGACAGCAGTACAACCTAGACATTGCAAGGAGACATAAAATGAGTAATACAGAGTAAGTGTGAAAACGAGCAATGTAAAGGAATCATGCGACCAGCTGGCTCTCGATATTGCTTGCGCAGATATCTTGGAGACTGTGAAGCATGGACTGTACAAGTGGGATGAGATCCTTTCGAGAACAATGCCTTAAATCATATTCATAGAATAACTGAATTTGAGAAGTTGATTATTTATCGAAATCTCTCAAATGAATATGAACGTCTCCTTGGCCATGGGAGCAGTACTTCTTTGCTAAGACGGGAAAATCACACAAAAACCTGTATAGAAGCTGCTCAGAACAGAAGTGTGTGCAGTATCTACAGAATAGGGGACTCTGTTTGAAGCTTAGCTAGTCTTGTGCTTAAAGTGATCCATTCAAGGCTTGGAGTTACTTCATTGTAAGCCGATAATTCTGACAGATCAGGAGGGCTGTTGCCAGATTTTGGTAACAGGATAGCAGAGTGTCAGAAGATATGGCAGGAAAGGAATCGGTCATAGTTTGCTTTTACAACACGTTTCAGTTTGCTCACTGAGAGAGGTTTGACGTCACAAAATTTTTTGTTTTGGGGTTCGTTTCATTTAATCATAAATCATATTATAATTCGCAGTGTACTTAAAACTCAGGCCCTGAAAACAGTAGTTCAACGTTTGATCCCTTCTGAACGACGAAATGAATCGTTTCAATTCCAGATTGTAATCTTTATGGGGTGCACTAGGAGCAAGAGCCCATGGAGGGTTAGTGCCGTCAGTGCACCTTATGCGGTGCATTGTAGGCATTACTTAAGGCTCTTTGCAGAGTGCCTTCGGCCCCTAGCTGCAGTCCCTTTCACTCCTTTTACTGTACCTCCTTTCGTATTCTCTTTCTTCCATCTTACTTTCCAGCCTCTCCTAAAAATTCATTCACAGTGTAACTGCTTTCAGGTTTTCTTCCTGTTACACCTTTCAAGCCTTTTACTGTCAATTTCTGTTTCAGAGCTGAATGACCTCATAGGTTCCAGTGCTTGGCCTTTGGCCTAAATTCTATGCCCAGTATTCAGTATTCCATTAGGAGCAAGAGCTAGAAGACCTTAAGAAAGTATCCGCTTGATAATGCCACAGTCTGGCGAAACAGCTGTCGTGACAAAAAAAAAACAATTCAAGAAAAATCTGCATATTTTTCAGTAGAGAACTAACACATGAGAAATAGACAACAATTCTGGCGATCAGAATATCCATTGCAAAATATTTACTGAAACGAAAATCACGTGACTGGAAATGCTATGCCTTCAACTTTATACACATGCACACACACATATGTGTGTATATATGTATATATATATATATATATATATATATATATATATATATATATATATATATATATATATATATATATATAAATATACATACATACATACATACATATATATACTGTATATATATGCACATATATACATACATATATATATATATATATATATATATATATGTGTGTGTGTGTGTGTGTGTGTGTGTGTGTATTGTGTGTTTATTGCTTTGTAATCCTGTATGACTGGGTTCTGAGTGAGTACGTGTATTCATACATTTATGCCAGTACCGAGACACACTTCAGCTGGGATTAATTTTGCTACTGCAAATCTGAAACGGCCACGTATTTGGTATGAGCCAAACTTTTATTCATTTTCGTCGGGCCGAGCTTCATACGTTTTCCATGCAGAGTTGTTTCACTAACGCGGGATATTTCTCTTAATAGAGACAGTGACTTCGGTAACAAATGATCTCGTTAGATGGGGAGCCGTTTGTCGCAGCTGACGTGAGAGGGACAGGGGAGGATCGCGCGAGAATTAAAAAGAGAAACGGAAAAAGGGATTTTGTCAGGGTCGGAGCAGGACGTTAAATGAGAGAATAACCCGAGTGAGAATTGACGACGTAACACAAGGGAAGGCTGAGAACTAATGACAAGGGGGGAGGGGTGGGTGGGTGGGTGGAGAATTACTCTTTTGCATGTGGAGTGTTGTCATTCGGAAAAATGCGTCGGCGTCTAAGAATGGGTGTGAAGGATTTGGCACGGTGCCAACTTTCGCTTGTAATCGTAGGTAGTGCTTCCTTTTTAGTGGCTTTGGTCTTTATTTTTGCATTTATTGGTCAGTGACTTACAGCTTCCAGCGAAGAATGTCTCAGATAATACTGGAATCTAGTAGAAATTTGTTGGGGGAAGAGAGAGAGAGAGGTTGACTCTACATGTTCTAATTCATGTGAGAATAGGAAAATACAACCAAAAAAGTCTGTATTTCAGGTGTGTGTGTGTGTGTGTGTGTGTGAGAGAGAGAGAGAGAGAGAGAGAGAGAGAGAGAGAGAGAGAGAGAGGCTGATTCTCTATGTTCTAATTGATATATAAGAATAAAAAGAATACAACCCAAAGAGCCTGTGTGTTTCAGGTGAGAGAGAGAGAGAGGGGGGGGAGGCGGTTTGATTCTCCATGTTCTAATTCATGTAAGAATAAAAAGAATACAACCCAAAAAGTCTGTGTGTTTCAGGCGAGAGAGAGAGAGAGAGAGAGAGAGAGAGAGAGAGAGAGAGAGAGAGAGAGAGAAATGTACCACACACATATTGGAAACATACCACACACATATTGGAAACATCAGAGCATAATTAAAATTCCTTTCACAGCGAAGCGCCAGATCAAAGAAATTTCCACCATATTAACTCAGTCAAGGTTCTTTGTCTTGTTATCAAGAAATATGTTTTTCTTTGTCTTGCTCCTTTTCTTTTTTATCAGTGACCCCCACAGGCTGATGTTTTATTTTTTTCCCCTCCGCGTCTTTCATTAAATGTAAAGTGTGGCTGTTTCGAATTTTTAAAACATTTGCGATCTGAATTTCCATCCTTAAAAAGACTTATTGCAGTTGTCTTCTACTGATTCGTTGGATTCGGAATAAAAAAAAAAATAAAAAGCTTTTAAAGCACTCTAGTGTTTGATAGAACTCGGAAGAAATGAGCGCATTTAATGGATTTTCTAAAGAATCAAAGAAATATCGAATAACTCCGAAAGAAGAAAGCTAGTCATACTATAATGCACTTGCTGCATTGTCCTTGCCATCTCCTGTAGAATCGAGATAGAAGGGTTTGTTTATATTTTCATAATTTCGTCTAAGAATGGAAAATGGACGGAAAGCTAACCCTGGTGTTCTAGAATTCATATATATAGATTTTTGTTCTTGTGTATAAACCTTCATTGGATTTGCCATGATTGATATTTTAATAACTTTGTATAAGAATGAAAAATAGTGGGGTATAGACTTTCATTGGATTTGGCATGATTGATATTTTAATAATTTTGTCTAAATGGAAAATAGATGGAAAGCTAGCCCCGGTGCTCTAGAATTTAAGTAATCCGTTCTGACAAAGTCACACTTCTTTGTCATAGTCCATAACAATAATTCTTTCTCAGGAGTCGGCTCCCACCTGGGGTATCTACGCAACGTATCTTGGAGGTATACCTGCTCATTACGTCAATTCGACTGCTGACGCAATATGGAGGTAGACAAAGTTCCGCCTGCAAGGGGGATTTTGGGGGGAAGTGAGCAGACCTTCTATTTCTCTTGGCCTTGGCTCCACTACTGTATATACCTGTTTGGAGCGATTTGGAAGGTATAAGCCGAGGACACCTTGGAGATGTTTTTCTGGTGAATAATTGATTCCCCATTCTCTGAGACGCTTTCCTTCAGCCAGTGTTCAGAAAAGCAAGTAGACGTTTGTTCTTGTGTAGAGACCTTCATTGGATTAAGGTAGAATGAGGTCGGAAGAGGATTTTATTACAGTTGTTTGGGTATTTCTTAAGAATTATTAGCTCCGCGTCTTATCAAAGTATATTCCAATTATCGTACTGAATTAAGTTTTACAAATTATATACGCTTACAGTTACCAATAATACCTGAGAATCAGATTTTGCCACACGTCAGCATTTTGCGTGTAGATGGCCGGAAAAAATTTTTGTACAGAATGCATTGCGATAAAGTAACCATATAAGTAATTTGTAATATAGATCAACGAGTTCATTTTAAACATACCTGTATTAAAAACATGTCAGTATATCAGAAGAAGAGATATGGAACTGAGAAACTGTATCGGACAAATAAAGAAATATCGAGGTTTATCAGGCACTACATTGAACGGTTTTCGAAAAACAGCAAAGTATCATTGCGAACAATGCGAGTGAAATTGATACTGGACGGCAGAACATGAAGGCTCGTGCAGTGCAACACTGAAATTTCATTGTTTTCATTTATGTTGTTTTTCCCATATCCGGGTAGCATTTTCCCGAGATGTAATCGAGTATCGAGACCTTTCCTAGCAAAAAAGCGGGACGCCATATCTTGAAAACAAACTATAGAATTTTTTGAAAATAATCTCATTACGTTTCCTACACCCAAATTACTTTAAGAAAATAATCTCATTATGATTCCCACACCCAGATTACTTTAGGAAAATAATCCCATTGTGATTCCCACACCCAAATTACTTTAGGAAAATAATCTCATTATGTTTCCCCACACCCAGATTACTTTAGGAAAATAATCTCATGTTTCCACACCCAGATTACTTTAGGAAAACAATCTCATTATGTTTCTCACACCCAAATTACTTTAAGGGTACCAATCTGACCTAACCTAACCTAACCCAACCTAACCTAACATAACCTAGGGGCATGGCAAAAAAACCGGGGCTGGTGCAATACTAGCATACATCTCAGGAAATTGAATCCGGGTATATAACCCATGTGCCAATTTTAAAAGTTTCATATTTAAAAATTTTCGCTTCATCTTCACCTTGTTTAGTTTATGTTCCTTAGCTTTCCAAATTACTTTTCCAATAACTTCGCTGCCTCTGTAAAAGATTATAC
>JANJGK010000011.1:5099360-5111860 GCA_039081455.1 Macrobrachium rosenbergii | reverse complement strand
ATATATATATATAGATAGATAGATAGATAGATAGATAGATAGATAGATAGATAGATAGATAGATATAGACATAATTTGTACCATGCATCATTTAGGCAAAGCATTCAAAAGGTTTCTCCAATATAAATATATAAAAGTGGTAAAAAACCCTCTCCGCAATTCCAGCTTAGAGGGGTTCTTCCATGACAATCCCTTTTAGTTCTGATTGTTGTCTATGATCTGAATTTTTCCAGAAAAGAACTAAAACGAAATTTTAAATTATTTCCCCACTAAGAAAATTTTTCACTTAGTGAAAATAAAAAAAACAAATCCTAATCTCCTAATAAAACAGTGAAGACCACCAAATCAGCTGTAAGTAACGTGAGGCCATAATGATATTTTAATGTTAAAGAATGCAGGATTGCAATTTTAATGTTAAAGAATGCAGGATTGTAATTTTAATGTTAAAGAATGCAGGATTGTAATTTTAATGTTAAAGAATGCAGTATTGTAATTTTAATGTTAAAGAATGCAGGATTGTAATTTTAATGTTAAAGAATGCAGTATTGTAATTTTAATGTTAAAGAATGCAGGATTGTAATTTTAATGTTAAAGAATGCAGTATTGTAATTTTAATGTTAAAGAATGCAGGATTGTAATTTTAATGTTAAAGAATGCAGTATTGTAATTTTAATGTTAAAGAATGCAGGATTGCAATTTTAATGTTAAAGAATGCAGGATTGTAATTTTAATGTTAAAGAATGCAGGATTGTAATTTTAATGTTAAAGAATGCAGTATTGTAATTTTAATGTTAAAGAATGCAGGATTGCAATTTCAATGTTAAAGAATGCAGGATTGCAATTTTAATGTTAAAGAATGCACGATTGCAATTTTAAGGTTGAAGAACGCAGGATTGCAGTTTTAATGTTAAAGAATGCAGGATTGCAATTTTAATGTTAAAGAACGCAGGATTGCAATTTTAATGTTAAAGAATGCAGGATTGTAATTTTAATGTTAAAGAATGCAGGATGGCAGTTTTAATGTTAAAAAATGCTGGATTGCAATTTTAATGTTAAAGAATGCAGGATTGTAATTTTAATGTTAAAGAATGCAGGATGGCAGTTTTAATGTTAAAGAATGCAGGATTGCAATTTTAATGTTAAAGAATGCAGGATTGTAATTTTAATGTTAAAGAACGCATGATTGCAGTTTTATTGTTAAAGAATGCTGGATTGCAATTTTAATGTTAAAGAATGCAGGATTGCAATTTTAATGTTGAAGAACGCAGGATTGCAATTTTAATGTTAAAGAATGCAGGATTGCAATATTAATGTTAAAGAATGCGGGGTGACAGTTTTAATGTTAATGAATGCAGGATTGAAATTTTAATGTTAAAGAATGCAGGATTGCAGTTTTAATGTTAAAGAATGCAGGATTGCAGTTTTAATGTTAAAGAATGCAGGATTGCAGTTTTAATGTTGAAGAATGCAGGATTGAAGTCTTAATGTTAAAGAATGTAGGATTGCAATTTTAATGTTAAAGAATGCAGGATTGCAATTTTAATGTTGAAGAATGCAGGATTGCAATTTTAATGTTAAAGAATGCAGGATTGCAATTTTTTGGAGGTCATCGCCTAGGTAAGAGGCAGTACGTATCATCCTTCTTGGTGTAAAGATATTAAGAAAACTGGAAAAAGGTGAAGCTACTATATAGTAAATTTTGCACATCAAAGAAGAAGACATTGCCAGTACCAGGGCGACAGCCAAATGAACCCGCTGTGATGGAAGAAAATCTCGCAGACTTATCCTAGTTATTATGAATTGCGCATATTTGCTCAAAAACACCCAACCGTGACATTCTAACTTCACTCCTAAGAGGATTGAGCGACAATTGGGAAGGCAAACACGGAAGGCGTATACTTCCAGTAAAGCGAAATTAGCGAATTGCTGACTAAGCGAGAATTGCACCAACCAGCGGCAGATTTAGTTAGCACAAGTTGTTGCTGCTCAGAACTATATTAGCAGAAGAAGAAAGAGTAAAAAAATAGTACCAAAACATTACACCGGATTTATAACGTAGGCAGTCAATTGACGATTGCCATTTAAATACGAATAACATTAAAATATTTCCCAGTATTTATACATTTGGAAATAGTTTATTGAAAAGCAGCTCGTACTGGTTGACCTCAAATATATGCCTTAATTTAAAAAAAAAATTAAGAACAGAAGTTTGCATTGTTTGTGAAAACTCACACTAGCATTCGGATGACTAAAAGCTTTCAGGTCCATAATGTAAGTTCCCTAACACAAATAATAACAAAATGAAAAATTAATAGAAATAAAACTATACAAGACTAAAAATATATAATTGAAGATAAGAAAGAATAAATAGAAATAAAAAAAATGAAAAAAATAGTAAATGCAGTAATAATTCTCCATTGCTTTTTATCAGTAGCTTGAACGGATTAAGGTTTTTTTTTTTTGCGGGGGGGACATAAATGTCACTGTAGAACATGACGAGGACTCGATTATATTAAAAAAAAAAAAATTGGACTACAGCAGTAAAAGCACCAGGCACAAGGTGTGCGCGCGTGTCGCTGGTCGAGAAGATAAATAGCCTGTCGGGGCATCATTTGTTCTCATGAAAAATTCCTTTTTACTTGTGTGAAAAATTATATGTAGCGAAATGGCGTATTTTCCATATATTTACTTCCGTTGTTAAAGGTACGGCAGTTCCTTCAACGTTGAATATTTTAAAAGCCACTGTGTATTTGGTTAAGAATGCATTGAATTAAGAATCTTACGTTATTGGTGATTCATTGACTCTTACTGGAATTTTTAAAATAGAAGTTTAAATATCATGACCTTAGGATCGAAGATGCCTAAAAGTGTTTGGAGAAAGAACGCTTGAAGAGAAACTAAGGGTTTTAGCTGTTTTAATAAGAGCAATTATGTTCACAAATGAGGAACCTGGCTTATAAGAATGGGTTAATTACTTATGCTGGACCCGCTGCATCATTGAAAAATGAGCATGGAAGCAGTAACATTTCCCTAAACACCGGTTGCGTCATTAAAACCTGAGCGTGGAAATAAGATTGCCTTAAACATTAGCCCTTACTAGCAACAGGGCAATTGAAACATTTACGAAAATGAGAGACAACGCTCCCATGCATAACTACATAGCAGTTTCTCTTTGCCTCTCATTTTGTAGATGTTTCAGTTTCCCTGTTGCTAAGAAAAGCAAATGCCTTATACATTTGCTTTTCCTAGCAACAGGGAAATTGAAACATCTACAAAAAATGAGAGAAAGAAAAACTGCTATGTAGTTATTGCTCTCATGCACAACTACATAGCAGTTTCTCTCTGTCTCTCATTTTGTAGATGTTTCAATTTCCCTGTTGCTAGGAAAAGCAAATGTATAAGGCAATCTTATACAGCGAGATGGGTAATCCTTCCCTCTCACTGACATTAGCAACAAACTGATTAAGTCTCCCGGGGCAAGGGGCCGCCGCAATCCGATTCACATCCATCCCAGCGGCCGCGTTTACGGATGTCTTGTTCCCTAATGCCGCTCCTATAATAAGATTATGCTATCCAATAATACCCTCCGATGCTCTGGCATTTGTTGACATCCTTCCGATATCCTCGCATCACGTCGGATGTTCGCTTTGGAACGACTGGCCGCTGGGGCCAGTTTTTGTCTCTCGGGTCTGACGCTTTTGGAAGATTCATTCCCGCGTGGACGCTGTTCAGGCAAGTGCGCTCACGCTTTATTTTTTACGTATTTCAGGGAGTGACCAGTACACTAAGTAGCACTTTCGCGAGAGTTATTCGCTCCTAGTTTACGGTACGTTAATATACATTGTATTATATATTATATAATATATATGTATATGTGTGTGTGAGTTCTTGTGTATGTGTATGTATGTATGTATAATATATATATATATATATATATATATATATATATATATATATATATATATATATATATGTGTGTGTGTGTGTGTGTGTGTGTACTGTAAATATATATATACATGTACATACATATATATATATATATATATATATATATATATATATATATATATATACGAGTATATATATATATATATATATATATATATATATATATATATATATATATATATATATATATATATATATATATATGTATGTATGTGGGTCACCAAAGGAGCTCATATTCTGAGTGGAGTCCATATTTATAAAATAATGTAGCTCCACTTGTAAATAAGTTTACAACTGGCCAAAAATTTCAGGAGTAGGCGGGCGTGGGGTCTATACATAATGCAGAGGGGGACGCAAGGCAAAAAAAAAAAAAAGTTGAAGAACCACTGCTCTAAACGACTTCAGAACGAAGTCAGAGAAGGTGCCATTAAATAGTACCCGTCTCAATATGGGGAGACTTCAAACGTATTACGCTGAATTAAGTCAGCGTCATATTCTTTAATGGTTCAATTAGAACTGAGACAAACAAAGATTCGTCAGATTTGGGCCACTTTTTTGGACACGTTAACCGATCCGTGTGTTAGAATGCTACTTTAAACACTCCATGCAAGGACGGACGAAGCTCAAAGATCTGAAGAAGCGGCGTGAAGGGGAAAAATGAAGATTTAAGTTGTATTTGCATCTGAAACAAGAGGACAGACGGGGAAAAGGGTGAGGGATTGAGATGAAGGATCTAGGATGATAGTGCGTACCTTGAGATGTCTTCTATTCCCTCCCTCTTCTTCTTCTTCTTCATCCTCTGTCCCCTCGAGCCCTTCCCCAAAATTTCGAAATCGCAATCTGTTTCATTTTTTTTTTTCCTCTTGACATCTTTCTTGGCTCTTGGCGTCTGTTGTGGGCTGTGACTTCTTCACAGTATTTGAGCTCTTGTAGAGCTTAATCGTTGGCTTATTCCCAGTCCTTTATTATTCCTTTTTCACTTCGTATTCATATTTATTACGTAAATGTCTCACTCAAGGTTTAAATTCTTTTTCTTTTCCTCCTCTGACCGTTCATCGTTCTCATTTCTAACAGGCAGTAATTATAAGGAAACAAGTATAAAATGCGCCGAATTTTCTCCGGCGCAGTCGAGCTTTCTGTACAGCGTATAATGCTGTATGAAACTCTCGATGTGCTGCAATGCGAAAATCTCAGCTACACCCAGGCAGCGCTCAGTTGCTCCCCAGATGCGGTCAAGTGAAGGTGCGTTGGCGACGCCTCCGGAATTTGATTTGGCGGTACCAGACGCACGATCATTGCTAACTTTAACCTTAAAAAAATAAATACTACTTAGGCTAGAGGGCTGCAATTCGGCACGTTTGATGATTGGAGGGTGGATGATCAACATACCGATATGCAGCCCTCTAGCCTCAGTAGTTTTTAAGATCTGAGGGCGGACAGGAAAAGTGCGGAAAAAAATATTCAAGTTTTTAACTATGCACTGAGACGGCTCTAAGCCTCTTTGTCCATAAATTATGTGAAATTGTTCTTTTTCCTGAGGTCGGTAAATATGTAAAAATAAATACATTGCAAGATTATTAGAATCAAAAGAAGTACATTGTAACCTGTCTTACAAATTCCTTTTCCCACCATTTTAGTTTTCTGTAAAAGAAAACTATTGTGCCGGCTTTCTCTGTTCGTCTGCACTTTTTTCTGCCCGCACTTTCTTCTGTCCGCACTTATTCTGTCCGCACTTTTTCTGTCCGCACTTATTCTGTCCGCACTTTTTCTGTCCGCCCTCAGATCTCAAGAACTACTGAGGCTAGAGAGCTGCAAATTAGTATGTTGATCATCCACTCTCCAGTCATCAAACATACCAAATTGCAGCCCTCTAGCCCCAGTCCTTTTTATTTTTATTTAGCGTTAAGGTTAGCCATAATCGTGCTTCTGGCAACGATATAGGCCAGACCACCACCGGCCCATGGTTAAAGTTTCATGGGCCGCGGCTCATACAACATTATACCGAGACTTTCGAAAGATAGATGTATTTTCGGTGGCCTTGATTACACGTTGTAGCATCTGTACAGAAAACTCGATTGCGCCGAAGAAACCTCGGCGCCTTTTTTACTTTTTTTTTTTTATCCTTATACCTATATTTTAGCCACTGCAAGTGTGTGGGTGACAACAAGAGAGAGAGAGAGAGAGAGAGAGAGAGAGAGAGAGAGAGAGAGAGAGAGAGAATCTCTTCATTCTACCACCAAACATTTTAAATAAATCTCACTTCATTTAGATATATCTCTGCCCATCCTTTGGTATCACCAAAGTTAACTTACCGTTTTCACTCCTTGATTTACTCTCTCTCTCTCTCTCTCTCTCTCTCTCTCTCTCTCTCTCTCTCTCTCTCTCTCTTGATCGTCATCATTCTCGCCCGTCACTCTTTCTCTCTTCATCCGCCTCACCCATCTCTCGAGATGGAGTGCTAATAGCAGATTCTCTTCATTTTCATTGCAGGGTAAATTCTCATCCGGCTCAAATGTAATCGAGTTCTGTCGTCAAGACAAGTGGTTCGATGGGGATTTTTGTATCGCGGCGCCCTTTGAGCGTCTGGTTCCCCCAGTGCCTCGTCTCTTAATCTTAACTAACTTCGTCATCGTTATTAACTGTCTTTTTAAAAAGGGTTCTTCCTTTTGGGTTGTTCCCCCTCTCGTTCTGCTCTCCTGCCTTAATATATTTCCTCGTTCTCTTTTTTTATTTTGAAGTGCGTTTTTTTTATCTCTCTCTCTCTCTCTCTCTCTCTCTCTCTCTCTCTCTCTCTCTCTCTCTCTCTCTCTCTCTCTCTCTCTTAAAATAGGCGATTACAGTGTTTATGAGATTCGCTAGAGACTAGAACATTTTATCTCTCTCTCTCTCTCTCTCTCTCTCTCTCTCTCTCTCTCTCTCTCTCTCTCTCTCTCTCTCTCTCTCTCAAAATAGGCGATTAGTGTTTATCAGATTCACTAGACATTAGAACGTGATATACTTGGAACAGCTATATGCGCATAATGTTCACTCGACTGCACACAAACCTACGTACTACGAGATGTAAGCATAATTATTTTCCAGCTTTCAATCTCGTTTGTCCTGGGAATTTTTTGAAAGATATTTCACTCCTCAGTCCATATAATTTTATTCCGTTGAGTGCAATTTCAAGAGTAAAATAAGTTTTCGATCGCTTGAATCCTTATTCTTCGTGTTCCTGGTGTTAGAAACAGGTTTGATTTCTCCTTGAAAAGGATTAAAATCCAGAAACTGTATCACAAGATTCAGAAATGGTCGAAATATTATTCGGTACTCCTTCATTTTTCATTTAACTGGTAGCCCGCAGGCAGGAACTCTTAATAAATGATCTCTATAGAATGATTTAGGTTGTGTAAGAAATAGGGAAAAAAAACAAGTTAAAAATGCGCCGAAGTTTCTTCGGCGTAATCGAGTTTTCTGTACAGCGTATAATCAAGGGCGCCGAAAATTTATCTATCTTTCGGTGGTCTCGGTATAATGCTGCATGAGCCGCGGCTCGTGAAATTTAACCACGGTGGTGGCCTGTCCTACATCGTTGCCAGACTCACGATTATGGCTAACTTTAACTTTAGATAAGATGAAAACTACTGAGGCTAGATGGCTGCAGTTTGGTATGGTTTGATGATTGCAGGGTGGGTGATCAACATATCAATTTGCAGACCTCTAGCCCCAGTAGTTTTCAAGATCTGAGGGCGGACAGAAAAAGTGCGGACGGACAAGCCTAGTCATCTTAATATTTTTTTGTACAAAAACTAAGTCTACGTAAAAATTACAACAAATTTAACATTTTAAACAAGTTTTTTTCCCTTCAGCTGAAGCCACCAAAGAATTGAGAGATTATCTCTTCTTATTGAACATCCTTTTGTCACGAGATTATTATTATTATTATTATTATTATTATTATTATTATTATTATTATTATTATTATTATTATTATTATTCCTTGGATCTAAATTTAATCTAAGGGTAAATCTAACCACAGTACCGCTTAAATATCACTCGATATGAAAGGTGAAACTCGCGAAGGACAAATATATTCGATGTTTTGTTTTCTTGTTTGTTTATTTGTTCGCGTTTTGTCCATGGAAGTTTTTTTTTTTCTTTCAAGGGCAGCTTCTCCAAGTACAATTCGTCGCCTCAAAGAACTGGAAGCTTATGAGAAGACAAGCTGATCCGTGTGTTCTTATATTTTATATCCTCCTATTTCTAATACGAAAGCTACTCCAGATCCTTATTTTAAAATGTGTTCTTGGTTGGACTGCGTAATAATGATACCGCAGACATTAAGTACGTTCATTATTTGGGGAAATCAACACACTCACATTAAAAAAGATAAGCATGCCCCAGTCCTTCTTGGGAATTCCCACTGGAAATGTTAACAAAAATGTCTAAAAATGAACAGCTGTTATGACGTGGAAAATGAATATTCATAATATATTGGTGATTAAGCACCTTTTTTTAGGATATAGGACTGTGACCTGTTTGAAGTCTGGTTATATGTAAACTAAATTGAATGGGAAAAATAAATAGAGGTGGAACTTGAGTTTTTTTTAATGCGAACGAAGTGAAAGAGTTTTCAAGAAATAAATTGAGGCCATCCAGATTAGGCTGACATTTTTATATGAAATTAAATAGATTTGAAATATTCTGAGTCGGGGGGGGGGGGCGGTTGTTCGTTGCTTTGTTGTTATGAGATACTATTTCTCCACCTCTTTTAATATTGTCTCATCAACCTTCCCCTTTTATTCTTCTCTCGTTTTCGTTATATTGCCATCCTTCTCTGTCATTGATTCGGCTTCCTATTGATGTCTTCTTTATGTCCCCCAGAATTCTATCTTCATTTCCCATTTTCCAATTACCTCCCTCTCGTCCTCCATATTTATTGCCTTCGAAAACAACTCCTCAATTCTTCCTTTTAATTAGAAAGTCATTCTGGTATTAAGTGGCGACTCTAATTTGATATCATGTAATGATAACTATCTCTCCCGTTCCCAAGTGCCCGTCGACGCCAATAGCCGAAATGAGAATGTAGTTCCAGAATAATTGTTTTGTACCGGTACAATACGTGTCTGGCTTTACAATGAATCTATGGTTAAGCAAAAAATAAAATAAAAGCAGAAATTGCTTTGATCATGAACACATGTAGTAAAGTTCGTATTGAGGATTTTGCTCATCAAACATTGGAAAGAATTTTACCAGATGTTAATCATTGCCTAATGGTGTTTTGTTTCCATAATGTTTTCAATTTAACTCTTGCTAACTGAAATAGGTTATCGTGCAACCGTACTGCTCGTTTCCCTTTTATTGCGTGCAAGAGTCAGTGAAAGATACCAAAATACCAAAACATTTCTTTATGAAGCCCAGGGATTCGGGACAATGGGAATGGAGAGAGGACGAAATTAAAACAGTTCTGGGAGGCGCTGTTAGTTTTAATTTCAACATTCCTCCTTCAGATCAAAGGACTGAATAAACTTAATTGAAAGTTTCGTAACTCTTCCTCTTCTTACATGAAGTCAAGACCGCCTACCTCATTTACTGCTATTATTATTATTATTATTATTATTATTATTATTATTATTATTATTATTATTATTATTATTATTATGACATTCGAAAAAAACATTTTTCGACTGTTTAATATCTTGTCTTGTGTATCATACCAAGCAATTGCTTGTCTTTTTTTTTTACCACATCACTTAGACGCGCATTTTAATGATAAGGCCTTTTATGCCCTTACTCAGGTCGAATCTTTGCCAAAAGGCTGTGTCGTCGTCAGTACAAGCCATAGATGGGCTTCGGTACTCAGATTAATCTTCACTGGTTTTGGGGCCATTTCTTGCCAAAAAGGTTTTAATCACAGATTTGCCAAAATCGATTTTTTTATTTCAGATTATATTTGAATGATTTGATCCGTTATGAATATTTCCGTGTTGGAAGATACTTGGAAGGGTGCGATTTTTTTCTGGTTGTGTCTCCGAAGACAAGGACAGACCGCCAGAAATTATCATTAATATCATGTTTTATTGGTGCTTGTGCTTTATACCAAATCGTTATATATATATAATTTTTAAAAAGAATGAAGGTAAGGACGTTTTATGTATTTTTTTTTTTATGTATGGCACAAACTTCCAATTGAAATATCATTTGGAAAAGTTTATTTCCACCTCCACACTTTCGCTTCAAGACAGATTTATTGATCGAGTTGTATATTCCAAGAGAATCGGTGACACTGCGAGACACGCTTCGTTTCGTCTCTGTGTTTTGAAGCTCTCCGGTGTCATGCATGAAATGAAGGTAGTTGAGAAGCAAAAAGAAAATGAAAACTTCTCCTATTTACTGTGCTTGACTTTGTAACTCTCTCTCTCTCTCTCTCTCTCTCTCTCTCTCTCTCTCTCTCTCTCTCTCTCTCTCTCTCTCTCTCTCTCTCTTGAGAGCGTGTGACGGCCTTATCTTTTTTCCCTCGAAATTCATTAATTTATTGAATTCTTGGAATCCACCTAAATGTATCTGTTTATATATATATATATATATATATATATATATATATATATATATATATATATATATATATATATATATATGCACACACACTTGTGGTATTGCTTCGAACATTCTGTAATGACGTAAACGAAATTAGAACATTGTAGTTTTGTTTAAATGCTTTGGGAATAGAAAATAGAAAATATAATTGTCATTTCATGAATACCTACCTCGTCTGATGTTGGCACACATGTACACGGTCGTACCCATTTACCCACTTGTTCACATTGGGAAAATAGGAAAATATTGTGTCGGTATTGAAGTGGTTGTGCTAATTTCATCAAGAATGATTTTTATTTTTTTGCCGCGATCTTTATGAGTTGCTATTTGTCTTGTTGTAAATGTGCCTTGTTTGTAAGCGTATTTCCCACCAAGTGATATGAATATTGTTATTTGTATAATTATGTATTATTAATATATTTATGTATAGATTAATGTTTACTGATAAAACCCGCCTTTCTATAAATGTTTGCCATAGTGTAACTGTAATGAATACTAAATCATGTGGTTGGCGCAATACATCGGCTGCTGTTTGTAACTGTTGAGCATCGTATCCGTTTTCTCTTTGTTTTCTATTTTATTAACTTGTTCAGTCTCATTTAAAACTTGGGTTCAAGTAGTTAAGGATGACTGGTAGCTCACTGGATTTTGAGGTGGTCTCGAGTTCAAGTCCTCCGTTTGGAGGAGCCCATAAGTCCACTACCTGAGTCGTCAGCACCCACTACCCGGTTCTCCCTGGTCCTAGGTTGGGTGGAGAGGGAGTTTAGGAAATGATCATACTATATAAGTGTAGATATTCAGTCCCTTCAGAGCGGTCAATCTAAGCAGGTATATCTGCTTAAATCAATCTGCTTACCAAATCTTCCCCCTCCTCTCTCTGCTTCTCCACTATCCTGCTTGAAACCAATATCAGAAAAGATCGGATAAGTAACATTCTTTATTTGCAAAGAGAGTCTGCACTGTTTTGCCTATTTTGGGCATAATTTTGATTAAGTGTACCTCTCTCTCTCTCTCTCTCTCTCTCTCTCTCTCTCTCTCTCTCTCTCTCTCTCTCTCTCTCTCTCTCTCTCTCTCTCTCTTTTAGCTCTTGATGTGACATCAGTCTGAGTGGACCAATAGCTCTTGTGCCCAGGTGTTGAACCTCTTGATAGTTTGTAACTGAAAGAGTTTTTCAGTTATGCGTCAAGTTTCTGTTGATTACTTTCTCCTAACTAGTAGACTGTTTTTATGTTATTATGCTATTTGTTTTTTTTTTTAGCAGTGGTCAGCATATAGTATAATGCATGTTTAATGATACAGGTATTTTGTTGAGACTAGAAACACCAATCTTGTGTCAGGCAATCTAGTTTTTTGTTGCTTTTCGAAATACTTCAGGTGTTAGAGCACAGTCTTTTGTATTTTATAATTTAGCTTATTATTTTGATGCTTCAGCTCTGTATTTTAATGTTTTAATAACATCGTATGTGAATTTTACTGTATAGATGCCAAGTTTGTTCATTTCTTCGGCTTAGATATATTTTTACTAACGTATGAAACTTATGTTCAGAGAATGTTGGCACTGAGAAATGTGACTTTGTAGGCATTAAGAATGCCGTGAAGTATCTTCCCTTATGCCTAGGCGTTTGTCCACCAACGCCTTTGGCAGCTGACTTGTCCCTGTTCTTGCTAATTTCGCATGTGGAATGCTTCGAAACTGGTAAGTCTCATTCTTATGTGGAATGCTTCGAAACTGGTAAGTCTCATTCTTATGTGGAATGCTTCGAAACTGGTAAGTCTCATTCTTATGTGGAGTGCTTCGAAACTGGTAAGTCTCATTCTTATGTGGAATGCTTCGAAATTGGTTAATTTCATTCTTAAGTGAAATGCTTCCCAAAAAAGTTGTAAAAGCTTGCGGTAAAATGTGGTTTTCCAAAATCTGCCTTTTTTTATGTGTAAATAGTACCAACCACCTTCAGAATCAGTCGTAATACTTTGTT
>JANJGK010000011.1:5090092-5099260 GCA_039081455.1 Macrobrachium rosenbergii | reverse complement strand
GAGTTGCATGTTAGCTGCAAATTGTATCTACGGAAAAATAAATTCAAAATTTTTTTTTTTTTTTGTTTCGTTCGCAACCTAGTGAACTTACAAAAACGACTGACTAGCTTTCAGGATAATGGAACAAAGAAAAGGGAAGCTTGAATTGTAACAGTGTTGCGTGCTTGCTTGTGTGTGCGTGTGTGTGTATGTGTGTGTATAGGAGACAGTAATGCCAGACATTGGCAGCCAAGTTGATAACAGTGTTAAGATACTTCAATAAATATAGTTTACGTCGCGTGATGTGACGCATTTTCCTTATGAATGCAAAGAGGTCAACTTGATTTCTGTATTTATCTTTTAGTTTTCTTAAATTCTTCATCCGGTTTTGTAAATCCGTCAATGCCTGAGAATTGAGTGTCGCATTATTTCAAGAGATTTTATTTCTTTGACCTTCTTCACAGACTGCAGTCTCTTGTAACGCGAGGAACCCGAGAATAAATGAAATTGGAAGAATTTGGTGTTAATTGCACAAAAGAAATGTAATTATATTGATTCGTTATATAGGTGTGTTGGGAAGAAAGCGTAAGTTTCGAGCACTGATAAGTCTTGGTAAAAAAAATCCTCTAAATGACTCATGAAATGTTTCACTATAGGAAGAGCAGAGACCGCCTGATTATGGAAATTTGGGAAAATGCCTTGTTCTAAGACTTCTTTGTTTTATTTTCATTTTACTTTGCATCATGTGAGAGGTTTTTTTCCATGTCTGCAGATCATACCTTGATCCTGACCGTTATCTGGACAACAAAGAAACATTCTATTAGCATGGGTGAGAATCATCTATCATACATTATTGCAGAAATGGTAATAAAATATTATTGTCATGAATTTGTGGGAAAGGCCTTGAGTGAATTGGAGAGACATTTTGTGTTCAGCTGATTGTGTTTCTAAAATGCATATAGATTTGTATATCTTTGTAAAGCTTCTGGAAATTGACATAAATGTACATGGAATGGCGAGAGCTGAACCGATGCGTGGAATTTTAATTCCAACTTATTGAATCTAGTGAAAAAAATAATCCTTTGGTATTGTAAGCAAAATTCCCAGATGCCTGATCCACCAGGAAGTGAACTCACAGGGTGCAGTGATGCAGTATTTCGCCCTGATTATTCCAGAGCTTAAAAAACAACGCGTTGCATTTCCCCCTATTTTTCATCTTTCTGCCAAACTGGATAAAGAGAGAGAGAGAAAAAAAAAAACATTATAGACTTGTAAATTAACAGTTTAATTTTTTTTGCCATTACACATTTGTTTTGTATGTCGAAAACCCCGAACTGAAGTGAGGCAGGTACAGCAAAAAAAAAAAAAAAAAGTAAATGCAGGAAATTTTCCGAGTTAGGGAATTACAGACCCGAAACCGGCTGTTTGTAATCCAATTCTGCTGTGAGCAGTGGTCAAAAGTTTTAATCCCCAGCGCTGTGATTTTTCTTATTTTCCCAGCAGCAGTTTTATTCTCTATAATGCTGGGGCTACGTTTGATTTATACAAGGCACTTTTATCTGCAAAGTTAATTCAAACTTGACTGTTTTTCAATAATACGGCGAATAACAATTGGCGTAGGGTGGTTTTAGCTAATGTTTCCAATGTTGGCTGATACAGTCGGTGTTTGGATAATACTATTAATTTACCGGAATGCTGTTACGCACGTTACCGGCTACTAACTTTCAGAAAAAAAAAACTTAATTACTAATTATTTCACGACGTTTCAGTCATCACTCAGTTCACATATTCAGGACGCTGAACTTCGTGCCTAAAAACGTGCACAGCCTCGATTTCTTGCATTGTTGCCTCACCACATTTTTAGCCCGGCTTTCGTCCCCTCTTCCCTCCATAAAACGAATTTACATTTAGCAATAACAATGCGTTGCCGTGCTCCCATTTGCTACGGAATAGTCAACCGTTATGGCATCTCTGACTTTGCAGCTTTCGAGGAATGTGCAGAAAAAAAAAAAGTATATCTTAGTTTAACCAGACCACTGAGCTGATTAACAGCTCTCCTAGGGCTGGCCCGAAGGATTAGATTTATTTTTACGTGGCTAAGAACCAATTGGTTACCTAGCAACGGCACCTACAGCTTATTGTGGAATCCGAACCACATTATAGCGAGAAATGAATTTCTATCACCAGAAACAAATTCCTCTTGTTCTTCACTGGCCGGTCGGAGATTCGAACTCGCGACCAACAGAGTGGTAGCTGAGAACGGAACCCGCTCACCCAGCGAGGAACTAGGAATGTGCAGAGATGATGTTGGTAATATATAGACCAAGTGATTGGTACCAGATTGTTTGCATTCGTGTGTGTGTGTATGTGTGTGTGTATGTATGTATTTAACGTATAATAACGGGATCTATAAGAAAAACGGATTGATGGGATGTCGATGAATATTTCTGAAAACCTGTATTGGGTTACCCCCAACAGATGATGAGGTTTTGGGATGTCGATGAATATTTCTGAAAACCTGTATTGGGTTACCCCCAACAGATGATGAGGTTTTGGTGACACTGATTAAAACTTTATTACTTGTCGTCATGGAAACCAACTAATTTTTAATTGCTCCAGTCTTCCAACAGAAGTGAATTTAAATTATAAAGATTTTTGCATATACCTTGCACTGAACATAATCGTGGTTGTCATTTTGAAATTGATAATTATGGCCTCCTTTCATCCTTGGGAGGAAAATGTGAGTTGAATTGTTGGGAATTCGTGTCATTCTCTCAGCTTTGCTTTTATATATATATAATATATATATATATATATATATATATATATATATATATATATATATATAATATATATATATATATACACAGTATATATATACAGTATATATATATATATATATATATATAGAGAGAGAGAGAGAGAGAGAGACGAGAGAGAGAGAGAGAGAGAAAAAAAATTTATAACTGCAGATTACTGATTTCCAATATAAGGTTGGATTCAAAATATTTCTTATTTCTCATTTAGGTGATTATATTCTTACTTAAGTCACCCGCTTTCCAAGAAACTTCTATACTGGGAAAGTCGAGACTTAGTTACATTAGCCTGAGTAGACTTCAGACAGAATTGAAAATGTACCCAAGGCAAAACGAAGTTTGATTTACAAAATACTTACGTAACGGATACTCATTGTAAGGAAGGAAGCAGAGATACTCATTGTAAGGAAGGAAGCAGAGATACTCATTCTAAGGAAGGAAGGAAGCAGAAATACTCATTCTAAGGAAGGAAGCAGAGATACTCATTCTAAGGAAGGAAGCAGAGATACTCATTCTAAGGAAGGAAGCAGAGATACTCATTCTAAGGAAGGAAGCAGAGATACTCATTCTAAGGAAGGAAGCAGAGATACGCATTCTAAGGAAGGAAGCAGAGATACTCATTCTAAGGAAGGAAGCAGAGATACTCATTCTAAGGATGGAAGCAGAGATACGTATTCTAAGGAAGGAAGCAGAGATACTCATTCTAAGGAAGAAAGCAGAGATACTCATTCTAAGGAAGGAAGCAGAGATACTCATTGTAAGGAAGGAAGCAGAGATACGCATTCTAAGGAAGGAAGCAGAGATACCCATTCTAAGGAAGGAAGCAGAGATACTCCTTCTAAGGAAGGAAGCAGAGATATGCATTCTAAGGAAGGAAGCAGAGATACTCATTCTAAGGAAGGAAGCAGAGATACGCATTGTAAGGAAGGAAGCAGAGCTATGCATTCTAAGGAAGGAAGCAGAGATACTCATTCTAAGGAAGGAAGCAGAGATACTCATTCTTAGGAAGGAAGCAGAGATACTCATTCTAAGGAAGGAAGCAGAGATACTCATTCTAAGGAAGGAAGGAAGCAGAGATACTCATTCTAAGGAAGCAAGGAAGCAGAGATACTCATTGTAAGGAAGGAAGCAGAGATACTCATTCTAAGGAAGGAAGCAGAGATACTCATTGTAAGGAAGGAAGCAGAGATACTCATTCTAAGGAAGGAAGCAGAGATACTCATTCTAAGGAAGGAAGCAGAGATACTCATTCTAAGGAAGGAAGCAGAGATACGCATTCTAAGGATGGAAGCAGAGATACTCATTCTAAGGAAGGAAGTAGAGATACTCATTCTTAGGAAGGAAGCAGAGATACTCATTCTAAGGAAGGAAGCAGAGATACTCATTCTAAGGAAGGAAGCAGAGATACGCATTCTAAGGAAGGAAGCAGAGATACTCATTCTAAGGAAGGAAACAGAGAGGATAATGATTTTCCCTTGGCTGCGGTTTGACAAGCACCGGACCCTAGTAAGGCCCTGATAATTTTCCCAGCTATTCCGATAAAGGAGAAAAGTTACGATAAAATGACCGCTGGTAGAATTTAGCGAAAAAGAGAGAGGGGAAACGTCAAATAGACCAGTCATACATGTCGTTATTAAAATGAAAACATTTGATTTATGTGGATGTTTTTTTTCCCTTCGTTTGGCTCCTGTTGGTGTGCGTTCGAAGATTCGCCTGACGGGGATGAAGACTGGTATTCCGAAAGGTGTAGCTTGCAGCAGTCCTTGGGAAGACTCTAAGGCCTGCGGCTGTCGTCCACTTAGTCCCAACATTGTCCGTATTCAGTGAGAGAGAGAGAGAGAGAGAGAGAGAGAGAGAGAGAGAGAGAGAGAGAGAGAGAGAGAGAGAGAGAAACGGTCTTGTGATTCTCTTATGGAATCATGTGGCTGCATTTGTCATTCGTTATTGGGATTTCCAGGGTTGTTGACAATATTCCACGATATTTAACTGTGATTTAAATGTTGGCCTGTTTTAAAATAATGCATCGCTATAAGGTATAAAAAAAAAAGAAGAGTTGACAAGAGAATGTGATAAAAGGAAGGACAGCGAGTGATGAGGACAAACCTCCTCGACAAGAATATTAAGCGAAACTCTTCCTTTTAGCAGAGCATTCAGGAGGTAATACTTTCTGCTACTGCAGCCACGTTGTGTAATACAAGTCTGGCCATTCCTCTTTGAATTCTCAGTCGAAAAACTCGAGGAAGTAAAACGGAGTAGAATTTCATGGAAGCCCAAATTCAGAATGACTGAGATTTTAGAACTAGATTTTCAGCCGTAGAATTGGAGCTGGAATTAAACCGCCATTATTTTCCCGAAAAAAATATTAATTTTCTTTATTCCATTTTTGTTTTGTTCTTTTTTCTTCTTTCAGAACCACGTACCGTTTCATATTCACAGCCACACTCAAAAATTTTATATATGCGGGAAAAAATAGGGGAAAAAAAAAAAGTTTCTTGTCGCGGAAGTGTGCCGGATTTTAAGCCTTGTACTAATGGTGCCATCATCTGGGCCTTTTGCCCTGCTTTATGCGGGCATTTCTGATGCCCCCAATTTAGACATGGCAGTTTTTCATGACAAAAGCTAAAAACGCTGAAAACAAAAGGCAAACGAAAATTCAACCGAGGAAAGTTTTCTCTCGGTTTTATTTGATTATGAGAATAATACACTTTTTTTCGTGCGTATGTTTGTATGTCTGTTTCACACTGTATCCACATAGTATTTGTTTGTATTAGTCATTGTTTATCCATATGTATTTGTGTGTGACATGATACCCTTATATATATATATATATATATATATATATATATATATATATATATATATATATATATATATATATATATATATATATATATATATATATATATATATATATATATATATATATATATATATATATATATATATATATATATATATATATATATATATATATATATATATATATATAATTCTAATAGCCACAATGCCCTCTTAACTTCGCTAATTCTTCGCGGTTTTTTGGATATGCTTGTAACTACGAAGCCGATAGATCCAAAGGGAAGAATGAAGGTTAGGTGGGCAACGTGACCTCCTTGTGATTAAGGTAACTCGGGTTCGCTTCCCGCGGCCGGCCGTCACAGGCTCTTCATTCTTCCCTTTGGATCTATCGGCTTCGTAGTTACAAGCATATCCAAAAAAGCGCGAAGAATTAGCGAAGTTAAGAGGGCATTGTGGCTATTAGAATTACATATGTGTCTGGTAAAAGTGACCAGTAGATTCTGCATATATATATATATATATATATATATATATATATATATATATATATATATATATATATATATATATATACATACATACATATGTGTGTGTGTGGGTGTGTGTATGTAGGCACGCACAATTAATAAATATTTTCGACTATTTTTCCCTTAACGATTTTCATATCAGTGAAGGTAACTGGATTAAGGTAGCGTTTTCTTTCCAAAATAATTTTTGAAATGGGTACTAAGGGTGTTGCATGCTCGATAAACCTACTTTCCCAGTGTAATTTTAAAGAGACTTAAGTACTGAATTTTCGAAGGTTGCGGAGAACATTTCATACGACTGAAATGCATGACAAAAAGTTGAAACTGTGTGATATATTTTATAATGTAATTTATGTCTAACTGTCAAGTAGAATGCCTCGCATTGCGGAATAGCAATGAATGACTCTAATAATTGTTTTTAAGGGAATATTTCCGACAGTTGGCGTCAGGTATCTGATGCACTGCCGAGCTCACCTTGACTGTAGCTCAATATAAACGGTTTATGCAATGATACGTGAATGATATATATATATATATATATATATATATATATATATATATATATATATATATATATATATATATATATATATATATATATATATATATATATATATATATATATATATATATATAGGTAACTTGTGTATAATAAGTAGAGATGCTGGATCTAATTGTAAGTGACAACTGTTTTCTCTTGGAATTACTGTTCAACATATCATTGTATCTTTAAAGTTTTGTTTTATTTTACAATGTTCCTCAAAATTAGTGTAAGTTCGCCCCAGATTGTAGTGGGTCATCTCTACGAATAGATTCCCATGTTATGTCCCAGGCCCCTTTTGGACGAAAAGTTCACAGGAGTCAAGAATTACTTCAGGATTGTGTGTGAAGTCTACGGTCATTGTCCTCTTAATTTCATGTGTTCACGGAACTTCACGTTAAAGCGAGGTTTTTGACCGTAATGCCCACGCCGCCTCTCTCTCTCTCTCTCTCTCTCTCTCTCTCTCTCTCTCTCTCTCTCTCTCTCTCTCTATATATATATATATATATATATATATATATATATATATATATATATATATATATATATATATATATATATATATATATATATATATATATATATATATATATATATATATATATATATATATATATATATATATATATATATATATATATATATATACACATACAGTATAGGTATATATGTGTGTGTGTATAGAGAGAGAGAGAGAGAGAGAGAGAGAGAGAGAGAGAGAGAGAGCTTACATTAAATCAGAAGGAATTTTAAACTTTTTGTTCCCTAAACTTTCGTTTGAACTAGGATTCCTCTGCATATTTCTTTCCTGTGCATTTTATTTTTTAACCGTTATTTTCTATCTATATTTTTACATTAATAGCACAAAAATATAAAGTCGCAAGAAAGTTATAACAAAGTGTAAATGACTTGTTATAGACCTGTCCTGTCTGCGTATTCAGACTGTATATTAATCCCTGTATTTCTTGTAAAAAGACTTACCATTGCATATTAATCCCTCTATTTCTTGTAAAAAGTCTTATTGTATATTAACCCCTCTGTGTATAGTAATCCCTGTATTTCTTGTAAAAAGGCTTATCATTGTATATTAATCCATCTATGTATATTAATCCCTCTATTTCTTGTAAAAAGACTTATCATTGTATAGTAATCCCTCTACATATATTAATCCCTCTATTTCTTGTTGAAAGACTTATCATTGTATATTAATCCCTCTATGTATATTAATCCCTCTATTTCTTGTAAAAAGATTTATCATTGTATATTAATCCCTCTGTTTCTTGTAAAAAGACTTATCATTGTATATTAATCCCTCTGTGTATATTAATCCCTCTATTTCTTTTAAAAATACTTATCATTGTATATTAGTCCCTCTATTTCTTGTAAAAAGACTTATCATTGTATATTAATCCCTCTATTTCTTGTCCTCTGTTTCTTGTAAAAAGACTTATCATTGTATATTGATCCCTGTGCTTTTTATATATTCAGACTGTATATTAATTCCTGTATTTATTTTATATTTCCAGAGTTACCGAAGAATAAAATTCTAGATATTCATGACTAAGAGTAAGACCCTCAGTTCCCGTGAAAAAGGCAAGTACCAGTCTTTTGTTCAAAAGTAGCGTTACTTGGGTCTTTTGCGCTAAGAGTACCAACTCTCTCTCTCTCTCTCTCTCTCTCTCTCTCTCTCTCTCTCTCTCTCTCTCTCTCTCTCTCTCTCTCTCTCTCTCTCGCTTGGAAGTTTATTTTCCCCGAATGTATAAATTTCATCTGTATTCAGATTGTGTAAGCGAATATTTTTAGATTTTCTTTCCATCTTGCTTCAAAATGTAGAAATCTTTTTACTTTTTTTTATGTTTCCTCTTTATTTTCTGTTCGTCCTCTCTTTTTATCTTTTACTTTTCGTTTATTTCTTGTGTCAGTGGTATATTTTTTTGGCTTCCCTCTTATTTTTTTTTTTTACAACGCGTAGATGCACAAACATGTCATTTTTATATAAGCATGCGTAGTGATTTACTTTCGAATGTCTTACATCCCCCGTAGGGGGGGGGGGGCGGGCTGTGCCTACAGTGCACCTCATGCGGTGCACTGTATGCATTACTTACGGTTCTTTTACTGTACCTCCTTTCACATTTTCTTTCTTCCACCTTACTTTCCCACCCTCTCCTAACAGGTGATTCATAGTGCCACTGCGAGGTCTTCCTCCTGTTACACCTTTCAAACCTTCTCCTGTCAGTGACCTCAGTGGTCCCAGTGCTTGGCCTATGGCCTAAATTCTATATTCAGTTCAATTCAGAACCATATACGAATATAAAATAAAACCATTTCAGAAATGCATTAGAGAACGGTCCCTTCAAAATAGGAAATTTCCTCCAGAGTCAACGTGACGTTGACGCAGCTGTGTCTGAAAATATTTGCCCCGAAAGCATAACCTTATTTTAGGGTCCTTTGGACCGGCCTTTTGTTGGACTACTTTGTAGAAAAAGCGAGTGGATGTTTTGGCGGC
>JANJGK010000011.1:5060092-5085092 GCA_039081455.1 Macrobrachium rosenbergii | reverse complement strand
CTTTAAACTGTAGTAATGTATGAATGATTGTGTCAGACAAATGTTTCAAGCCTAGAGCAACAGTACACTTGCAATGAGTATAGTTTACCATTGCTTATAATGTTTCAAAAATATGACGAAGCAGATTTCTCGAAACCAGGTATTTGAAGTAGACTGAAATAGAAATAGTGCCAAGTGCCACTTCTATTGAAAGAGAAATCCCCACAAATCAGGAATGACTCAAGTTGTGCGACTGTCACTGTTTGGAAATTTGGCCCTTTCTGGAGTTAGTGCCATTTTTTTTTTCAAAGACGGGGACGTAAGTCATGGCTACACCCGTAGGGGTCCCGGCTCCCTCTCACGTTCAAAATAAGTGCTGACCCCCGCCCCCTCTTGTGGGTTGTCGTCACGCACGTTCGTTGAGCCTTTTTTCGGTTTTCTCATTTCTTATTGTGCACGCCTTTTGAACTTCCTTATTTCGGAAATGTGCACCCCTGGCATTTTGAGAAGGTCAAGGCAGTACTTCTGCACAGGCTCTTGCTCCTAGAGCAACCCCTAACAGAGTGGCTGACAGCATGGCTTTGTTGTTGGTTCCAGTTGTGGGACTGCTGTCGAAAACCCATTCCTTGGCTCAGTAGTGACTGCCGGCGTCGAGATGTTCCTTGAAGGTGGTAGACCTCTCCACGTTGAAAGCAGGGGATGACAATCTGTTTGCAGGGAAGGGTCGGCCGAAACTGATATTGCCTTTTCGTGATATGGAGGCTTCATGATGAGTCTTCTTTACAGCGTTCCTCTCCGGCGTTCCCTCTTGGCAGGCCTGTCTTAAGATTGTTGGCCCTTCCATTTTGCAAACTGAGTTCTTGCACGGAAACAGTACCAAGTATCAAAAAAAAAAAAAACTCTAGAGAGAAATTAGAACCCATGGCTGGTGATTCGTGAGTTCGTGCACGGAAACAGAACACACTATGTAGAAAAATGGTGGTTGATTTTCTTTTGTCTTTGTGTTCTCAGTATTATTAACATTGCCATTCTCGCAAAGCACTAGTTTCCGCTTATTTTCTGTGCTTTTTCTTTATTACTTTTGCAGCATGTGTACCCAGAGTACCGCTACCCTTCTCAAAAACAATTACGTACGTTCTAATTATTTTTTTTTAGCAAACGACGGTTTTAGTACCCCGGTGTAAGTTTTTGACAATTTTTAGGTTCCATCAAAGACAAAGACAGACTGGCGCATATACACACGCGCGCGCGCGCCAGTGCCAAAAAAGCCTAAGTAGCTTTTTTTTTTTTTTTTCCATTGTGAAGCGCGCGGGGCGGTTAGGGGGGCGGGCGGAGGTGAAATTCCGACTGAAGTTGTCGGAATGATAATGAATTCAAGGGAATCTTTGGTTCTGCATTTCAAACATTTGCTGTGTAATGCCACGACACCAGTTTTCTTTGTCTTTCCTCTTTAGCTGATTTTCTCTTGCCTTCGTCCCGATTCATTCATTTCTTTGCAGTGCCGGCGGCGGCAGATGTTATTCTTGGAAAGAGCATTATTTGCGCCCCCCCTCCTTTTTTTTTTCCATGCTGCGCGATGCCTTCACTTCATGCGCAGGAGGATTAGGTCTGAATATCTGCGTTTCCGTTACGTTTTTATTCATTAAAAATGAATTGACGTTGATCCTGCAAATTTTTTACTGTGCCGCTCTATGTTCCTGGTAGGTGGGTGGAAATGTCATTCGTTCTGCGTCTGATTTTTATTGCTGATGATATTTTAAACGACGATGTTTTATGACGAATGATAATTGTAAAGTTAATGGCGATGCTTTTTATTTTTGTCACTGTTATGTGCAGTGTCGGTTTTCCGCAGTTGTTTTCCAGTGTATTGAGTTGTGCTTTTAATAGAGGCATCACTAAACATTCAAGGCTTTCGAATTCTAGGGCTGTATTATATGAATAGTTTATATTCTGATCTGCCCATAAGATTCCATATCATTTGTGGACTTACAGCTTTATGTATATACTGTATATATACATATATATACAGTATACATACACTTACAGCTTTATATATAATTATATATATACATACATATATATATATATATATATATATATATATATATATATATATATATATATATATACACACATACATACATGCATGCATACATAAATACTTACATACATACATACATACACAGAATTTTTATCAGAAAAACGAAGTGTTTGAACACGTAGAAGGGAGAGTGACTGGTCTAAAATAAAAGGAGTTCTGAGACTAAATGGAACGGATGATGGTGGATGGAGAGAAGACCGTAGTCATTATCGCCATACAGATAAGATAACGAAGTAGCACGGCGTGAATAGAGAGACTGAAAAACACTTGGATTGTTTTTATGGAAGCCAAAGTTGGAATGAATAAAGGGCTTTTTTGAGAACACTCACTTCTTTGGAAGTGAGGTGTGGGTGTTGGATGAGAGCACTAAAAGGTGTAGTCTGTTGAGAACAAGTGAAAATGACTGTTGAGAAGAAGTGAAAATGGCTGTTGAGAAGAAGTGAGAATGGTTGTTGAGAAGTGAAAATGGCTGTTGAGAAGAAGTGAGAATGGTTGTTGAGAAGTGAAAATGGCTGTTGAGAAGAAGTGAAAATGGCTGTTGAGAAGTGAGAATGGTTGTTGAAAAGTGAAAATGGCTGTGGAGAAGGGACAGTGGCTGTTGTGAAGAAGTGAAAATGGCTGTTGAGTAGTGAAAATGGCTGTTGAGAAGAAGTGAAAATGGTTGTTGAGAAGAAGTGAAAATGGGTGTTGAGAAGAAGTGAAAATGGCTGTTGGGAAGAAGTGAAAATGGCTGTTGAGAAGAAGTGAAAATGGTTGTTGAGAAGAAGTGAAAATGGGCGTTGAGAAGAAGTGAAAATGGCTGTTGGGAAGAAGTGAAAATGGCTGTTGAGAAGAAGTGAAAATGGCTGTTGGGAAGAAGTGAAAATGGCTGTTGAGAGGAAGTGAAAATGGCTGTTGGGAAGAAGTGAAAATGGCTGTTGAGAAGTGAAAATGGCTGTTGGGAAGAAGTGAATATGGCTGTTGAGAAGAAGTGAAAATGGTTGTTGAGAGGAAGTGGAAATGGGTTTTGAGAAGAAGTGAAAATGGCTGTTGGGAAGAAGTGAAAATGGCTGTTGAGAAGTGAAAATGGCTGTTGAGAAGAAGTGAAAATGGCAGTTGAGAAGGGAAAATGGCTGTTGAGAAGAAATGAAAATGGCTGTTGAGAAGTGAAAATGGCTGTTGAGAAGAAGTGAAAATGGCTGTTGAGAAGAAGTGAAAATGGCTGTTGAGAAGAAGTGACAATGGCTGTTGAGAAGTGAAAATGGCTGTTGAGAAGAAGTGAAAATGGTGAGGGATTAGGAATTACATGGTAAAAAGATTCTCACAGCTGCAACGATGAATCGGAGAGTTTGAAAGGTTTGGTCATGTGGAAAGAATGGAAAATGTTAAACGGAAGCTTTCAATATCCAGGAAGAACGAGAGTACCTGCAAAGATAAAGGTGAGTGGCCCAGCGTGTAATATAATACAGTAAGTAATTAATGCGTTTTATAGGTATGATTTAAACGTTCGACTGTTTGTATATGCAAATGAACTGTTAATTCTTTGATAATGAGCACATTATCAACGATTCTCCGCATTTTCCTAAATGGTAGGTAAAGCTTTGAGAAAATCAATGTGAGGTCAGGTGTTACACTTACATTGATTTGCTAAAGGTCAGTTCTCATCGAAACATTGTTATCATTTTTAGATTGATTGGAAGTTTCATGAAAGGGATTGTCAACGAACGTTCAGTATCCCATTTTATTTATGGAGATTTTTAAAATACTGGTATTCGCAACATTACAACTAATGCATTCGTATGCTTTGCTATACTGAACGAATGTACAGGTAGATTGACAGGGCAAACGTTTCGTATCTGGCTTATGTCTTTGTTGAACTGAAATCCCTGTCTTTCTCTCTATATCTCTCACACATACACACACACACACAAACACACACACGGTGCCAGAAGAAACAGCCAATCTTCAGAGAGAGAGAGAGAGAGAGAGAGACAGACAGACAGACAAGAGAAACAGAGCGTTCTCAAGAATATCATCAATTACCGACTACAGATCATAATTTTCGTTTTTTGGCGTCTTTTTTTCGTTTTTTTTTTTTTTTTCCTGTTTGCGTCGTTTGACGACGTAACGGGAGAAAAGGGTCGTTAGTTCGGTTTTTGCCGGGGTCGGAGGGAGACGAGCTTCTTAATGAAGCGGAAGAAAGTAAAAGGTCGTTACGCCTTCAGCTGTAATAAGAAAGTGGAAATGGAAAATTCCGATTCCTGTTTCATTTTCCTGTAAAGCGAAGTCTCTCTCTCTCTCTCTCTCTCTCTCTCTCTCTCTCTCTCTCTCTCTCTCTCTCTCTCTCTCTCTGCTTGAATTCCTGTGGTACACGTGGTATGAATTTCTCTCTCTCTCTCTCTCTCTCTCTCTCTCTCCCTGTCGTTGTACGAGTATATATGAAATGCTGACGACCTCGCTGCCATCCTTGAAGGTAGATAGTAATGGGAGAACACAGCCTTCTCAAATCTAATTCGTTATATAATCTATAGAATTATCGGGTGCACCTGGTACAGCTACAAGCGTCAGCAGCAACTATGATCAGTTTGTTCGTATTTCATAATGGTGAATTTTCTAAGAAAGTAAAAAAAAAAAAAAAAAACTCTACGTCTCTCAGTCCATAAGGTATTGGGTTGATGCCACCATATCTAAAACCTATCAGAGCGTGTAAATGATCGTTGGAGTTTTCAACGTGGAAAATAAAAGACAAGAAAAGCGGGAGGTAAGTACGTCGCAGTTTTAGACAAAACAGTAGGATGGAAGGGCATAGTTGAAGGTGAGAGACATAATCCAGAGGAACATGGAGGTTCCTAAGAAGGAGCAGACCGATTTGCTTGCGTTTTATTCCCAGAGCGAAGGCTCCAGAGCCTCTGCTAGAACGACGATAGCCTAATCTCATAGTAGTCTTATGTAGTCGTACTTGAAATAGTCTGTAGCATTGTGAAACCTGAAACTTGCGGTTCATACTATCTCGGTTCCCTCTTCAGTGATGTATTCCATTTGATTTGGTTTGGTTACGTCACTCAGGGATATACCTTACGGTTTAGTGCTGTGATTGATTTGTTTATAATTAAATCACGTAATTTTCACTTTCGAGGGTTTGTTCATCATTACTAACCCCCATTGCATTTTGTGGTTTTGCTGGGATTTTCGTGATATGGGTTTTCAAACTTATCTAAATCAAACACTTTCTGTTTTTGTTCTTAATTTGCTCGGATTTTATCAGACTTAACGTCCAGCCCGATATTTTTTTGTCCGTGGTAATGAAAGTTTTGCCAACTCGAAACGAGCGTAGAAAATGTGGTCCACGAAGTGAAAACACAGGTTTTAGATTTTTCTCCTCAATTCTATGACCTATTCTGAGTTTACAGTGCTGGTAAATGTGACTAAAAAAGTGCAATACCATTATGATTCCGAGATAAAATGTTACTTTGGAACAGAAGCAAGGTTCCTCGTCTAAAATGAGCTGTTGCGTTTTTCGTGTAACCGTGGCTTTCCATTAAGAATTGAGGTTTAAATATTTTTTGCCCCCATATCTCTTATTCTCTATTTTTTCCAATTATTACTGTGATTACAAATTTGGTCGTTGCTGATGAAAGTGAAGAAACGTCAGTGTGAGGGTACATTGAGTTACCGTCCAGTATTCGATGCAGTTTTTACAATTTCAAGGCGTTTCTCTGCTAGCACTGCCTTGAATCCTGTCAATGCCGTTATGTTGTCAGTGTTCTGGGATTATGGTGTCAGTATTCTGGGATTATGTTGTCAGTGTCCTTGGCTTATGTTGTAAGTGTCCTGGGATTATGTTGTCAGTGTCCTGGGATTATGCTGTCAGTGTCCTGGGATTATGTTGTCAGTGTCCTGGATTATGCCGTCAGTGTCCTGTGATTATGCTGTCAGTGTCCTGGGATTATATTGTCAGTGTCCTGGGATTATGTTGTCAGTATTCTGGGATTACTATTTTATGCTGTTCATTTCAGTGCTGGATCTTTATAGCCCATAATCCTTGGTGAAAAAAATACAAATTGTTTAAATTGATGTCTGATTCTTCCTACCAGATGGTAAGGCTCTTCATGCTACTCAGTTTATGGTAGGGAAGCAAAGAAATTCCAGATCTTTTGTGGACCTACCGAAACACGAGAACTGCAGTAAATAGGGACTTCCTATTTTAATGTAAGTGCCTTGTCATCCACATGACCAAAAAAAAAAAAAAAAAAAAAAAAAAAATTTTTTTTTTTTTCCTCTTTCGATGAAATGGCATTCTAGCCAAACACAAAGAAACTAAGGGAAGTTCCCTTTGTCGTGTTAGTTCGAAGAAGTTGTGACTGTAATCAAGGTCCTTTTATCAGCCTTGACTCTAATACAAGTTCAGTGCTGTTGGTAAAGGTTTATTGATTTCAACACAGGAGGAACTTCTTCTCTGCATTTCCGAACCTATATTTTAGAACCGCTTTCTTGTGGCTTTAGATGTTGATGCCAAGTTGATGACTTCACTAAGACTTATAATATGCTACTGTGAATATAAAACCACGGTCAATTATTGTTTTTCCATAATAAGCATGCATTCGTATGGAAAGAGCCAAAAGGCTGTCAGCTTGAATAGTGTCCAACGGGATCAAATGATTCACCCATATTTGGAAGGGCGTGTAACAGTAAATAGATTTGATTAAAGAAAAAATCGTTTCTTGATTGTATAAGATGACATGTAAACCAGTGGCCTCAACTTTTTCCGTTATTCATCTCCCCTAGGAGTGTTTGAGTTCGTGAGTACTGATTGTTTTCATTTCTTGATTGTATAATGAAGAAATGAAAACAATCAGTACTCAAGACTCAGTATTATTGCGTCAAAGCAACCAGCTGTCTGAAAGCTAGTTCTATTTAAAGGAAACTGTCAAAGGTCGCTCTCGCTTGTATATAGATATTTTGTATCTTTTGATAAGATTGCTACTCTCTGGCATCACTACCATACCATGAGTTTCAATACTTCAGGGTGCATCCAAACACCTTCCTTTTCAGCTTTTATTCACTTATTCTGTCACGGTTTATTATTGTTACGTTAAACAGTATGAAAGTCTGTGTAGCAACCCCGCTAGAATGATTTGCTCGCGGAACTCCTACTCGACGTCTCTGCTAATCAGCCGTTGGAACGAAAATCTGAAAATCTTTTTATCGGTTTCAGATACATAACGCTATTGGCTTTTTCTCGGAATTTCAGAACCAGGGTAGTGATTTCCAAGCCCATTTTTCCTTCTTTTTCCCTGAGTTTACTCTATCATAAATAATGTATACTTGTGAATATCTTTTTTTCCTGAAAATTGCTCTATCGTCAATAATGTATACATGTGAATTTCTTGGTTATATAAATACTAATTTCTACACTTGCATTCTTCTTGGGATGTTTTAATACATTATAGGTTTTAGGTGTTTAAATTCTTGTCAGTACCTGTCTCTACTTCTTGGTGTTTGTCAGTCTTCTGCAACGAGATATAAATTGGCAATTTGTGCAAGTATCTGACCTGATTATTTTCCGAATATTTCACTTTTGGCGGAAACTCCACATATTTATTTATCCTTGGACTGAATTAGAATTCAAAAAAAAAAAAAAGAAGGATTGGACTTGGGCCAAAGGAGAAGTGGGGAGGGAAGGGGATTGTCGAACTCATTTCATGAAAGACATAGAGGATTATAAGAGTCAGGAAAACAGAAGGAGGATAGAATTCCAAATCCGGCATAACTTATATATCTACTAAATGTTTTGATAAATTCAACGCTTGTTTCAAAAACGTATACGCAGCTGATTCATATACACTCGTAAGTGCGCAAGAAAGAAAAAAGTGAAAAAATGCGCTAATGTTTCTTCGGCGCAATCGAGTTTTCTGTACATCGTATAATCAAGGCCACCGGAAATAGATCTATCTTTCGGTGGTCTCGGTATAATGCTGAATGAGCCGCGACCTATGAAACTTTAACCACGGCCCGGTGGTGCCCTGGCCTATATCGTTGCCAGATGCACGATTATGGCTGACTTTAATCTTAAGTAACATAAAAATTACTGAGGCTAGAGGGCTGCAGTTTGTCATGTTTGATGATTGGAGGGTGGATGATCAACATCCCAATTTGCAGCATTCTAGCCTTAGCAGTTTTTAATATCTGAGGGCGGACAGAAAAAAGTGTGGACGGACAGACTAAGCCGGCACAATAGTTCTTTTACAGAAAACTATAAATACGGGAGGCTCTAAAAACATGAGTAGAATTCTCATATCCACTGGCCATCAGTGTCACTTCATTTGCCATCAGTCAACGGTAACGAGCCTGCAGTTAATTTGTTTACAAGTCAAACAGATCTCTAAGTAACGATCTTGTGAGTCACTGTTATATAAAGGATGAAAAGGACTCCAGGTCATTAAGGTGGAGTCATTGCCACTCTTGGGTTGAGAGAGAGAGAGAGAGAGAGAGAGAGAGAGAGAGAGAGAGAGAGAGAGATGCGAAGTAGGCTTTAAAGGGGCTATTATGTATTTAGGGTTCTCTTACGTCGAGAATGGGAAAAAGAGAATTATCATCATGTGCATAAGTCTTTTATCATTTTTATTGTTAGCGGTGTGTTCTGTTTACAAATGCTATATATGTGGATTACTATGCGAGCGTAGTAGTCCACATAACGCGCAAATGCTGTATATGTGGATTACTATGCTTGCGCATTATTTTTTGTTTGTTGCGATGTGTAGAAGGCCTGGCGCCTCCATTGTCCTCTTTTGTATAATTTTTATATGCAGCAGAAGAATAAATAAACATCGGTCTGCCTATCTGTGTGTCCATTTGTCATTATTATTATTATTATTATTATTATTATTATTATTATTATTATTATTATTATTATTATTATTTGACGAAACTGGCTAGAGCCATATTTTTAGATTCTCACCGATAGAATACCTATTATTTATTTTTGTTACTATTTCTCCTGGTTGAAGAAAGCAACACTTTTGCATTGAAGACGCAAAGACACAGAAATAACCTTACGCAGTTGTTCTCATAAAATTGGTATCATTAATTTTTTGACGACGAATTTTTCGTGGATCTCTGCAGATGAGTCTTTAAAAGGTAATGATATTTATGGCTTGTCTTCCTTCTTTAAGAGAGAGAGAAAAAAAAAGAAACATCTTCGTTTAAAAAATGTATTATTCATAAGAAATTAAGTTTCACCCATCTAAATATCGCATCGGGCATGAATTCATTCACTGCCGAATTTTAATGGTGAGGGCAGAATAGAACCACTGACCAGGATTGTGAAAATGTAGAAAGGTAATGGCTGGAAAACACACCGACTCTGTTAGTGATGAATGAAAGTTATGTCGTTCCGCATTAGTGAGCTTTTGCGGCATGTTTTAAAGGTTGCTTGGCCGGGAAACGGGGTCGTTGACATGACCTTGCATCGTAATTCGTTGCAACTGCAAGCAGGTATAGATTTTAGTCTGCAATATTCAGGACGGTAAGTTGATCCCGGTGCTGCATATACGAATTGCACATATTTGCATTCAATTACTGCCTTCCGAATACCGCGAAGACAGCTGGCATTGGACGTTTGTGCTCAGTGTGTTAATGATTATCAGAAATAAATGGAATATGGCCTGGAGTTTTTTATATATATGTATGAATATATTTTATATATGTATATATATATATATATATATTTATTTGTGTGCATATGACATTATAATGTACATATATATATATATATATATATATATATATATATATATATATATATATATATATATATATATGTATATATATATATATATATATATATATATATATATATATGTATCATATATATGTATATATTTCATGAAGCAGTTATATATATATGTAAACATTTTTAAATATAAACTAACCCTTTCCACTCTCCCTCCATTCTCCTCTGCTTCTCATCTTACCTCAGTACTTAATAGGCCTTCAAAGTACTCACTCCATCGACCTAGAACTATATTCACTCCTGGCGTTATTCCTCCATTTAAATCTCGTAGTCATATATACAGTATATATATGTGTGTGTGCGTGTGTGTGTGTGTGTGAGCGATGGATGGGTAGAAGTGGAATTGAACCAAGGACACCTTATATATATATATATATATATATATATATATATATATATATATATATATATATATATATATATATATATATAATATATATATATATATATATATATAATATATATATATATATATATATATATACACACACATACATACATGCATACATACATACATACATACATACATACATACATACATACATACATACATACATACATACATACATAGCTAGTTGGATAGATAGATAGAGGAAATGAAGAGAGACCTCCAGGCACGTAAAGAGAAAATGAAGTGGCTTTGTGGAGCATCGAGAAGATTTCCGTCTGGCAAATTCTTTGTTACTCGGGATGATATTGTACAATTCCCTGAATAGAAGGAGTGGGAAAAGTGTCTTAAAAAGTCCTGAGGGCACGAGAATGGCAATGTGAAATAAGATCTTATAAGTCCATGACTGCAAAAGGAGGAGCTCAAGTGTTCCCCCGAGTGCTATTATCATTTGGCAAGGGGGTATAATCTTGCCTGCGAGCAACCGCACGCTACAAATGCTTATATATTAAAGATGGCGTTTTCGTAGGGAGGGCGATGTCCGGGGGTTTTTACACAGAGCAGAGAAGAAATAAAATAAAAGGCAGAGGAAGAAGGAGACAGATTACTTGATCTTTATTGGAGTTTGTTTTAGTTTACTGTAAAAGAAAACTATTGTGCTGGACTGGTCTTTCCGTCCGCACCTTTTTCTGTCCGCACTTTTTCTGTCCGCACTTTTTCTGTCCGCCCTCAGATCTTAAAAACTGCTGAGGCTAGAGGGCTGCAAATTGGTCTGTTGATCATCCACCCTCCAGTCATCAAACGTACCAAATGCAGCCGTTTAGCCTCAGTAGTGTTATTTTATTTAAGGTTAAAGATAGCCATAATCGTGCTTCTGGCAACGATATAGGACACGCTACCATCGGGCCGCGGTTAAAGTTTCATGTGCCGCGGCTCATACAGCATTATACCGAGACCACCGAAAGATAGATCTATTTTCGGTGGCCTTAATTATACGCTGTAGCGGCTGTACAGAGAACTCGATTGCGCCGAAGAAACTTTCGCGCATTTTGTGCATGTTAATGTTATCATTACTTTATTTCTAAAAATTGCATCACCTTTAAATATGGAGATATTGTCTTATTACACATACAATGAAGCCTGGATATTCTAACCGTTCGTTAGAGTGACAATGTTATTATAGTAATCCAACCCTGCCTTTAAAAACACCGGATGTTCAGTCCATATCAATCTGAAACTTGCTGGCATGAGAACATCCAGTATTTAATTGTCTTGTCTTCAAGATCTAGCATTTGAGCTTCCATTTTCATCTCTCTCTCTCTCTCTCTCTCTCTCTCTCTCTCTCTCTCTCTCTCTCTCTCTCTCTCTCTCTCTCTCTCTCTCTCTCAGGCTGTATATTCTAATTAATCTTTATTCACGATGGTCTGCAATATTTCACTCCGTTTCTCTTCAGTTCGTATTTGAGTGTTATTATCTTTATTGAATTTTCAGAAGTGTCACTCTTTTGACTTGTAGCCTATTTTAGATAATATTCGGAACTCTTTCTGTTGTACATTGCGCGGCATAGCATTTACTCTTGTGTGGTGTTCTTTGATTTTTGTCATGCATATTGCACTTGTTTTCACTGTTTGTCTTTCAATGCTCTTTGTAAGTGCCAATCATTAAATGTGTCGCCGTTGTAGGGTCCCACATGGACCTACACAATCGTCCATCTGACCTGCCTCTTACTCACGCCTTCGCGACAGTGTAATCACCACAAGGTTGCTTGAAAGCGGGGTGTTTCACCTTCCCATTTCAGTCAGGAATCCGTCAAGTTCTCACAACGTGCGCAGGAGAACGAATCTGAACGCACAGGAGGTGTAGTAGATGCGCAAAACGCTTAGTTTTCAGTTCTCCAGCTATTTTTTCCTCTTGACATTCATCCATCCCCTCTAGTTATGTCAACCTCGTGATTAGCTCTTCTTCTCTTCTCTCGTAGGAAAGGCATCGAACCACAGGTGGAAATGCGTTTATTGGCCAAAGAAATATATATATATTTTTTCTGAGGCACATTTAATTTCCTGATTCTCCGCTTGCAGCCATGGAAGTCAGGCCAAACGTGTGCCTTTTATTGCCCCGCTCTAGCTACTGACGTTTCCGCTACAAAAGGACGTATCTGAATCTCTCTCTCTCTCTGTAGTTTTCCGCGGTCACTTGCTTTGCGGAATGTTTGGCAATCTCCTTTCGTTGTCCCTCTGCCATCACCTTAGAAGAGAGAGCTGTTTCAGGCGACTTTTTCTGTGCCTCAGTGGGATCATTTCCTCGCGTTCCATTGCGTCTCGTTGTGGCCTTGTTGGGCAGCCGGGTGATATTATTATATCCGAGGTAGTGAGTTCTCAGTGTTGATTCACAACCAGCCTAGAAAAGAGCATGGGGTGGCAACCGCATCCTGGGAACTTTGGTGAAAGGCGGATGCCCCTGGAGCCAATATATATATATATATATATATATATATATATATATATATATATATATATATATATATATATATATATATATATATATATATGTATATATATATATATATATATATATATATATATATATATATATATATATATATATATATATATATATATATATATATATATATATATGAGAGGTACATCAACACATAATCACGTGTGTAACAGACATAAAGTATATATACATGTATATAAATATATATACATATAAATTTATATATATAAATATTTACATACATAAGTATACATATATTTATGTATATATATGTACACACATATATATATATATATAATATATTTGTGTGTGTGTATAAGAATAAGAGTTACGTTTTGTTGACAACAGCGGAATGCCAACGAACGTATAATATAATCAAATAATATTGCGTTCACTTTTCATATAATAAGGTAATAATTTACCCTCCGTTTTTTCCAGGTAAAAAGATACGTTAACGCGAGGCATAACGCCAACATCTGTTTAATTCTTCTGATGGCAGATCTATAATTAAAAGCGATATTAAAAATGAGGATATTAACAACAGCGACAATCATCATTGTCAGTCAGTGCTGCGCACTAAAATTCATTAAAAAAAAAAAATACTGAAATGCCGACCTCCGAATTATCAGACATTGTCAAAATTTGTATTCATGAATATCATGATTTATCCCATTATGTGATATTTCACCAGCGATTAAACGTTTATATTCGGCGTTGATAAATTACGAGAATTAATGAAATTTACAAATTTCTCCCTCATAAACACTCATTAGTACGGAACGCTCATTAACATGACCACATATCCTCCCGTGATGTTGACACACACACGCAAAATCACACATGACTATTTTTTGATTAAAAGAGCGGCATATCTCATTAGGGAGGATTCCACATAAATTATGGAAATCGTTCTGTCCTGGTATCCGCCGTGCGATTGCTACCTGATATGTGTATATGTAATATATATATTTATACGCACATGCACACACACACATACATGCATGCACTGGTGAGTCGGGAAGTTGGGGAAAACTCGCTGGTATGCAAGGCAGTTAGCCTGCCCAGGCAGAGCCTCAGGTACAGTGGCACTCTGGTTCCAACTCCTTTTGTGACTTGTGTGGCTTGGTTGGCAGCGGTCTCGTCTTTCAGTTGCAAGACCTGGGTTCGATCCTGATGGGAGTCAGAAATTTATTTCTGTTCCACACGTGATTGTGTGTTGATTTTCTATTATATATATTTGTGTGTGTTTGTGTCCATATATATATATATATATATATATATATATATATATATATATATATATATATATATATATATACATATACACACACACACAGTGCTTATGACCAAATGAGTGGACTTGTAATTTGATTATGGAAGAAGACAAAGTTACATGCATACATTATCAACTTTTTTTTTAACCGAAAGTGACAGAAAATAATTATAATTTATCAAGTCTTTAACTTAGAAGTGGATGAACCTTAAAGGTAACAGAATTATTTGCCCAACAATGCTTGAATAACCAGCTTAAAGTTTATTTGTAAAGTTAACATATATTTATCAGATTCTTTGGATAACAAAATTGTATTTCCGAATTTATCATATTCTTTGAATAACCAAAATGTATTTCGAAATTAATCAAATTCTTTGAATAACCAGAATGTGTTTCGAAATTTATCGAATGCTCAGAATAACCTAAATGTATTTCGAAATTTATCAAATTATTTCAATAACAAAATTTTATTTCGAAATTTATCAAATTCTTTGAATAACCAAAATGCATATCGAAATTTATCGAATTCTTTGAATAACAGAAATGTATCTCGAAATTTATCAAATTCTTTAAATAACCAGAATGTATTTCGAAATTTATCAAATTCTTTTAATGACCAAAATGTATTTCGAAATTTATCCAATTCTTTGAATAACCAAAGTGTATTCGAAATTTATCAAATTCTCTGAATAACCAAAATGTATTTCGAAATTTATCTAATTCTTTGAATAACCAAAATGTATTTCGAAATTTATCAAATTCTCTGAATAACCAAGATGTATTTCGAAATTTATCAGATTCTCTGAATAACCAAAATGTATTTCGAAATTTATCAAATTCTCTGAATAATCGAACAAAATGTGTTTCGAAATTTATCGAATTCTCTGAATAAGCAAAATGTATTTCGAAATTTATCAAATTCTCCGAATAACCAAAATGTATATCGAAATTTATCAAATTCTGTGAATAACCAAAATGTTTATTGAAATTTATCAAATTCTCTGAATAACCAAAATGTATTTCGAAATTTATCAAATTCTCTGAAAAAACGAACAAAATTTATGTCGAAATTTATCAAATTCTCTGAATAACCAAAATGTATTTCGAAATTTATCAAATTCTCAGCATAACCAAAATGTATTTTGAAATTTATCAAATTCTCCGAATAACCAAAATGTATTTCGAAATTTATCAAATTCTCAGCATAACCAAAATGTATTTTGAAATTTATCAAATTCTCCGAATAACCAAATGTTTTTCGAAATTTATCAAATTCTCTGAATAACCAAAATGTATTTCGAGGAGTCATTATGTAGCACAGGCAAAGCCTGTTTAAATCTGTTTTGGCTTGAAATCATTCAGAGTTATTAGATTACAACGTGGAAATTTATGCACGCTGTGCTCTGAGTCTTATTACATATTCGACATAAAATTATGCATATTCAGTGGGAAATCTGCCAGTTTCCGTAATAAATTAATAAATAAATGAAAACATCGCAGAATTGAATTGAAGGAATGTCTTTCTGTTTGATGCAGGAACTAAATGATCTTGCTCGATTGGAATTGGTAGATCCTGTCAGTATGCAAATTGGGGAAAAATTCGTAGTATGAAATGAAGAAAGACAACAGTTATACGTCTAAAAAGTAATTAGATACATATTGGCAGTCCGCCCCTAAAGTTTTAGATTCAGCAGTCAAGTTGAAGTGTCAAGTTTTTTGTTTTTTATCACTTACATAATTTGTAATTTTTTTTTATTAAACTCGGAATCCACGTGTAGTGTACTCACCGAAGGAATTTAAATAAGACTATATAATTTTCTTTTTACTTTTCCATCCACTCTCATTTGATATTCACAGGTCAAAGCATAGGGATTGTATCGAGGTATACTTTTTTTTCCATCTGTAATGCATGGGAAATATGATGATATATTCTCGGGCGCATAAGATTCCTCGAAAAATTACATAATTTATCGAAATACTGAGTAGCAGCAGTTACGAAATTTGAATGGTACAGCCGAAAAAAAATTATATTTCAACCAATTATAGATTCCGTTGAAACTGACCCAGTTATCAACCAAAATAGTCTTTCATCTATTATTAGTCATTTTTTTCCAAGTATCGCGGTCAGATTTGGGGTCTTGGTTTTTTATATGTGTATATATGTGTGTGTGTGTATGTGTGTGTTTGTGTGTATGTATGCATGTCTACATATTGAAAATAAATTGTTGGAGGATGAGGATGCCTTTCCCTGTTACTTTCTTGAATGTGTGTGTATATATATATACATATATACATATATTTATTTATTGATTTATATATTATATATATATATATATATATATATATATATATATATATATATATATATATATATATATATATATATATTATATAATGTTTTTCTCATTTTATATATGACTTCCAGAAGCTCTGATAAGTGAAGAAATAGAACTACCATTGTGAAGTGCTGTGTGGTAATATTTTTCGAAGAATGTTATTGCCATTTCCGTAAAATACTGTTTTGTTTTCTATTTTCTCAGATTGCTGTCAACCACAATCTCCCGTCAACCACAATCTCTCTTTTTGCTTTGGAACGTAGCAGACTCCAATCTTGAGTGACGGCGTATCTCAATTGAGCTGCCAAAACATTTAAATGGATTAAAGATTAATATGAAATTTATATTAAATCTATTTAAGTGTTATAATTAAGCTGTGATATTTTGCTTTTTTTTTATTATATATAAAGCGTGTTTTATATAGGAGCAGTTTTATCACACACGTGGTGGTCAGGTCACAGGGATTTTGGAGCACAGTGAAACAGTTTTTTTTTTTTATATTGTTCTGTTGCTGAGATGACAGGACCAGTTATCTTAGAACACGGAAGGATCACTTTACACACTGGGTGACTGTTTCACGGAAAGACTTCATAATCAGCAGTCAAACTATCTCGAAGTGCATCTTCTGTTTTGGTGGCAAATGTGTGTTTTTGTGTGGAGAGGAAAACTGGCTCCGTTCACGGAAGGGAGTTCTGGGAGACACCACCTTTACTGCCAAATAAAAGTATTGTATTTCGGAACCCTCATAGCTTTACTTGAAGCTCTGTGGATGGAAGCTGTCTTCATTCTCATTTTTCTTTACCATGAAGGGAAGTGAGATAATTTTGTTGTACAATGATGTAAGAAATGATGGCGTTATTTCTGGTGGTCTAGATGCTTCTAGTTCCTTGCAATGCCGAGAACAAAAATTTATATGAGAAGTCTTGTAACATCCATAGAATATTACAAGTAAGCGCAGGAGGTTCTCGTAACATTATCACTGATTCAAGAAAGCTTTGATGCGAGGTGAAACCTCCTCCATCGAGCAGAGGTCAGAATCGTCAGATACGTACTGTACAAGACAGTGGTTCTTAACCTTTTTTTGTGTGTGTGGGGGGGGTGGCGGTTGGGGGGCAGTGACCCAAAATCTTGTCCAAATTAACCATGGCGACCCGCGATTTCCTCCTCCCCTGCCGTTCAACGGCCGTTAAATTTAAAAGGCGAGTGTCTATGTTGGGAAGATTTCCGACCTCAATTAAATGTTCCATGTGTCTGTGACGTTCTGCTTAGATATTAATGAATGATGTATTCTTAATACAATATTTTCTCTAATAGTCATAATTATATTAAGAGTAATGGGGAAATGATAGGCCCACGGAGTTATAACCCTTGGGGACCCATTGAAATGGTTTAGGGGTCGCGGCCCTGGGGGGTTAAGACCCACTGGTGAGAGAAATGGCCGAATTTACAGTTTTAGTTCTTCACGATCCCCCGCCAGATCCAGCAGTCAGGATGAATCCACTTTTCCGATTCCCTTTCACGAATTCACAAGCCTTGATTGTCCAGAGGAGATCCCTAGATCCTTTAAAGTATTTATTCCGCCGGATGATTCACCATCCAATTTTGTTGAGTAAGAATTGAGGGTTTGGAGGACAGGCGGATGAAGGATGACGAGATGACTGTCTGTTGATTGTCTGTTCATGTATGGACTGATAAAGGATTGAAGTTATAGGTCCCTTACAGCTGGTGAATGTTATTGGCCCAAAGACCCATAATGGTAATCCACCATTCAGAGGATTAAATAGGTATATTCTTTAGACGATAAAGAAATGGTAAGCTGATGATGATGATGATGATGACAACAGGAATATTAATGGAAATTTTTATTTTTAAAGTACGGTCATTGTTATCGATACTTTTATCGTCACGGTGTGGCAAAAAAAAAAAAAAAAACATTACGAGGATATCCAACTTGACAGTGGAAGTTATACAAACATATAATATCTTTCCAAAGTTTTCATTCGTCTTTGTCTGACGTCAGATTTTTGCTCAAACCGAAACATTCTGTTTTGGACATTAATTCTTTCTGATCCAATTGCTGCACAATTATCGCAGGAAGAGGACATTCAGAAAATTACACAGGGCGGAACAAAACCACCAAATAATTCTTGCAGACGTTCAAGAAATGTCTGCAGCCTGACAGCGCTGGGTTCTGTTTGTAAGCGATAATTCTGTGACCGGTGGATGTGTAAAGCAATTATTTGAGAGAGAAAGAGAGAGAGAGAGAGAGAGAGTGTCTTACAAAATGCCAGACAGGCGAAGTGAAATTCGGCATCGTGTTCATGGTTTTGCCAATTTTCAGGGCTTAGTGAAATGTGACAAACTTTTAATGACATTCAAGAGAGTGGTTTCGGAAAAGTGATATAAGAATTCATGAAAGTCTTCCTTTATCGCAATCGCTGCTGAAATGACACGCTTTTGATATCAGTTGTTGGTCTTTACAGCGTAAGGTTTTGTTATTATTATTATTATTATTATTATTATTATTATTGTTGTTGTACAAAGTTAGAAATATTTTTAACACTACTGTGGCTTTAAATTCTCGATATTATAGTCCCGTTACAGGGTAGTCTTGTTTCATTATTATTATTATTATTATTATTATTATTATTATTATTATTATTATTATTATTATTATTATTATTATTATGTATTTCTTACAGCCATCCTTTTTTAATAAGACCTGTTTAAGAGAGCGTCTATTCCCTTCGTATTATTATTATTATTATTATTATTATTATTATTATTATTATTATTATTATTATTATTATTATTATTGAGAGTACAAGTCACAGTAGTGTTAAAAATACTTATGTACAAAGTTGAAAATATTTTCAAAATTACTGTGGCTTTTAATTTTCGATATCAAAGCCTCTGTACAGGGTCGTCTTGTTTCAGTATTATTATTATTATTATTATTATTATTATTATTATTATTATTATTATTATTATTATTATTATTATTATTATTATTATTATTATTATTATTATTGTGTGTTTCTTACAGTACCACTCTTTTCAGCATCCTGTTTGTGTACATAGATTGGTTAGAGTCAGTATATTATATTGGCTGAGATATTTTTGGGCTGAGGTGTTCGAATATCTAAGAAATTCAAGGCCACTCACTTCACGTATCTTTGGGATGTTTCTTCTACAGCTTGCTTATTTTATTTTATTTATTTTTTGCGAACTACGAATTTTCTGGAACAGTGCTAGTTGAAGTTTTTATGCCTGCCGTTCACCTGCCTTTATTAAGTGTGTGTTCTTCCTCATGTAAGGAAAGTTATCGATAACTGGGGAAGGTTTATATACCGACGGTTCTTTGTTAATATCGAAGTTAGATACATTATTGAGTGTATTAGATTTCACTTTCAACATTCGTTCAATATTTTATCTTTTCGATGTCAGCTATCTTATACCCGAAATTCTCTCTCTCTCTCTCTCTCTCTCTCTCTCTCTCTCTCTCTCTCTCTCTCTCTCTCTCTCAGAATCTGGCAGTTTGTTTGTGACATCCAAGAGAGCGGAAGGAAATCCCCGGCTCTCCAGAAAGAGAGATCTCTGAACTGAATTTGCAGTTTCAATTCCGGAGGTTTCTTCCGCTCACCTGAGGGGAAATTGATTCCAGACGATCGCTTGAGTGGCTGTTACGTACACTCGCCTCCTTTTCCATCAGACGCGGTGATGAAACGAGAGTTATATATATATATATATATATATATATATATATATATATATATATATATATATATATATATATATATATATATATATATATATATATATACTTAAAGAGGCAGAAGACTTATGAGAAAATATGGTCGATATCACTTCGGTTTATTAGTTACGTAACATAAGTGTTTATTTACGTTGTGTGCTGGTTACAGAAATGTTACTTAATGCTTATTTGTTTTGACGTAATGCACTTCCGTACATTATGGCAGTGAAAGACACTGTATATATATATATATATATATATATATATATATATATATATATATATATATATATATATATATATATATATATCTGGACGTAAAGGGAGCTTCGGTTTTCGTGATTTCCTTTTTAGAGGCGTTTCTGATCATCAACAGCGGAGGGGATAGAATTAAGTTATTTCGTTTTTTTTAAGGCTCTAGCAGGGATGTTAAGGTTGATTGTAATTAGTTATATTATTATTAGTTATAAATACTTTATCTCCCCTTTCTGTATTTCCCATTACCAGCTGTTACTTCTTTCGAATGAACACCTTAATATTCTTTGGAAGCTTCTGGAATTTCAAGTCAATTGCCCCTGTGGTGGGCTTGTTCCATATGAATAGGGTTCATCTACTGAATAATAATAATAATAATAATAATAATAATAATAATAATAATAATAATAATAATAATAATAATAATAATTTGAGCCAGGTCTCTCACATTCATAGCTTATCTGAGACTCGGAAGATATTGCTGTCGCTTCGATTAGAGATTGCGAAATTGAATTACTGAATCAGTCAGGTATCAGACACGGAGAGTTCAAGGGACAGCAGATAATTGAAAAGATACAGTGCTAATTATTAACACAGGTAATGTGTATTGTGTATTAGCCACAATACCCTCTTAACATCTCCATTTCTTCACATTTGGAAACGCTTGTCACTATGAAGCCTGGGACCGAATTTAGAAAGAAATTAGGTTTTTTTTTTTCAGATGCCCGGCCGATTATTCGATCTCGGGTCCGGGGTATCCGAACGAGGTAACGATAATTACCTGCCCGGATATCCCGGGCACGAGATAGAATACTCGGCCGGGCATCTGAAAAAAAAAATACTTCATTTATTTCTTAATTTGGGCCAAGGCTTCGTAGTGACAAGCGTTTCCAAAACGTGAAGAAACTGAGAAGTTAAGAGGGCATTGTGGCTAATAAACAACACGTATTAGATTCTACATATATAGATGATAAATGTTCAGCATCTCTGCTAACGGAAATGTTCCGCCAGAGGCTCTTGATATTTGTCGAGAGATTAATACCTCAAGAGTCCATACGAATAGCTCGATGTGCCTACGATATTTTCCAGGAAGAGCCATCACGATCTATGGAGCCTGAAGGTTTAAAGGGGTCTCTCTCTTCTCTCTCTCTCTCTCTCTCTCTCTCTCTCTCTCTCTCTCTCTCTCTCTTCTTCTTCTTCTTCTTCTTCTTCTTCTTCTTCCGTACTTAGCCTCGCGGCACCAAAAGAAACTAATAGACCGACGCAGGCAAAAGCCTATTCGGAGGCCTGAATACGACGGGTCGTAATTGAAAATTTTCTCTGGTTGATAGGTAAGTGCAGCCTCCCACAATGGCTTTCGTCTCTTCAGCTTCGAGGCGAGGCGAGGCGACCGGGCGGTGGGAACTTCTGAAACCCCTGTCGTCAAATGGGGAAAGATGTGCTGGAGTGTAATTGGTCTCCGGAAGGGCCGCGCTTAATACTTCCATTACTAAAAATGACCGCGCAAACTTATTCGCGGGCACATGCGCAGACACACACACACACACAAATATATATATATATATATATATATATATATATATATATATATATATATATATATATATATATATATATATATATATATATATATACTGTATATATATGCATACTGTATTTAATCTTCCTTAATGCTGTTTATTCAAACTACATTTAAATATGGCTAAACGAATTACATAGCCGTGCAGTTACATTGATTTTTCCTTCGTATATCTCTGTAATTAACGAATCCTCGACGTTTTCGTCTGACAGGATAATGTAAGAACTTTGCAGGTCAAGCTTCGTAGATTTTTCGTTTTCTGTAAAAGAAAACGATTGTGCCGGCTTTGTCTGTCCGTCCGCACTTTATTCTGTCCGCACTTTTTTGTCTGCACTTTTTCTGTCCGCCCTCAAATCTTAAAAACTACTGAGGCAACAGGGATGCAAATTGGTATGTTGGTCATCCACCCTCCAATCATCAAACATACCAAATTGCAGCCCTCTAGCCTCAATAGTTTTTATTTAATCTAAGGATAAAGTTAGCCATAATCGTGCTTCCGGCAACGATGTGGGGCCTTGGTTAAAGTTTCATGGGCCGCGGCTCATACAGCACTATCCCGAGACCACCGAAAGATAGATCTATTTTCGGTGGCTTTGATTATATTCTGTAGCGACTGTACAGAAAATTCTATTGCGCCGAAGATACAGGAGATTTTTTTAAAAATATTTAGATTAGGAGGTTTGTATGTACCAATATGTTTTTCTCGTCGAGCAGTTATAAGAGGGGATGAATTTCTCTTCTTGTGAATCGCTTTTTCCTGTCGTCTAGCCTGGCTTTAAAATAGATGAGTTGTAGTCACTTCGTTTTATTAATTTCCTTCCTGTAGCTGCTAGACTTTTAAGGTAATGCTTTCATTCCAGGGAAGTGCGGATTACGTTTGATATGCTTATGTGTATTGTGTTCCTCAAGAATCCCCTGGCGTTTCATAACTAGTGACTCTTGTTATCATCACAGAAAGCAGCAAATGTTTCATAATTATGTGACACCTGTTATCATCACAGAAAGCAGCAAACGTTTCATAACTATGTGACTCTTGTTATCATCACAGAAAGCAGCAAGTGTTTCATAACTGTGACTCTTGTTATCATCACAGAAAGCAGCAAATGTTTCATAACTGTGACTCTTGTTATCATCACAGAAAGCAGCAAGTGTTTCATAACTGTGACTCTTGTTATCATCACAGAAAGCAGCAAATGTTTCATAACTATGTGACTCTTGTTATCATCACAGAAAGCAGCAAATGTTTCATAACTGTGACTCTTGTTATCATCACAGAAAGCAGCAAGTGTTTCATAACTGTGTGACTCTTTTTATCATCACAGAAAGCAGCACGTTTCATAATTATGTGACTCCCGTTATCATCACAGAAAGCAGCACGTTTTATAATTATGTGACTCCCGTTATCATCACAGAAAGCAGCACGTTTCATAATTATGTGACTCCCGTTATCATCACAGAAAGCAGCACGTTTCATAATTATGTGACTCCCGTTATCATCACAGAAAGCAGCAAATGTTTCATAACTATGTGACTCTTGTTATCATCACAGAAAGCAGCAAGTGTTTCATAACTGTGACTCTTGTTATCATCACAGAAAGCAGCAAGTGTTTCATAACTGTGTGACTCTTTTTATCATCACAGAAAGCAGCAAACGTTTCATAATTATGTGACTCCCGTTATCATCACAGAAAGCAGCAAATGTTTCATAACTATGTGACTCTTGTTATCATCACAGAAAGCAGCAAGTGTTTCATAACTGTGACTCTTGTTATCATCACAGAAAGCAGCAAATGTCTCATAACTGTGTGACTCTTTTTATCATCACAGAAAGCAGCAAATGTTTCATAATTATGTGACTTGTGTTATCATCACAGAAAGCAGCAAATGTTTCATAACTATGTGACTCTTTTTATCATCACAGAAAGCAGCAAATGTTTCATAACTATGTGACTCTTGTTATCACCACAGAAAGCAGCAAATGTTTCATAATTATGTGACTCGTGTTATCATTACAGAAAGCAGCAAATGTTTCATAACTATGTGACTCTTTTTATCATCACAGAAAGCAGCAAATGTTTCATAACTATGTGACTCTTGTTATCACCACAGAAAGCAGCAAATGTTTCATAATTATGTGACTCTTTTTATCATCACAGCAAGCAGCAAATGTTTCATAATTATGTGACTCGTGTTATCATCACAGAAAGCAGCAAATGTTTCATAATTATGTGACTCCTGTTATCATCATAGAAAGCAGCAAATGTCTCATAACTATGTGACTCTTTTTATCATCACAGAAAGCAGCAAATGTCTCATAACTATGTGACTCTTGTTATCACCGCAGAAAGCAGCAAACTTTTCATAACTATGTGACTCTTGTTATCATCACAGAAAGCAGCAAGTGTTTCATAACTATGTGACTCTTTTTATCATCACAGAAAGCAGCAAATGTTTCATAACTATGTGACTCTTCTTATCATCACAGAAAGCAGCAAGTGTTTCATAACTGTGTGACTCTTTTTATCATCACAGAAAGCTGCAAACGTTTCATAACTATGTGACTCTTTTTATCATCGCAGAAAGCAGCAAGTGTTTCATAAGTATGTGACTTGTTTTATCATCACAGAAAGCAACAAATGTCTCATAACTATGTGACTCTTTTTATCATCACAGAAAGAAGCAAACGTTTCATAAATATGTGACTCTTGTTATCATCACAGAAAGCAGCAAATGTTTCATAACTATGTGACTCTTTTTATCATCACAGAAAGCAGCAAATGTCTCCATAACTATGTGACTCTTGTTATCGTCACAGAAAGCTGCAAATGTTTCATAACTATGTGACTCTTTTTATCATCACAGAAAGCAGCAAATGTTTCATAATTATGTGACTCTTGTTATCATCACAGAAAGCAGCAAGTGTTTCATAAGTATGTGACTTGTTTTATCATCACAGAAAGCAGCAAATGTCTCATAACTATGTGCCTCTTGTTATCATCACAGAAAGCAGCAAATGTCTCATAACTATGTGACTCTTATCATCCCAGAAAGCAGCATATGTTTCA
>JANJGK010000011.1:4962592-5055092 GCA_039081455.1 Macrobrachium rosenbergii | reverse complement strand
ATGATCAGGTGGAAATAAAATAAATAAATAAAATAGAATACAATGTATTTAAACCGACTTCTTGGCCGTAAAAGAAAATGGCAATGTCAGAAATAATACTTAACAAAGTTCAAAGGAATCTGGTCATTTTCATCAAAGCCAAAGAAAAGAGGTCGACCTTTAACCTTACCCGTGAACTTTGGAAATATGCCCAGTTGAAGAATGTATTGATAAAATACCCACTAAGCCCCAATGTCAAACTAAAGTCAGGGTAAAAATACATAACAAAAAATCATCACCTCACAAGTTTTATGAAAGTCATATACAGTAATAAATAAAAGATTTGCCCATAAATTGATCTGTGACCCTAAAAAACAGTTGAAGGTGAAAAATGCTTAAAGCAGCTCCGTCACAGCGTCGAAATCTGAAGACCTGTGACCTCGAACATAATTTGTTAGACGTAGAGAAAAAAAAAATCCTGACATTTGGCCTTCATGTCGACTTTTGACCTTGAAGTAAGCTAAGTTAAAAAAAAAAATAATTATGTGGAAAGTAATCACTTCTCTCCATAGCTAGCATGATTAGTAGTTTTTGTGTTGAGTTACCCTTCGTTTAAGTCCATATTATCGGTACTCTTCAGTCAAGTCCATATTATCGGTACTCTTCATATAAGTCCATATTATCGGTACCCGTCATAATATAAAGTCCATATTATCGGTGACAACAGTGGTATGAAAACGCCGGAAAAGTCAGTGTCATAGACTTGAAAGTTGGTTATGTTCAAGAAGCGAGAACATAAGAGAAGTAAACGCTTCGGCTTCTCCGAATTTCAATAATAATGAAAATAATAATCATACGGTTGTAAGCAACACGCTTCGGCACAACGATGGCAAAGTTAAACATTGGCAAAGATTTTTTACCATGCGGAGATGATTTAGAACTGTAGATTTTTGGTACAGGAAAAATACAAAAATATGAGGTGACATAAGAATTCCTTATGGATAGTAGTCTCACTGTATCGTCTTCGCAAATATCGTTTCTTCGCGAGCTTCAACGCGTTTGAAAAAGTGCTTGAAGTATATTTCTTGGTTGGCAGTTAATAGGTAAAAAAGTTTCCATTGGAACTTTTGAGTGACCATCCCCAAAGTTTTGTATGTTAAGCTACATTTTTTCAAGATAGCTTTTAAATCAGTGATTCTTGTAGTGCACAGGAAATCTCCATAGTATTTTAGCTCATAATATGAAAATATATAACAATTTAATGTACTTTGCGTACTCTCTCTCTCTCTCTCTCTCTCTCTCTCTCTCTCTCTCTCTCTCTCTCTCTCTCTCTCTCACACACACACACACACACACACACACACACACATTTGGTTTCTTTGCTGAAAATTGTGTTCGTTTCCTTATATTCTATATCATAGCCATGTAGAGGCTTAAGGGTGATATTTCTATGCTTTTTCGTGGATGCGAATTCAGAAAATAGTGTAAATTTTTGGAGAAATTAGCCCTTTCATTCAGTGATCTTAAAGTTGTCCAATTGATATCCATTCTTCAGGGATGCAGGTTAAATATGAGTTTGTAGCCGATGTTAAATGAATGTTATTTTCGTTGGGCTGAATGTTAATTACATCAGTCATGCTTCATTGGTTGAATAATTTCAATTCTGAAGTTGGCGGCCATTCACTAATTCATGAAATTAATTTCTGGGCTGGAATTTATAGGACTGCGTTGCAATCCGCCAGAGCAGTTTGGCAGTCTACCCAAAGTGTGCCATATTGAATAAAAAATTATTATTATTATTATTATTATTATTATTATTATTATTATTATTATTATTATTATTATTATTGTATATCAGGTCCACAATAATATTCAGTGGTGAATTATTGTTGATTTTATAACAATCGTCAATAACTCACCACTGAATATTATTGTGGACCTGATATACAGCATATCCCGTTCTCGATCTAGAGGAGAAAGACCTAATAATAATAATAATAATAATAATAATAATAATAATAATAATAATAATAATAATAATAATAATAATAATAATAATATTATTATTATTATTATTATTATTATTATTATTATTATTATTATTATTATTATTATTATTATTATTATTATTATTACCACCACCACCGCCACCACCACCCAGGGAGTCATTATCGTACATAGATCAAGAGTATATGTCGATTCATTTTATAGGGTTTTACGAGACTATTGTAACACAAGTGTTTGGTAAGTTCTATATATGACAGATGGAGACGATTTGTCTCTTTCTTATGAAGTCATAAAGTATTGTAAAAAGTTTTAAAATGTAAATGAATATGGTTTTGATGAAAGAGCGGGCGAGTTCAAATAGATATAGTTATGAACAATTTTGGCCAAAACCACCGATCACTGTGACTGTTAACGCTTTTAATTAAGAACTTTTATATTTTTTGCCTTCATGCTCCTCTGAGACGATAAAGATTTGTGAAGAACAGGAAAGATTTTGAAACGTTAAATCACGCAGCACTTGAAGTAAATTCGTGGACAAATACGTGTTAGTAAAATCTAAACTTTCTTTGCAACAAGTCAGTCACTCGTGGAGAAAAGATATACTTTCCAAAATCGTAATTTTGGATAATGATAAAATTGAGGACTGAAATCACTACCGGTATGTTGTTATATAATTTTCAGGTTCACAGGAAGTGATGTGATTTAGAAAAATGATAAATTCTGATGTCTATCGTTGTAGGCAACAGTTCGTACAGGTACGCTACGTCGGAAGAATAACGCTTTCCGAATATTTGGGAGGTGGGTTTTTATTTTTATTTTTTTTTAGTCTATTTGAGTTAGTAGGATTGAGGTTCTGCAGCCACTTTTTTATGAATATATTTTTGGAAGGGCTTTCTCGTTTTATTTCTATTTCAGCGAAAGGGATTTACGTGCTGTTCGCCTCTCTTATAGAAAAGGGTTGTCCACAATATATGAAAACTAACATTACAATTTCACATGTTAAAAGTCGTGACGTCTACCAAATGTTTTTTCTTACTTTTGACTCTTTTTTTTTTTTTCAAATTGTGTTCGCAAGTTTATGTGGTGCATTATTATGAACAACAAAAACGCTCCATATCATGTTTTGCTGAACTAGAAATAAAATATGGGAAACCCGTCCCAAAAAACATATATAAAAAAAGTGACGGCAGAACCTCAATCCTACTAACCCAAATAAAAAAAACTACGTCACAAATGTTTGGATAAAGTTATTTTCCTGATTTAGCGTTAATGCACGAACAGTTACCTAAAACAACTTTCTAAATGACTTTACCCACTAAGAAGTATATAAAAGTACGTAATATTACTGTTCTAAGGAGCGAAGATATGCCGCTAATAATAACAAAGTGGACATCCTTATAAGTTTTGTGGCAATGGAAAAGATCTCGTTTCATTTGAAACCCTTTGCTTAAGACATCGTGGAAGTATAAGCGCTCGCGTACACGAATTCCACGTCATGATTTTATCAAATTAAGGATTGGAAACCGGTATGTATACCTTTGATTTTATAATGTGACTGTAAAATGCGGCATAAACATACGAACAGGTAGACTATAGTGACCCCCAGAATCACTGTAAATTACTCTCAGACTTTCCTGGTGGAGAGTTCAGAGCTGAATGTCATATTGGTGCACAGAACCATAGAGTGATGGATATACTTATTGCTTGGTTAAATGGTATATTGATGTCTCAGTCAGTTGTGTCTCGATTTTTCCCCGCTACTCTGTATTCCCGTTTGATTTTTTTTTTTTTTTAGCAAAATAGAAAAAAATATGTTCTAGTCACACCATTTACCTTGATGTTTGTAGTGATTATAATCAGAGTACCCTAGTAATTGACTTTTTTTTATCGTATTAGTGGGCATCACCTCGAATCGATGTAATGATTGACGTACTCTAAAATATAAATGGGGAACGATCGTCATTGTCAGGTAAATGCCTTGACTGATTGATTGATTATGAAATGGATCGTAATTTATGCTCGGTGACTGCTGCTTGATATATATTTTTTTTTATGGTGTCGCCTTCTTTGTTAACGCTTTTAATTTAGAACCAGTCGTTTAGACTATTTGCTTCTTCGGTACAATTTAAACTTCCCTCGTAATAAGTAACCTCACGGGATGCACCGTAGTCATTACTCAAGGTTCCTTGCAGCGTCCCTTAGGCCCCTACCTGAAACCCCTTTCGTTCCTTTCACTCTACCTCCGTTCATATTATCTTTCATCCATCTTGTTATCCACCCTCTCCTAACAATTATTTCATAGTGCAACTGCGAGGTTTTCCTCCTGTTGCACCTTTCAAACCTTTTTTCCGTCAATTCTTTTCCAGCGCTGAATGACCTCAAAAGTCCCAGTGCTTGGCCTTTGGCCTAAACTCTATATTCTTTCCCCGCCACTCCATAATTAGTAACCTGCGTTGGAAAGATACTTTAGTAATATTAGGTACTGATAAAGGTGGAACATTTTGTTATTTCTAGCGGCATATCTTCTTTCATTAGAAGAATAAAATTATTTACTTTTATAAAGTAATTTAGAAAGTTGTTTTAGGTAACTGTTCGTCATTAATGCTATGTCGGAAAAATAACTTTATCCAAATGTTTGGGACTTATTTTTTTTTTTTTTTTGTCTGTTTGAGTTAGTAGGACTGAAGTTCTGCCGGCACTTTTTTTATATATGTTTTTTTGGGATGGGTTTCCCCATTTTATTTCTCTTTCAGCAAAAGGGATTTGCGTTCTGTTCACCTCTCCTGTTATGAAAGGATTATCCACAATATATGAAGACTAACAGGGACAAATTCACGTGTTAAAAGCCATGACATCTACCAAATATTTTTCCATATTTTCGACTTTTCTTTTTAACTTCTGTTATCATGTTTATGAGGTCCATCATCATGAAGAGTTCAAGAGAAATAGGGTTAACGGTACACTTTCCGTATCATGTCTGTTATGTGATAGGTTCGATTGCAATAAGAGATCATTTCCCGTGAAGCCCTTTGCATAAGATACTTGGCATTGTGGATCCTTTATCATTAATAAACTTCCACGTACACAGATTCCACCGTCAAGATTCCTTGTTTCATTTTATCAAATCAGATATATTAAAAGATATATATAATCATTTTTGCCTTCACCGAGGACTTGAAACCGGTATGTATACATTTGATTGTGTCATACCTTTGATTTTGTAATGTGACTTGAAGATGTGGCATAAACTAACGTGATGTGAACAGGTAGACTGCAGTGCCAGCCTGAAGCCCCCATAAATTACTCTCAGGCTTTCCTGGCGGCGAGTTCTTGTCATTTTTAAAACTGAATCTCAAATTGCTGCAGAGAGCCAGATAGTGTCATATTGCTGCAGAGAGCCAGATAATGGCATATTGCTGCAGAGAGCCAGATAATGTCATATTGCTGCAGAGAGCCAGATAATGTCACATTGCTGCAGAGAGCCAGATAATGTCATATTGCTGCAGAGAGCCAGATAATGTCATATTGCTGCAGAGAGCCAGATAATGTCATATTGCTGCAGAAAGTCAGATAATGTCATATTGCTGCAGAGAGCCAGATAATGGCATATTGCTGCAGAGAGCCAGATAATGTCACATTGCTGCAGAGAGCCAGATAATGTCACATTGCTGCAGAGAGCCAGGTAATGTCATAATGCTGCAGAGAGCCAGATAATGTCATATTGCTGCAGAGAGCCAGATAATGTCATATTGCTGCAGAGAGCCAGATAATGTCACATTGCTGCAGAGAGCCAGATAATGTCATATGGCTGCAGAGAGCCAGATAATGTCACATTGCTGCAGAGAGCCAGGTAATGCCATAATGCTGCAGAGAGCCAGATAATGTCACATTGCTGCAGAGAGCCAGGTAATGTCATAATGCTGCAGAGAGCCAGATAATGTCACATTGCTGCAGAGAGCCAGATAATGTCACATTGCTGCAGAGAGCCAGGTAATGTCATATTGCTGCAGAGAGCCAGATAATGTCACATTGCTGCAGAGAGCCAGGTAATGCCATAATGCTGCAGAGAGCTAGATAATGTCACATTGCTGCAGAGAGCCAGGTAATGTCATAATGCTGCAGAGAGCCAGATAATGTCATATTGCTGCAGAGAGCCACATAGCGATGGATATACTGATTGCTTGGGTTAAAGGGCATAGAGATGCATCAATCAGTTGTGTCTCGATTTTTCCAGTTAAACTGTATTCCCGTTTGATTTTTTTTATTTTTTAGCAAAACATAAAAAATGTGCTTCTATTTACACCATTTACCTTTGTTAGGTTTGCATTCATTACGATAAAAATGCCATTAGTAATTGACTGTATCTGTGACTGTATTAGTGGACATCACCTCGGATCGATGGTGATTGACGTACTTGACATTATAAATAGGGATAATCGTCATTATTAGTTAAATGCCTCTACCGTTTCTCTGAACAGAAACAGATCGTGATTTATAAACGGTGACTCAGCAGCACAACGGATAAAGATAAAGACGAAGTTACTTGTATAACATTATGAACTGGCGGGGAATACAAAGGAATTAGTTTTCAGTTAAAACTAGAGTGTGTTACTGCTTGTCGGTTGAAAGTGCAAAACTAGAGTGTGTTACTGCTTGTCGGTTGAAAGTGCTGAGACTTGCTTGGGATAAATTTAATTGATATTCAATTTCAAATACGTCACAGCGCCGGAAACCGAGCTTTCATGCCAAATCTCAGAACGACTTTGTATATTGTATTTGTATTTTTGTGTTCTTTTTATTACGTAAGTAAACCGGATAACGTTGCGTATATTTGTAATTGCATAGTCAGCAGTTATTTCTGTTAAAGGAAGTTTATGTGCGCATCGTTTTTTTTTATTTGATATCATTTCTTGTCTAGAAAATCCCGAAGCTTTAGAATTTTTTTTTCTGCAATAAAACTTGACATTTGTTTCACCTCGTTGAAATTTTCGTTTCAGAGTTTCAGAATTTCCCTGATGGTTCCCGCGTAAAAGTATCGTTTTAATAATATTGCATCAACTAGATACTTCCACTGTTTTCTGGCAAAGAAAAACCGTTGGCTTTTGTTGAGTATCATCTCTCTCGCCATTGGATGTCTCTTGTTTGTTGCAATCTTTTCGTATCCTCTAATTCCCCCTGAAAAGACGCCCAGCGTTATATATATATATATATATATATATATATATATATATATATATATATATATATATATATATATATATATATATATATATATATATATATATATATATGTATGTATAATATATATACATACATGCATATACATATGCATATACAAGTAAATCCTTGAATTTAAACATTCATTTTTCATGTTGACACTGCTATAAAAAATAAATCCGAACAGTCACTTTGAAATTCTTTGCTATTTACATGATTCAGCAGATATAAAAACAGGCGACGGTCTAATCATTTAAACTAGTGTTCTCTTTATTGAATTTGGTTTTGTTACAGTTAGAATGCAATCGATGGAATGCCCATGATTCTCTAGTTGAAGACGATACCTACGTATCCGCTGAAGCAAGCGTAACTGGTTCAGTTTGCAACACACCACCTCCTTGGCTCTTGTTATCAAAGATTACCCTCTGTATATGCGTTCATTCTTCTTCACTGGTTTCCAGGTTCTTCACTGGTTTCCAGGTTCTTCACTGGTTTCCAGGTTCTTCACTGGTTTCCAGGTTTGACCGGTGAAAGCTCTACGGTGAATTGCGGTCCACTTATCCTCAGGGGGGCTGTCATACCTTTGTCCTCTATGCCTGCTGACCCTGTCTCTTTTTTGTAGAATCTTAAACGTTATGTTCGGTTCCGGAAATAAGTGTGAATTACAGGGTCATTTGCAAAATTTACATATTATTAGCCCAGCAGTCTTACAGTTTATCTTTACAACTGTCACTATTAAGCATTTTGTTCCCACATTTGCAGAACCCAGTTTCTTGATTTTTGCTTGATTTACGTGTCAGTTTTAGAACGGTTCATTTTTAGTTTTCTGTAAACGAAAACTATTGTGCCGGCTTTGTCTGTCCGTCCGCACTTTTTTCTGTCCGCCCAGAGATCTTAAAAACTACTGAGGCTAGAGGGCTGCAAATTGGTGCGTTGATCATCCACCCTCCATTCATCAAACATACCAAATTGCAGCCCTCTAGCCTCAGTAGTTTTTATTTTATTTAAGGTTAAAGTTAGCTGGAAACGCAATAGGATAGGCCACCACCGGGCCGTGATTAAAGTTTCATGGGCCGCAGCTCATACAGCATTATACCGAGACCACCGAAAGATAGATCTCTTTTCTGTGGCCTTGATTGTACACTGTAGCGGCGTTACAGAAAACTCGATTGCGCCGAAGAAACTTCGGCGCTTTTTTTTTTTTTTTTTTTTTTTTGCTTGTTTCCAAGTGTCTCTGATAATTAACATCGACGTATTATTCTCGGGAAACCAGTACAAAAGCACTTTTCTTTATTTAGTTGTTTTTATTGTATTTTCAATTCCGCACTCAGGAAGTTTATTTAAAGTTCTGATAACAGGAATAGAATTGAACGGAGGCCTCCAGATTCAAAGTGTACTAAATACTTCACTTTAACTCAGTCGATCTCACCATTGAATTCAAATATATAGGTTTGTGTCAGTAAGCTGAGAATTCAAGTTCATTCTTATGTGGTGGAAACCTTTGTCCACTTTCAAGAATTGCTAGTCATTGAAATGAATAGTTAAGAAACTTTCAGTTTAATGAGTGATACTACAAATTGCGCATGTAAATAGTCATTAATAATACCACCGTCCAAAATTTAAAAGTTTTCTGCAATGCTATTTAATGGGTCCATAAATTATGCGTATCAGCTTGGAAAATATGAAAAAAACAACGTTCATTGCTTTGTCTTTGTGTGTGCCCTTTGAAAGAAGACTAGGGTTAGGTAACAAATCCTTGTCATTACGAGAGAGAGAGAGAGAGAGAGAGAGAGAGAGAGAGAGAGAGAGAGAGAGAGAGAGAGAGAGAGAGAGAGAGAGACTATCTTCGCGTCCAGCTGAAACTCCCTTCGAAAAACACGCATACATATAATATTTAAATTGATATCAGTTCTATTTCTCTTCACGATTTCATCTGAGATGACCGAAAAGAAAAAATGGCAATAAGAAATGGCCAGCAGTGAGGCGGAACAAACAAAAGCCTTCTACCCTGGCGTTGGGCATAAGAAATATACAATCATTCCTTTTCTGATCCCAAAGAGCATTAAGACTTCAGTCAACAAGTAGCCAGTAACACGGCGGTGGGAGCTAACGATATCCAAACAGAAACAGATGTCAAACTCGGCTCCTCTTCCAAAAGTCAATAGGAACTCCCGTTCATTCTTTCTGTCTTTCGCGAACACAAAGCCGTCGCACATTCGTTTTTCTTTTCTTTCTGTTTGATGGGGGAGGTGGGGGGAGGGGTGGGAGGAGCGTGGGTGGGTGGGTGGGTGGATGGGTGGTCGGGAGAAGGATATCCGTTACCTTTGGTGAAATTCCATTCAGTTCGGTTTTCTTTAACAGCGGTCGGAATTTTTCTCGGGCGTCCTTCCTATTTCTGTGGCCGTTGAGGGTCGTTATAAAATTATCCAGCTTTACTTAAGAAAATTGGATTAACCAGAGTTTCTGTTTATTATTTTGATGCCGATAATTTCCCTAGAACTTTTTGGATGCTGATGATTTGCGTAGAACTTTTTGGATGCTGATAATTTGCCTAGAACTTTTTGGATGCTGATAATTTGTCTAGAACTTTTTGGATGCTGATAATTTGCCTAGAACTTTTAGGATGCTGATAATTTGTCTAGAACTTTTCGGATGCTGATAATTTGCCTAGAACTTTTCTGATGCTGATAATTTGCCTAGAACTTTTCTATCTTTCTTCTGGTGTCATAAAGCCATGTATTGTTATATTATCAATCCTCACTTTTCCTTTGTAAAGCATGAAATCTTTTGTAAAAACAGATACGAGTTTATTGAAATCGAGTTACATTTTTATTCAAAAAGCATATGTCCAAAGTTCCTGCGGCATTTTATAAGAATTATACACGGGAGAGAGAGAGAGAGAGAGAGAGAGAGAGAGAGAGAGAGAGAGAGAGAGAGAGAGAGAGATCACGGAAGCACATATTTAAAACTAGGCAAATCCACTCAAGAAAGCCATTGCAAAATCATTTCTCTTTATGCTCTGCTTTTTACACCTCACAAGTTGATTCAGAGGACGCACTATGCTCCGTTGCAGCTTTATGTGGGCGTTGAAATTTGATAAATAAATTTTCCGTACTGTGTTTGATCTCTCTCTCTCTCTCTCTCTCTCTCTCTCTCTCTCTCTCTCTCTCTCTCTCTCTCTCGTCTTCCGAAGGCCAAACGTTCAAGGTCCTTGCATTTTGCCTTAAAATTTTTGGCAACCTGTGAGTTACTTTTGGTGGGTTCTCTTACATGACTGGCCAGCTTTCTGCCAGCCATTTTCAAAGGCTGTGTTCCTCACAGAGCAAACAAGGAAACTGAACCAGAAGCAAAATGGTTTAGGTAGAAGTTAGGAGGCAAAGTCATAGTTCTTGAAATTGTAAAATTGGTGACGCAAACACTCACACACACTTACACACACACACACACACACACGCACACGTGTACTGTATACAGGCATGTAAATACATACACATACATACATACATACATACATGTATATATATATATATATATATATATATATATATATATATATATATATATATATATATATATATATATATATATATATATATATATATATATATATATATAGTTCTTGATATAGAGGTCGGGACGATTACCTCACAAATGGAAGGCCCCTGGTTGTATTATTAAATAAACCGAATTGCTTTAAGCGCGTCTTATAGAATCTTATCCTGCCTCAGTTAACTTTTTCATTGAATTAGGTTCCCGGAGGCAGTTGACCTTTGTGAGTCACGACCAGTGTGAAGACGACCTTGGGGGTAGCAACCTTACGGCAAGAGGTACTTGCTATTTGAGAGCTTTCAGGAGCCATCTCATGAGAGGAAATAGAGAAAGGCAAATATATATTGTCTGACATATTTTACGTTAGTGTACAAACCTTCTTCCTTGTTTTCCTTGAGGGAATTGTTGCATTGATAACTAAACCATGGCCTCGTAGCTCCTAGTGTAGATGAAGATTTAAGCTCTATTGTAGAGTCCCCGTAGCGGGATAGAGCCGTCAGTGCACCTCACGAGGTGTACCGTAGGCATTATTTAAGGTTCTTTGCAGCGTACTTTTCGTAGGCCCCTAGCTGCAACCCCTTTCGTTCCTTTTACTGCACCTCCTTTCATATTATCTTTCTTCCATCTCGCTATCCACCCCTTTGTTAACAGATATTTCATAGTGCAACTGCTTTGAGGTTTTCCCCCCTGTTACACCTTTCAGACCTTCTACTGTAAAATTCCTTTCTAGCGCTGAATGACCTCATAGGTCCCAGCGCTTGGCCTTTGGCCTAAACTCTATATTCAGTTCAGTTCTATCGTAGAGTGCTATGCTCTACTTACAACGTCGTTTGGGTCCATGAAACTTGAGAAATGGCCAGGCACCCTGACTTGAACCGTCTTTCTGCGCTGTTCTCAGTTTTCAAGATGGACTGACACACTTGCCTTGCTTATTTTTTTATTTTTTATTTTTTGCTTTATTCATTGACTCTACGCTTGTTTTTTTTTTTTTTTTTTATTGGAAACATGCACTTTCATCCAGTCTAGGAAGGCGGATGCTTTAATCACTGCAGATTCCGTCCTGATTGATTTGTGATAAGTTACTCAGCGTCATAACGACAGAGGTGACCGAGGCAGGAAAAACACCCCATTGTACAATCGGTGTTGAGAATTTATTTGTTGCAATCATCTCAAACGAAAGTAAGAAACCGGACAAGTTAATTATTTCAGTTTCTATTCACACCTACACACGCGCTATCATAAAATGGTATTTCATAAAATATTTCATGATAGTGAAGAAAAATGGGAAATAATCTAGAATTCATTAGTCATAAAGCAGTTAAAACCTTAAACATATATTTTTACGTGTGCAAATGCTCTGCAGAGTGTATTACAGCATTTTAAATAAGGGGTTTAATTCCGAGTGGTCCTTGGCTCGCTCCGAAGTCTCGGAACACTCTCCAGCCTAACCCACCCCCCTCCCCCCCGCCTCCTGCTAAATTTGCCACAGCTGTATTATACACACACACACACACACACATTTATAAGCTGTGAACCCAAAGAGGGAATGCCTATATACTGTAGAAGAACAAGGACTTGTTCTTTCTCTTTTCATTATTGACCAACTGAACCGCAGATGAAACCGCATTGAAAAATAATCGCAAAATAAGCGACATCGTACATAAACTCTGAAGAATCGTCAAGAAAAACTGCTTTGCCCGTATTCCTTTAAAGACTGCTCCCATTTACCCTTGTCTCAAACTCAGATTTTTTCCTTCTTGGATATTAAATGCTTTCAGTTGTAGCACTGACTAAATGGTACACATGCTTAGTACATGTGTAACGCAACCCTCTTTCAATAACACAAGAAATTATCGTTTTTCATTTATTGAAAATGTTTAAAATAAATGTAATAAATGTTCCGTGTGGTAAAACGTTCTCAGCATGAAGTACTGTACCGTTCAGGAATGAATAATGGCTCCAGTGAAAATATATTGAACAGGAACGCAGAAAATTGTTCACCGCCCAGCGTTTTTGACAAAGATCTGTAAACTTTTTGAGTCCAGGACTTTTACAGTGAAGTCTGTTCCCAAGTGTCGTGGCTCGGTACTTGTACTTTTGTTGGAACAAACAGATTGAGAATTTTCGACATTGCTTCTGGGGTGCCTGACAGATAAATTTGTGAAACGCTTTAGGATTTCGTACCCAGCATTCAAGAAGTGGCTGCGGTCATTGTCTGATCTCACTGGTGATGCTGCTTCTTGTAATCGAAGACTTTTGAACTGGTAATTTTTCTGTGGGCAGTTCTGGAAATGGTCGAGATATCTGGCGGCCGTGTGTTTTCTTGGGAATCTGACTGAGGAATATCTGTCATCATCCCAAAGAGCACAGTTTTAACTGAGTATCTGGTCCTGGAAGGAAAGAAAACTGGTGAGAATACTCCTAGCTAAGGTGATTTTTTTTTCGATTAGAAAGATTTTCAGTTTTAAAGAAAGGAAGTCGTGAGATTATTCAAAGGTGGTGACAAAAATTGAAACTGTTCCCCTGCCATTATCACCCTGAAATAAACTATTCAAGCTGAGAGAACAGTGATAGTCAGTGGAATTCGCTTAAATTTTAATAAGAATGGGAATGTTAAGGTAAATAACGTCATTCAAGGTGTTTACCTATGCCTAATATGCACTAATTCAAATAACATGAAAATAACTATGATTCTGATTTACGGTAAGCGCTATTGTCTGTAAGTAAATAGGAGAAATAAAGTTTACCAAAGATCGGAATTATTTCTTATTTAATGTTCCTTTCATGGAACCTTCGTGTAGTCATTGGCAAACAGTTGTAAGTGACGTCCTTATCAACTTAACAAAAATGGATATCATTATTGACAGTGAGGCCAAAAAAAATAAGGTAAAATGATGCAGTCCCTGTAATTTGTTCTTCGGTGAGGAAAAAAACAGAAAAATAAATCCATAATTTCCGTAGCATTTGAAGTTGTACTTCTTGATTTTGTTATGATGTCGATATATATATTTTTGTATTACTCGTAGATGCCAGGTTTTTTTTTTTTTTTTTTTTTTTTTGCCACTTCGGCAGACTTCAAAAAAGATTTGTTTTGTTGAGTTGCCTTTACAACAACTTCTGTAAGTATACATTTTCAGCGCTATCGTTTGCCAGGGACTGTGTGTGTCAGCAAGGAAAGTTATGAAGGTGGAAAAGTATTTCCTCTCCAGGTATAGATGTGTTGTCAGTCTTTTATAGAAACAAAATGGTGTTTCAGTTGAAATCAAGGGGTTTGGCGACCGTAGAGTAAAAAGTATATATTTTTCTTATTCTGAAGAATTTAAAGCATTGTGTCGGTATTGTAAAGGAGGGATGGATAACTTTGCATTGTCTGAACATTTTAAACATACTTCTCTCTGTTAAAATTGATTGGTAGGCACTAAATATCTCTACACATATTAATTTACTGTGTGAAAACCATTGTTGTTAAATTAAATAACCTATTTTTCTCTGGAGGTACGCGTGCATTTTTTCCCTTCAGTAAGTTATCTTTTTGCTTATAACTAAAATTCTGTGAGGATTTAATCGTACCATTCCTTTGTCTATTTGATTGTTACTAGCTAATTGCTCTTATTATTATTATTATTATTATTATTATTATTATTATTATTATTATTATTATTATTATTATTATTATTATAGTGGTGGTTGTTGTTGAGAAGCTGTTTCTGTTGCTGTTGTTTTTCTTTTTTCCATTCTGTTGTTGGACTTTATGATTTGATTGTGTTCAGGTCAGGTTTAAAAAGACGCGTTTAGCATATTGTTATTTTGAATCATTCGTTTTGAATAATTCTTCATAAGCCATAACGCCTTCAGTCACTGAAAGACTAAATAATAAAAAAAACTATCCAGTGCAAATATTTCTTATAAGAAACAACACAGAAAAATTAAGTTAATTTACGGTAATGGTCATAATTCATGTTGATGATACATTTTTTTTTTCTAAATTACTGCCATAATTCCTCGGAGGCCAGCAACACATGCTATGAATGATTAAAAGCACGCTGGAAAATGTTTTGTAATTAGCGGTTGGCTGGATGACTTAGGGTGAAAATTGAAGATGTAACATTTATTTAAATAAGTGAAAGTAATTTGTAATTGAGCGTTGGTGTCGTGACAATCCTTTATAATGTTTTTTTTAAAAATCTGCAATGCATCAATGTGACGTCTTGTTTTAAGTTGAAAACATTGTTTTAGCTTTTTCTATATTTATCGTGTTAAACATTTGTCACTGCGAAATGTTTGCATTGCACAGTAAATATGGGGAAATGATGTGACGTACAAATGCAATACTGTGCTGGACTTGGAAAAACGCCCAAGATTGCGAAGCAGCTTTGAGTGTTTGAGAATTTTTAGTGAATATCTTTTCAGTTTTGAATTCATAGAAAATATATCGAAGTAAAATAAGTGACACACGATGCAAGATACCTTTTAGAAAAATGAAGGAATGAAATTCACCACCAGAATAACAGTCCAGTGAACAACAGCGGACTATATTAATTTTATATTTCATATTGTTGAAAAAGTTATCATTATTTTTTTTTGTAGTGAATTAGACATCCGAAAAAAACATGCACGATTACTGCATAAGGTAAAAGAAAAGGTATTAATTTACTTTTAACTAGTACAGGTACTTCAGTTGCTGTTTTTTTTTTTTTTTTTTGTCACTTTTGTGTAGAAGCGCAAAATGAAGCGAGAAAACTTGAGAGAGAGACTTCAAAACATGAATATGAATTGCGGTATATTGTAGAAAGCTAACGATGTTTTGAGCGCAGGAATAAAACCGATAGTTCATTGCATCCGTTTTCCAAAGGGGATCTAGATTAGTTGTCATTTGCAAAAGCAGGTTCGTCTTCGGAAAAAGAAAGGAGCTACTTTATTTTAAAGGATCGAAAGGCGAAATGTTAAAGGATCAAGTTATTATGTCAAGTTAAATTTAAGGATGACTTCAAGTACGAAATCCCCAAAAATAAAAGAGCTCCTTTATTTTAAAGAATCGAAAGGTGGAATGTTAGAGGGTAAAGTCATTATGTCAAGTTAAATTAAAGGATGACTTCAAGTACGAAATCCCCAAAAATAAAGGAGCTAATTTATTTTAAAGGATCGAGAGGCGAAATGTTAAAGGACCAAATCATTATGTGAAGTTAAATTTAAGGATGACTTCAAGTACGAAATCCCCAAAAATAAAGGAGCAACTTTATTTAAAGGATTGAAGGGTGAAATGTTAAAGGCTCAAGCTATTATGTCAAGTTAAATTGAATGATAACTTCGAGTACGAAATCCCCAAAAATAAAGGAGCTACTTTATTTTAAAGGATCGAAAGGTGAAATGTTAGAGGGTAAAGTCATTATGTCAAGTTAAATTAAAGGATGACTTCAAGTACGAAATCCCCAAAAATAAAGGAGCTACTGTATTTTAAAGGATCGAAAAGTGAAATGTTAGGGGGTAAAGTCATTATGTCAAGTTAGATTTAAGGATAACTTCAAATACGAAATCCCCAAAAAGAATTTTGCAAGGCAGAGGAGAAGTGAAATGCTGACTTAAATAAATAAATAAATTGGAGGCGTAAAAGGCACGGATTGCTATGTCATCCAGCCCTCACCCTTCAGCTTCCATGCCCCCCAGATGAGGGGAGATTACAAGGGGTAGGAAGGGGAATAATGGCCCCGGGGGCGCAGGGGAGGAAAAAGGTCGTATAAGGCCGCTTCAGAGGGGACTCAGCTGTTTGGCCAAAACTAGAGATTTGAGGGTAAATCTCCCCTTAGATGGACAGCTTTGTTATAGAGGAGGGGGGAGGGGGGGCGGGGAGAAAATAAATAAGCGAGGGAAGGAATGGAGAGACCGATGGAAAGTTGAGAAAAATGAACCAAGAAAAACTGGGTTAATTGAGGATTTCGAAATTGTTATTTTAAGGTGGAAAGTTGAGAAAGATGAACCAAGAAAAATTGGGCTAATAGAGGATTTTGAAGTTGAGATTTTAAAAAGAGCTTGAAATAATATTCACTCGATTTTTTTTTTCTAAAAAAGAGGCTAAGGATATTTAAAGATTTCTTAAAAGAATGCGTAAATCGAGAGAGGCAGGATTCTGAATAAAACAAAGGAAAAGAAAAGTAATAAGAACAAAGTGAGCGCCAACGTGTGCAGTAACATCAGATGGAGAAAGGATTAAGTAGGCTGAAAATTTCAGTGATTTGGATACAATATCAAGCCCTGGTTCTTGACTTGGAGTTTATTGGAAGACTTAAAATGTGCTGATCAAACAATGGCCGGGATGAATAAGACCTGGAAACAAATACATTGAAGCTGCATACGAAATTAAGATTATAAACAAGTCTCGAACGATGTTTTTGTAGCTGTGCAGACGTGAATCACGGTATGACAGTGAAATGACATCTAATAAGTTTGTCGGTTTTAGAATAAAGATCGGAAAAAGTTTTAAAATTGTAAATATGGAAAGAATAAAAAGAAAAAGTAAAAAATGCTCTGAAGTTTCTTCGGCGCAATCGAGTTTTCTGTACAGCCGCCACAGCGTATAATCAAGGCCATCGAAAATAGATATATATCTTTCGGTGGTCTCGGTATAATGCTGTATGAGCCGCGGCCCATGAAACTTTAACCACGGCGAGGTTGTGTCCTATATCGTTGCTAGAAGCACGATTATGACTAACTTTAACCTTAAATCAAATAAAAACTGCTGAGGCTAGAGTGCTGCAATTTGGTATGTTTGATGATTGGAGGGTAGATGATCAACATACCAATTTGCAGCCCTCTAGCCTCAGTAGTTTGTAAGATCAGAGGGCGGACAGAAAAAAATGCGGACGGACAGACAAAGCCGGCACAATAGTTTTCTTGTACAGAAAACTAAAATTACGGTTAGGAAAAAACGCATCTCAGTAATTTTCATATATGAGGGGTACAGATTTTAATGGAATATTTTCCCTCATTCAGAAAGTATGAAAAACTGGTAAAAACAGGTTTGAATAAACCATAAAATATCATTTCACTTTGTGGAGCAGTTAACTCCACGCAGTGCAAATCAGTAAGACGAGCAAACAACTGAATCAAAACATACATTTTCTAGTAGTAGATGACTAGATAGCGTCAACCGTCGAATTGGTCTTTCAACCGTAGATGACGAAAGGGAAACCAATCCCCTTTCACGCTTCTAAAGCAAACATAACGGTATTGATAAAAGCGAAGGGAATCACGAAGAGAAGGGCAAGGAAAGAGGAGACTAGAGAGTTCATGGCAAAGGGAGAGAGCGCGCTAGAATGGACACTAAAACTTGAGAGACCGATTTCGACCCTATCAGGCGCGCGAGCGCGCTGGGAGGGAGGTTGGGGAAGTATCGTGGAAGAGGTGGCAGCTGTCACGTGAAGAACATGTCTCCATGGATTTTTATAGCGGGCAGGAAGAGGAAGAGGGGATGGGGAAACGAAGGTCAAGATGCCAATGAATAATTGTAACGATTAAGTTGGGAGAACCTTTATATTTCTCTTCGACTTTTTTTAATGGAGTTCAAGTCATTTGGGAGGTGTTGAACTCGTGTGTGGTTCAGTCATTGTTATAAGTGTGTTCATATACTGTGCAGTGCAGAATTGCATATTTGTTTGTTTTTGTTGCAGTGTGTGGAATATTGACCTTCAAATGCTAAGATATTCATTGCCATACGTGTATAGATACATGCGTACATGGCTGCTTAGTCATAAGATCAATTTGTTGTCATATATATGTATATACATATAATGTATATACATTATATATATACACACACATATATATATATATATATATATATATATATATATATATATATATATTCATAAAGGTCACAAGTCAAAAATTGAATGACATGCTAACATTAGGTTCCTATAATTTTTGCAGTTTCCTGTGTAACTATTTTACTACAACCAAGGGAAAAATTATTATTCTTACCCGTTCATTCGGAATTTTTCCCACATCCAGACATACCTTACAAACCTTGGTCAGCAGCTCAATCACACGTATCATCCCGTAACACACCGTTCTCTTACATTAACGCTTTCCGCTCTTGCATCAGTCATCTTCCACTTTCAGTAAATCTTCAGAGTCCTCGCTTCACCCAACCTCAAACTGCTTAGTTTTCCTACAGCATCCATTCATTTGCATATCTTATATGAGATCCATTTGTTCATTGACCATTCTCGCGACGTTTATTTCTCTGGAGAACAAATTATTTCCCCTGAAGTACTTGCATACCTTTGCCTTGCTAATTTTATCACTTGTTTTCTTCTTCTCTCTCTCTCTCTCTCTCTCTCTCTCTCTCTCTCTCTCTCTCTCTCTCTCTCTCTCTCTCTCTCTCTCTCTCTCTCTCAGTCGTATACTTCCCTTCTGTCATGCAATTGTTCCTCAGATCCTGTTTTTTCTTCAGGAAACCTCTCACGTCTTCATCTCGCTACTTGATGTTTTTATTCTTTTGTGATATCTCAATCAAATACGTTGAAATAGAATTCAGATTTGAAATGAAAAAAAAAAATGAACTTTAAGAGGGATAATGTTAGGCGTTGTGCTCCATTATCGCATTCGGTACGTTTTGAATTTATGATATTTTATTTATGTCATTTGCACTGTTGTTAGAAAAAGAATGTGCTGCGAGAATTGCATTACGAAATCTGTTAACTTATATCAGTCGTCCCTTGAAAACATAATTTCCATTTACCGGTAGATGGCAATTTGGAAAATCTATTTAATTTTATTTCTTCTGATTTCATTTTTACGTGTATTTGTTGCGTGATGATTAATGATTTTGTAATGGACATTATCGTATAGAGAGATTAATTAGGATATGCATTTAAGTCGGTTAATTTGTAATAACTCGGCGAGTGAAACAGTATCATTATTTGTTGTCCAGGCTTTTCATTCAACAAATGATTTTACCGGATGAAGTGGTCTAGACATTTTCATTGTGCTTCCGATTTACGTCGAAGCTTTTAAATTAAACAGGTAAAAAGGGAAATAAGTGACTTATTTTGCTTTTTTTTATGAGGAGTATTGTGTTAATTGAAGCATATCTTTTTATTGAGCTGAGGAGTCTTAATACGCATTTTAGTTTTCTGTAAAAGAAAACTATTGAGATGGCTTTTTCTGTCCGCCCTCAGATCCTAAAAAACTACTGAGGCTAGAGGGCTGCAAATTGGTGTGTTGGTCATCCACCCTTCAATCATCAAAGATACCAAATTGCAGCCCTCTAGCCCCAGTATTTTTTATTTTATTTAAGGTTAAAGTTAGCCATAATCTTACTTCTGGCATCGCTATAGGTACCAACACCACAGGCCACCACCGGAGCGTGGCTGAATTTCTTGGGCCGCGGCTAAGAGTTTCATGGGCCGTGGCTGAGTTTCATGGGCCGCGGCTAAGAGTTTCATGGGCCGTGGCTAAAAGTTTCATACAGCATTATACGCTGTACAGAAAACTCGATTGGGCCGAAGAAATTTTGGTGCATTATTTACTTGTTTATTTATTATTTCTTATTTAGAAGTCTTCTGAATGAAACTGATGCGTATTGTATAGGCCTTTATTAGAACTGTGGATGCAAAACTAAGACACAGTATTTTAGAAAAAAAAGCAGAACAAGTTTCTTGATACTACGTAACTTTCAAGATACCACTGATGGACTGCGTTGAAATGATAGTCAAGAAAGCTACCTTATGCATTGGAGAGAAAAGTATATCTTAGTTTAACCAGACCACTGAGCTGATTAGCAGCCCTCCTAGGGCTGGCCCGAAGGATTAGATTTATTTTACGTGGCTAAGAACCAACTGGTTACCTAGCAACGGGACACACAGCTTATTGTGGGATCCGAACCACATTATGACGAGAAATGAATTTCTATCACCAGAGATAAATTCCTCTAATTCTTCATTAGCCGGTAGGAGAGTCGAACGCTGGGCCAACAGCGTGCTAGGCGACAGCTCTACCCACCCCGCCAACGAAGAACTTAGAACACAATGTATGTGTTTGAAAGCTGCACAAATGATATAATGGGTATGAGGACAGTTCAGTCTTAAACTGACAGATATATTCTGAGATTAGTTGGCAAGGTAGCAGGTTATTAGAGCTTGTGACGGTTGCACGTTTTCAATTAGTATTATTATTATTACTCAGAAGACGAACCCTATTCATATGGAACAAGCCAACCACAGGGGGGCCATTGACTTGAAATTCAAGCTTCCAAAGAATATGGTGCTCATTAGGACGAAGTAACAGAAAGAAGGTAATGGGAAATACAAGAATTTTGTAGAAAACGTAATTAGACTGCGCTAGTGATCGCATATTAGGACGAACAGAGACGAGTGTCGTTCCAAATTTAACATCTGAAAAGTATTTTATGAAAGGTGAAGCGGAAAACCAACTATATTAAATGGTCGAGTGAATGAGAAAAATAATAGGGAGAGTAAATTAGACGAGAGACAATTCGCGTGAAGCTGCAGTTGAAAAAGAATACGCAAGAATAACATCAAAGAAGCTTCAGTGGCGACAGAGGTTAAAACATTTGTATAATTAACTGTCGGGACGAAAGACTCAGGAAATGTATATCAGGGACGGGCTGCAAAGGGGTCTGGGAAGAGAAGGTGAGACTGAAAATGAAAACGACTGTTAATGAAAGTGAACCCGAAACGAAAAAATAAACTCTTATTAGTCACGTTTTGTGTCAATAACTGCTTCACAGAAAGTTGCGTGTCAATAGTTCCCAGTCGAAAACGCCTTTAGATATTAGCATTGCTTGGCCGCAGGAATGAGCTGGAATTGTTTCTCTCTCTCTCTCTCTCTCTCTCTCTCTCTCTCTCTCTCTCTCTCTCTCTCTCTCTGGTTAAATGTAGGCATCTCACATTTTAAAACTGTACTGTTATCGCCTTCGTAATTAAGGCTTCGGAATAAGTCTCAGGCATTGCTTTGGTGCATAGGAATTTGCCATTTATCACCACCATCGAAGGAAATATGCCAAATATTCTTAAGGTTCAATAATTTTAGGGAAAAAAATTCTTTACACCAGTTCTCCCGACAGCCATCGCCTCTTTAAATTCAAAAAAAAAAAAAAGAAAAGAGCAAAGGACTTTCGGGGATAGCCCGCTCCCAGGAGCATAACTAGCGCGACGTCTCAGCTGCATTTTTCAGGGGCCGAAAGGTTTTCATTTGCCCGAAAAATAGAAAAGACATTACCACTTTTTTTTTCAGTGTATTCAGTTAGATTCAGTATTGTCAGTAATTAATGGATCTGTTAAAAGCAGCCTGACGGGTGTTTATTGATGTCAGTATTTTGCATGATGCGTTTTCGGCAGTGGGAAAGGGGTGTCATGCCTTTAGCATAGTCTTTCCACTTTTAATATTTTGAAGTTAATGTGTCCACCTTTAGGATACCGCTGGGAGCTCTCGGAAATTTCTCTTCTGCTAGGCCTTTCGACGTACTGTCCTGTGGTGGTGCTAGACCTTTCAACTTACTGTCCTGTGTTGGTGCTAGGCCTTTCGACTTACTGTCCTGTGGTGGTGCTAGGCCTTTCGACTTACTGTCCTGTGTTGGTGCTAGGCCTTTCGACTTACTGTCCTGTGGTGGTGCTAGGCCTTTCGACTTACTGTCCTGTGGTGGTGCTAGACCTTTCGACGTACTGTCCTGTGGTGGTGCTAGACCTTTCAACTTACTGTCCTGTGTTGGTGCTAGGCCTTTCGACTTACTGTCCTGTGTTGGTGCTAGGCCTTTCGACTTACTGTCCTGTGGTGGTGCTAGGCCTTTCGACTTACTGTCCTGTGGTGGTGCTAGACCTTTCAACTTACTGTCCTGTGTTGGTGCTAGGCCTTTCGACTTACTGTCCTGTGTTGGTGCTAGGCCTTTCGACTTACTGTCCTGTGGTGGTGCTAGGCCTTTCGACTTACTGTCCTGTGGTGGTGCTAGACCTTTCGACGTACTGTCCTGTGGTGGTGCTAGACCTTTCAACTTACTGTCCTGTGTTGGTGCTAGGCCTTTCGACTTACTGTCCTGTGTTGGTGCTAGGCCTTTCGACTTACTGTCCTGTGGTGGTGCTAGGCCTTTCGACTTACTGTCCTGTGGTGGTGCTAGACCTTTCGACGTACTGTCCTGTGGTGGTGCTAGACCTTTCAACTTACTGTCCTGTGGTGGTGCTAGGCCTTTCGACTTAATGTCCTGTGGTGGTGCTAGACCTTTCGACTTACTGTCCTGTGATGGTGCTAGGCCTTTCGACTTACTGTCCTGTGTTGGTGCTAGGCCTTTCGACTTACTGTCCTGTGGTGGTGCTAGGCCTTTCGACTTACTGTCCTGTGGTGGTGCTAGACCTTTCGACTTACTGTCCTGTGGTGGTGCTAGGCCTTTCGACTTAATGTCCTGTGGTGGTGCTAGACCTTTCGACTTCTGTCCTGTGGTGGTGCTAGGCCTTTCGACTTACTGTCCTGTGGTGGTGCTAGGCCTTTCGACTTACTGTCCTGTGGTGGTGCTAGACCTTTCGACTTACTGTCCTGTGGTGGTGCTAGACCTTTCAACTTACTGTCCTGTGGTGGTGCTAGGCCTTTCGACTTACTGTCCTGTGGTGGTGCTAGACCTTTCGACTTACTGTCCTGTGGTGGTGCTAGGCCTTTCGACTTAATGTCCTGTGGTGGTGCTAGACCTTTCGACTTCTGTCCTGTGGTGGTGCTAGGCCTTTCGACTTACTGTCCTGTGTTGGTGCTAGGCCTTTCGACTTACTGTCCTGTGGTGGTGCTAGGCCTTTCAACTTACTGTCCTGTGGTGGTGCTAGACCTTTCAACTTACTGTCCTGTGGTGGTGCTAGGCCTTTCGACTTACTGTCCTGTGTTGGTGCTAGGCCTTTCGACTTACTGTCCTGTGGTGGTGCTAGGCCTTTCGACTTACTGTCCTGTGGTGGTGCTAGGCCTTTCGACTTACTGTCCTGTGGTGGTGCTAGACCTTTCGACGTACTGTCCTGTGGTGGTGCTAGACCTTTCAACTTACTGTCCTGTGGTGGTGCTAGGCCTTTCGACTTAATGTCCTGTGGTGGTGCTAGACCTTTCGACTTACTGTCCTGTGATGGTGCTAGGCCTTTCGACTTACTGTCCTGTGTTGGTGCTAGGCCTTTCGACTTACTGTCCTGTGGTGGTGCTAGGCCTTTCGACTTACTGTCCTGTGGTGGTGCTAGACCTTTCGACGTACTGTCCTGTGGTGGTGCTAGACCTTTCAACTTACTGTCCTGTGGTGGTGCTAGGCCTTTCGACTTAATGTCCTGTGGTGGTGCTAGACCTTTCGACTTACTGTCCTGTGATGGTGCTAGGCCTTTCGACTTACTGTCCTGTGTTGGTGCTAGGCCTTTCGACTTACTGTCCTGTGGTGGTGCTAGGCCTTTCGACTTACTGTCCTGTGGTGGTGCTAGACCTTTCGACGTACTGTCCTGTGGTGGTGCTAGACCTTTCAACTTACTGTCCTGTGGTGGTGCTAGGCCTTTCGACTTAATGTCCTGTGGTGGTGCTAGACCTTTCGACTTACTGTCCTGTGATGGTGCTAGGCCTTTCGACTTACTGTCCTGTGTTGGTGCTAGGCCTTTCGACTTACTGTCCTGTGGTGGTGCTAGGCCTTTCGACTTACTGTCCTGTGGTGGTGCTAGACCTTTCGACTTACTGTCCTGTGGTGGTGCTAGGCCTTTCGACTTAATGTCCTGTGGTGGTGCTAGACCTTTCGACTTCTGTCCTGTGGTGGTGCTAGGCCTTTCGACTTACTGTCCTGTGTTGGTGCTAGGCCTTTCGACTTACTGTCCTGTGGTGGTGCTAGGCCTTTCGACTTAATGTCCTTTGGTGGTTCTAGGCCTTTCGACTTACTGTCCTGTGGGGGTGCTAGGCCTTTCGACTTACTGTCCTGTGGCGGTGCTAGGCCTTTCGACTTACTGTCCTGTGGCGGTGCTAGGCCTTTCGACTTACTGTCCTGTGGTGGTGCTAGACCTTTCGACTTACTGTCCTGTGGTGGTGCTAGGCCTTTCGACTTACTGTCCTTTATTTAGTCTGCTAAGTAAAGGACAGTAAGAAGTCGAAAGGCCTAGCACCACTCCGGCGTTTCTCTTTCCTCCGTGGCATTGCCTTTATTTATATATTCACCACGTTCCATATTTTCGTGTTCAGTTATACGTGTCATATTATAGGAATATAGTTATTAAGTATTTAGACAGTGACTACGCAAAAATAACAGACAAATGCTGATGAAGAAGGTTATTTTAAATCCGATAAGGCTATAGCCATTCAATTTTGAATGTATCGACCTATTTACTGGACCATAGCTTTGATTTGACTTTAAAATATTTTTTTTACTTGTCATCTGCTAGTATTTACCTCTGAAATGGAAGGTTTTCTCAAGATTGGGATATCAAATGGTAGGTTTAGTGCGCGTTCCAAGTTTGAAAATCCTTTCATCATAAATAAGATTGGTTTGTTGGTGTTCATGAATTGCCCTTGCAACTAGTATGATCTTAGATGCAGAAAATGAACAATTCATTCTAAAAGGAGAATATTGAATCTTGATTTTTTTTTAGATAATTTTCAATCTGCATGAGAAAATTAATTCTTGATCAGGATTTTTTAAATAGTTACACATTATAAGTTGAATGTTGTTGCTCATCATTGTAAGAGTCGGCATTGCTTCCTTGTAGTTCTGCCCTTGATTATTTTACACAAACGCACACACACACACACACACACACGCACACACACACATATATATATATGTATATATATATATATATATATATATATATATATATATATATATATATATATATATATATATATATATATATATATTGCAAAGATCTGATGGTTAGGTTCCTGTTATATTACTAATGAGTTTTTTGTATAGTGGTGCAAAGTTTTGCATCGATGACCATCGCTGTAGCGATGCAAGTTGCCATCAGTCATTCATTCATTCACGTCCTTGACCAGTTATTGATTTTTTCATGACGATATATATTTCTTGAATAACAGTAACAATAATTATGTGAGCATGAAGCAGTGACCTTCTTAGACAAGTCCCAGACATTTCTGGGACTTGATTAGATAACATTTTTGTCAGCAGCAGCGACCTTCTTAGACATTTCTGGGACTTGATTAGATAACATCTTTGTCAGAATTCCTCTTCCCAGAAGCTATGTCCCAGAAGGGCCCCTCTGCAAGAGACAGACGTTATTATAGCCTCAAGTCCCTAATGCTTCTCAGTGTATCCATTAGTTTAAATTCTGGACGACGACTCGATACAGGTAGAAAGAAAGTTTCATCTTTATTACCATTTATCTCCAAGTATCGTCCTCATTCATCTCGAAAACAACTCCGAGACGGTTGGAGTAGCCAGGTCCTTTAAAATGATTTGCGTCGGGAGAGAAAAGTCAGAAGCCTTCGGGTTCTCGATCCCCTCCCCCCTCCCCCAAAGATCCTGCCAATTAAAACCCTCCCTCGCCCGCTCCGAGAAGAAAGAAATAAGAAATTCTCGGGGGGGAAGAAATTGTTTTGAAAGACAGCGGCACAAAAATTGGTCGGGAAAAGATCATTCGCGATAATGATTTCCCATTTTCCCGGAGAAAATAGAACCCCCTCCTTCTCTCCCCTGCCAAGGAGACTCTGCAGGCGACCTGCAATTGAGCGTCAGGGACCTGAGGACATTTCTCAGGCAGCCATTGATTAAATTCTGCTTCCGGGGGGAAACAGCCGTAAGTGAAGCTATCAGTTAAATCCCTTGAAGAGGATATGAGAAAACAAGGAGCCCGGCTATAATGAAAGGAAAATAAAAGACGCAAGATTCACTGATCGGTTACCTCCCTTTTTCTTTATTCTTGTCCTCATTCCTTCCTTCCTTCCTTCCTTCCTTCCTTCCTTCCAAGCTTTTACTCGCAAGGGTGTGAATTTTGAAAGGAACAAATATCCGCGCCCTTTGCTTGTCGGTGTTCAAGAATTTGAAATGCTTGAATGGGACGCCCGTCGGTCCGTTGAAACTTCTCGTTTCTTAAGAAATTATGCTTCTTTTTCGTCCCGCCTATTTTATTTGTCTTGGGAGATTCAGCAGAAATAGGAGCAGACCATGCTTGCTTCGGCATTCATGTTCCGGACGCGTTATTAGATCGTATCTGACTGGAAAAACAAGCTCGCTTGATTGGCAATTACTTTGAGAGGTGGATGTCAAATATGCTAAACTGTGGAGATAGAATTAACTAATCTTCCCAGACCAGTTTTCTTCTCGTCCCTGTCTTCGATTCCTTTTGCCTTGAAAGTAAGCCTTTAGGATTTAGATATCGAAACCTTTTGCTGTAGTGGCGTTTTCATCCGAGGAATAGCTTGTAGGATGTCTCGGAAGGATTGCATCATCGCCCCAGCTAAGCTTGTCTCTAGGAAACTGGCCTTGTCAGTAGGTCATGTACCCTTCTGCTAATCTGTAAGGTTCATGGAGCGGTGTCTTCATGCCTGCAGAAGCTTTGTATATATATATATATATATATATATATATATATATATATATATATATATATATATATATAATATATATATATATATATATATGTGTGTGGTGTGTGTGTATATATAATTTATAATATATATAAATATATATATATATATATATATATATATATATATATATATATTATATATATATATATATATATATATATATTGTATTCATTGTCTGCGGTTGTACTGTGGTTGATCATTTTTATTTGATATAAATCTACTTCACAACCTCAGCTACCAGGATCTTCGTGCATCACTGCTCTGAAATTGGTGTCATTAAATGGCGCTCTTAATAACTGCCCATTTATTCCCGTTGGTTGTTATCATCTTCCGAATCAATTTCTCGCTCCTGTTTTCCAAAACAGAAAATTGTATTCCTCTTTATCATTAGGATTCCAGCTGTTTGACCTGCGGTGACGCCAATTGTCCACATAGCAATTTTCGGCAAAATTTGATTTTCTTCTTATTTGTCGCACCGAAAAACCTGCTTTGTCATTTTTGATGTCGAACTGAGGGATCATATTTCTTTGCGATTTCCTCTTGTCATCGAGATGATGTTGCCATGCCATAACTCGTAATCAGGTGGGAGAAAATTTGAATCAAATACGAAAAGTCTGTAAGACCAAGCCGTTAGAATTTTGATTTCGAAGTCACAGAGTGTCCTGGGTTCTTGCACCGAAAAAGATAAAAAAAAAAAAAAAGTGTTCTTGACTTTTCGAATCCTCCTCATGAAGTTTCTGGTGAACAATCTCTCGGAATCAAGTGTTTAGTTTATTTTATTGGGTATAGATTTTTGTCCATCGCTAACGGAAGTGAATTAAGGCCTCGGTGCTAATGTGCTGGGAACATTTGGTTTGTGTGCCTGCAAATATACCGCTGTCAGTTCTCGCCAAATTTTTTTTTTATTTACATGAAGCATTTCCCGTTTTGCGTATATTATAATTTCCTGTTTGAAATGACTGCGCTCGAAATAGGCTGGTGTTGAAAACACAATAATTTATGCTAACTTCGGATTGAATTATTCATTTTGCATTAAAAAAAAATATTGTGATACATAATGTTATGTTTTTTATTCGTAAGCAGATGGAGGCTAACAAGTTTTTTTTTTAATGAAAACCAAATTTAATGCTCCATTGAGCTCCACTGTGTTCGTTAGGATCACGTTATTATTGGCAGAAAAAGAATAATTACGTTTTTAAGTATTTACTTTAAGACTTCAGTTTTATTACATTTAAAAACAATATGCAAAACGGGTCATGCATTATTTCCATTAATATTATACTGGCAGTTTTCGCAACAGTTCCATAGAGGGGAAAAAAAAGTTGGATGAAATTATATGAAAATTCAGACTACAATGTCTGGTGCATTTGGAGTTTATACTTTAAATGGATGAAATTTGATGAAAATTCATTCCACAGTTGGTGTGTATTTGAAATTTTTACTTTAAAAATTATGATGACAAAAGTTACTTAACATGGCTGCCAGTTGGATTCAAACCAAAGAGATCTGTTTATTTTATTCTGTTTGTAGGCTAACGTACATCAACCAAAGCGAATCATTTCATATATACAGTATGTATATATATACATATATATATATATATATATATATATATATATATATATATATATATATATATATATATATATATATATATATATATATATATGTGTGTGTGTGTGTGTGTGTGTGTGTATGTATGTATATGTGTGTGTGTGTGTTTTTTTGTAGGCAAAGGCAGACCAATTGCAATGACTTTTTCATAAAAAATTGCAAGGTGATAGTTTTTGGATGTTCCAAAAAACGTTTTTCCATGAATGGCATATGGAAAATTTCATATTTTCCATGCATCATCTACATATGTGGGCAAATGAATTTTGTTTTTAATGACGATACTTATCAGGCAGTGGTGTCATTGTTCATATGGTAATAACTCAGAGTTTGAAAACTTGTATGACTTGAGAGGACTCATTCTATTTTACTAAAATTTCGTGAGTAGGTTGTTTTAGTTATGATAAAAATGAATTTATTTCTATATTGCCTAACCTGGGCACGTTAACTATATATGTATATATATATATATATATATATATATATATATATATATATATATATAAGAGAGAGAGAGAGAGAGAGAGAGAGAGAGAGAGAGTTTGTACGCCTACATGTAAGAGCAGACTCATTAATACGACGTGAGAAGGCGGTTATAATAGCAAAATAGTAATATACAAGCTGAAAGTAACCTTTCCAGAACTCCCCATGGGAATGTCTGCGTACATTACTACCCTAAGGCTATTCTCCTTTCATTTCATTCCATTTTTATCTGTTTATTAATTTATTAATTTATTTTTTTCTCTTTTTAATAAGCGAGATTTCTTCTTCGTCTCTTTCCCTTTACCTTCACTTACTTCTTCCTAAAGAACACTATATTCTTTGGAAGCTTGAATTTCCAATCAGTGGCCCCTTTGGTGGGCTTGTTTCATATGAATAGGGTTCATCTTGTGAATAATAATAATAATAATAATAATAATAATAATAATAATAATAATAATAATAATAAGTTCCAAGTAGCATGAGCATATTTAAGTTTATTATTATTATTATTATTATTATTATTATTATTATTATTATTATTATTATTTGAAGGTAATAAACCCTCTTTCAAGCAGGTTTTGTTAAAGAGAATGGCAGTATCAGTGGAATTGATTTTATTTATGGTCTTCCCAATTCTTCTTATTATTTTCTTCTCGTCAGGGCTGATATTTGCTAATAACTGGCCGATGTTCACAGTCTGGATAAAGACTTGGTTTCTTGAAATATTAATTTTATTGCATAAAAGAAATGGAAGTTAAAAGTGGCGTTTGATCGCCGTAGAGTTTTTGGTAATCAGGATTTGTCGTATTCTCGCGTAGAATTTTCGTCGTTGTTCTAAGAGCGTAGAAGAATTGAGAAGACCAATTATTATTATTATTATTATTATTATTATTATTATTATTATTATTATTATTATTATTATTATTATTATTATTATTTATTCATTCATTGTGCGAAATTTTGTTAAACTGATGGTCTCAAAACTTCATATAAATGTTTTACCAGTAATATTTCAATTACAAGATTTATGGTCAAATTTTGAAGGCTATTCATTACAGCTTTCTTAATGATTTATCATTTCCTTCTTACTTTTAAAGTGAAATTGATTTAAGTCTGAAGATATTTAAAAGCGCTTATCTGTTATAAATTGTAGACATCAGCTAAAGTTCGCGTAAACGGAATTTTATAATTGCTCCACTTGACTGGAGAACTGTAATCACTTCATCTGACTATGGACAGTGCAGAAGCTTCGATGAATGGAGATGAGCAGTGATGAATATTATCTTCTGCTAGAAATGACTAACTGGAACGAGCCATTAATGACATAAATCTCTCTCTCTCTCTCTCTCTCTCTCTCTCTCTCTCTCTCTCTCTCTCTCTCTCTCTCTCTCTCTCTCTCTCTCTCAGTTTGTCGCATATCCGTCATGTTGACCTTCATGTTCTTGGCGATAGAGAAATATTTAGAAAATATTGCGTAGTTTGTACCGTAGCAATTTGTTTTTATTCTCACTAAAAACACACACACACACACACACACAGGAATCCCGAAATGAGAATACATTACGTGTCGCACAGTATGTAATGCTTCGGTGGTAAAGCTTTGTGTGTTAGTTTTCCCTTTTCATTTTATATGTTATTTTCAACCCATTTTGACAAAACAATTTGAAAGCCGGCCGGATGTTACGAGTTCCTCATGCATTTCCGCGGTCTTTTCGTTTTCTATTTTTTAGCGTTCCAACAAGTGGAATCGGCAGCTTTTGTATTGGAAAATTGGTTCCAATACTTTCCTTTATCTTGAATTCTGTGCTTATCGTAAATTCTTCCCCACTGTATTCCGATGAGAATTATATCCCACAGTGAAAGCTGTTTTTCGGGGGCGGGATTTACTTTACTCTTGTGTTGTATTGTGAAAGCTTTGCCAAAGCAAGTCGACAGGTAATCTCTCTAATTCTTTCTGACCTTGTGCCCATCTCTCTCTCTCTCTCTCTCTCTCTCTCTCTCTCTCTCTCTCTCTCTCTCTCTCTCTCTCTCTCTCTCTCTCATTTTGGAGGGAATGTAATAAGTACAGTTTTCTAAGTGAGCATCTATAACTTACTCTCTCTCTCTCTCTCTCTCTCTCTCTCTCTCTCTCTCTCTCTCTCTCATTTTTGAGGGAATGTAATAAGTACAGTTTTCCAAGTGAACATCTGTGATATTTTTTTGTGCGTATACTCTCTCTCTCTCTCTCTCTCTCTCTCTCTCTCTCTCTCTCTCTCTCTCTCTCTCTCTCTCTCTCTCTCTCTCTCATTTTTGAGGGAATGCAGTAAGTACAGTTTTCTAAGTGAACATCTATGATTTTTTGTACGTATACTCTCTCTCTCTCTCTCTCTCTCTCTCTCTCTCTCTCTCTCTCTCTCTCTCTCTCTCTCTATATATATATATATATATATATATATATATATATATATATATATATATATACGCACAGTATATATTCTTATCAAGTACAGTACTTACGTATGCATGTTTGTGAAAATGTTTCAGATGTTTCGTCAGTGCAAAAAAGAAAAAAATCTAAGAAAACTGTTAAATTACATGACAGTCCAGATATATATATATATATATATATATATATATATATATATATATATATATATATATATATATATATGTGTGTGTGTGTGTGTGTGTGTGTGTGTGTGTGTGTGTGTGTGTGTGTGTGTGTGTGTGTGTGTGCGTTAAAGTTAGTTAGAGGATATCATTAAGCGAAAATGAGTTGTTGTGAGTATTCCAGGACATCATTCGGCAGAAACATGCAAAAGGGTTGTCAATGCAATTATGGTTTCACTCATTTTTGGGCTGAGTAGCAGACCTGTCGCTATGGGAGCGATTTGAGGTTTCAAATTGTCCCTTTTCGAAAAAGTTGTTATTATTATCATGTATCGAAAGAAAGGGAACTCATTTAACAGTGCGTCATAGAATGAGAAAAAGACGTGGAATTCAAAATATAGATAATGATCAACACATACTTGACTTATGTATATGTATGTATATATATATATATATATATATATATATATATATATATATATATATATATATATATATATATATATATATATATATATATATATATATGATCAAGAACAGACGTCATTTTATATATAATACTACACGTTTACTTTTTAATATGTAACACTAGATTAGACACGTAAGATAAAAAAAAATATGTCATTTATGTGTTCCCACAATTAAGGGAGCGAAAACCTCAGACTGTGGCTATCCATAATGCAGTGGGTTAACTATGGGGATACATTTCCGATTCGAAAACTGCTTTTAAATTGCTGATTTCAGTAACAGATTGAACTTTTCTTAGGCTTGGGAACGCACTTCGAGAAGGGTCTGATATCACTCCCATGCTTAATCTGCACTAAAAGGGAAAACTGCAGTTATCTGCAAAATTTTCGAAATTGAGATATGCCCCCCTATTGGACCCGTGAAACGCTAATACACAAGTTACTGCAATTTCAGAATGATTCTTCAGTGCTTTATTAAGGGGGTCCCCATTTGCAGTGTCTGCAAAATTTTCGAAATTGAGATATGTCACCTATTAGGCTCGTGAAACACTAATACACAAGTTACTGCAGTTTCAGAATGATTCTTCAGTGCTTGATTTAGGGGGTCCCATTTGCAGTATCTGCAAAATCAGTAGTAAGGCCAGGGAAAACTGCAGTCTATACCATTTTTCTCAGTTTTGTATTTTTGCAGATGATGCACTCTTCTATTCTGTAGCTTCTATTCTAATTTTTTTTTTGTCAGGTTTGATGGGTCTTGGCATTACAATTTTGACAATGCTGGCGTTTTGTTGCCAAACCCATATTACGTCCGTCTGTATTCTTTCCTATGTCTCACACTTTCGTAACCTTTAGTTTACATTTAAAAGCCTTAACTAAAAAGAAACAGGGCTTGCTTAGATTAACCGACCTGAAGCTGTAACTTTGTTGTAAAACATCTTACTATCAAGGAACCTCCGTCAGTCTTTATTACCCCCTGATACCCTCAAGAGCTTTGTTACGTAATCACTGTAAATGTATACGCTTCTGGACACGAACAGTATATACATAAAAGTTAAACTAATTTTCCGAACCCATTAAATTTATCCGAAGTGAAAAATGTGTGTTCGTTGATTGAAACATTCTGATACAAGTCTCCTAACTCTTGAAAAAAGGGATGGTACAGGCCTTTTCGTTTTAATAGCTATTTTGTGTAATGGATAATACTAAATCCTGTAAAGCTGTTATCTCATTTGAGTTGCAAAGTAAACACGAAATTGTTGTAGTTGCAAAAGACACTAAATTGTTTTGAGTTGCAAAAAACAATTTTTGAGTTGCAAACCGTCTGATTCCCTTACTGGTACTTATTGCTCTGTGTATCAGATTAAATTTACTGATAACAGCATGTATACAAAAGTGTCTGACAATACCATATACGTCACAGTAAATATGCTGATCAAGCTGCATTTGAGATTAAATGCCACGATGCAACATTACATACTGAGAAAGAGACTAATCAAGACTTGCTAATCGCACGATGCTCATCACATTAGGTTTACAATCTGTACTCCCACTCATTTTCCTTTAACGCATCATTTCTAGCTACTAAAAGATCACGTGATTTAACGAATCAAGGTAAAAAATCAAGTCACAGAAAAAAGTCACAGGAAAAAGTCACATTAATCTTTCCTAGATAGTGGCCTCCAAGGGTTTAAACCCGGCATGACATGTATCCACCTTTGCGGCGTGTTTAGGACAAGCCTGGTGGGGATGAACGTAAAAACATAAACAAAAGACTGTAAATTAATGTGACTTTTGTACCTGTGACTTTACTACCGGCCACCGATTTAAAGTCGCTCGTAAAGCTTAATCCTCGAAAAAGCATCGATAGTCTGATGTTCGCTTCTGAATGCAGGACGTTTCTCGAATTTCATTTTGGTGTCGTTCTGTTCCCCAGAATATAGACTAATTTATTTGAATGTGAAATCACTTGTTTATCCAGATCTCTGTCTTCTTTATTTTATTTTAGGTCTGGTGATGTAAAGAAGTCTGTAACAGAGACTAATTTAGCTTATTATTATTAGATGAAACCTATTCACATGGAACAAGCCCACCAAAGAGGCCACTGACTTGAAATTCTTTAAACTTCCAAAGAATGTTAGTTTCAACCTCCCACCGCAGCAGACCCCACACTGCAGCAGTAACTGATCGTGATACAGAGCCAGTGATTTTTTCATCGCCCTGGGGAAGACGCGAACCCGCGACATCTGAGTGGCATTCCAGGACACTAACCACTGTACCAGCGGACCAGCTGAAATGGCATGACGACAAAACTTTTGGACAAATTGAAATTCAGTTCATTGTGTCTGTTAATTTCATTGGTTATTTTTTACATAGTGCCTATCAACCTATATTTATATTATTTACGTCTGTTATGATCCCAAATTTATTTCCGTCCTCGTTTTAGTGTTTAATAGATTTTTTTTAAGTCGTCCAGCTGTATATATATACTTGTAATATTCATCCTGGTAGTATGATTGCTGGAAAACTAAAAACTTGGGAGAACATTGACTGTATTCGAAAATCTTGGATATATAAATGAAAAGGTGAAAAATAAAGGTCATCTCCAAAGGCAAATCTTGAGAACCCGTAATAGGTGTTCCAATAATAAGTGAACTTTCACGAACTGAAATTCGTAAGGAAATTATATTTTAAGAAAATGATCAAATGATCGGGAGCTTATACGTTCGAATAAGAGTTGGGAATCATGCATTAATCTCCTTAAGTGAATATCATTTTATTTTGTTTTGAAGGGGTTTTCAGGGGCGTGACGTGCCCCTGTGTTGTAATTTCTTATTTACAGTAATATTGGCTAGCGTAATATTACTAGCGATATTTTTAGCCGTGAAGTTTCCATTAAAATTGCTTTCAGCCCAGTGCGACTTGCGTATATTAAAATTTTATGCTGCAGGCTTTTTTGATGGTATTTTAGAAGACAATTCTATTCATAAGTCAACTCTCTCTCTCTCTCTCTCTCTCTCTCTCTCTCCTCTCTCTCTCTCTCTCTCTCTCTCTCTCTCTCTCTCTCTCTCTCTCCCTAACTTGGTTTTGTCGTCAGTCAGTATTCACAAAGTGTGCCAACACATTCTTGCAATTTCCAAGTTCTTGGTGGGTGTTCATTAACAGTGATTCGTGTCTGAATTGAAAAAGACTTTGCTGGGGAAAGCCGCCCCCTCTCTCCTGCTTCCCCCCCCCCCCCATCCCTTCACCCTTTGACTTTTGTCCCACTTACCATAAGATGTCATAAACCGTAAAAAAGGTTATCTCTCTACACGCGTATAAACAAGTAAAAAATGCGCCGAAGCTTCTTTGGCGCAATCGAGTTTTCTGTACAGAGTGTAATGCTATATGAAACTCTCAGCCACGGCCCATGAAACTCTCAGGCGCGCCCATAAAACTCTCAGCCACGTCCGGGTGGTGGCCTGTGTTGTTGGCACATTTAGAATTGCCAGACGCACGATCATGGCTAACTTTAACCTTAAATAAAATAAAAAACTACTGAGGCTAGATGGCTGCAATTTGGTATGTATGATGATTGGAGGGTGGGTGATCAACATACCAATTTGCAGCCCTCTAGCCTCAGTAGTTTTTAAGATCTGAGAGCGGACAGTAAAAGCCATCTCGACAGTTTCTTTTACAGAAAACTAAAAGGATGTTATTACATTTTTGAATGTGAATCGAGTGGTTCTGTTACCTTACTCGAATAGTTTCTTACGATAATTATTGTTATCTTTTTTCTTCTGCAAAAGGCCGTGTGAGCAGTTGCAATTAATCCAGATATAGACTTTTAGAAAAATTGGAATTTAATTAACAAAATGTATACAAAAACAATATGAGTAAAATAAAATCCTTCGGGCCAGCCTTGTGAGAGCCGATAATCTATTCAGTGGTCTGGTAAAACTATTTTAATAATAATAATAATAATAATAATAATAATATTGTATGTTGGCTTTTACTTTGTTTCACAATGTCTTGTTGTCCATCGCGAACGTAGCTCTACTTTGAAGCCTGTACATAATATGGTTGATTTGCCAAATTCATGCGGTTTTATTATGAAACATGTTGACATCCATGAAGACCCGCATCTATTTAAAAGTGGGCCAACTTTACGTAAGAGATAATGAAAGATATATCACCGTTTCTTTACAGAAGGTTGAGGGGGGGGACTAGCGTATTCTTTACACAACTTGAGGGAGCGGCTAACGAATCTTTTATGGTAAAACATAAAAGCGAGAACTTGTTGAATGCTTCGTTCGGCAGATTGTAGATATCGCTTTGTGGCAAAGTCCTTTATCAAAACACCGGAAAATCCAGGTGTGTATAACCTGTAAAAATCCGCATTAAGTTAAAAGTTGAAGCAAAGCACGCAGGGTATTTGACCCACAACGGTTTATTCTCAGCAATGTCACTTCTGTCGTCAGTATGTGCCATTATGTGAAACGCGTGAATGCACATTTGTAATGATAAGTTATCTAACGTATTAATATATATTTCAATCTGTATATAATACATATATAAACATACGTATGTATATATATATATATATATACATACATACATACATACATACATATATATAAGCATTTAGCTACAAACGTCCTTTAATATCCAATTCGCTTTACCTCGGAAATAAAATATTTTCATATATGTTACCGAAGGGGAATTTTTTTAGTTGATAATAAGTTCGTCGTCCCGTGGGCTCGGGACGACGAACTTATTATCAACTAAAAAAAATTCCCCTTCGGTAACGTATATGAAAATATATTATTTCCAAGGTAGAGTGAATGCTTGTATATGAATCACGGTAATGTGATAAAAATTCATATATATATATATATATATATATATATATATATATATATATATATATATATATATATATATATATATATATATATATATATATATATATATATATATATATATATATATATACATACATATATAATTGCTTTTCACACACTATTGTAACCGAGCGCCCCGATATCGAGACTAGAGTGATGACGTAAGATTTTCTACAAAATTAACTCATTTTCAACATATTATTTGGTTGTATAAACAAATTGACTTAAGTCCGTATACAGGAAAAGCCATGGTAATGGCATCGGCTATATTTACTCAAAGGGAAAAAAAAAAACAATAGAAAACTTTGCTGAGAAAATCTGTCCTGTAACAAAAGCAGCCCACCCATCTTCCCGCCCAAATCTCTTGAGTCAAGCCTGGCTTAAAGGTACTCTCCCTTCGTGGAAGTCATAACAGGGACTGCACTTTTACTACTTTACTTCTGAAACAAATTTTATCCAAGGAAAGCAGTGGGTCCTTCATAAAGGTCCTCGTTCCGCTGCCCATCTGGCCAACTTTGTCGAGGGGGGGAGTTCTCTGAAGTATTTGGGCTGAACACTGACTGACAACGGCCTTTCTTCGCTGGGGGTCATCGTATGACATTAACGCTGAGCCTGCTGGAAGGAAAATGGTAGAATGAGCCTCTGCTGGAAGGAAAATGGTAGAATGAGCCTGCTGGATGGAAAATGGTAGAATGAGGCTGCTGGATGGAAAATGGTAGAATGAGCCTGCTTAATGGAAAATGGTAGAATGAACCTACTGGATGGAAAATGGTAGAATGAGCCTGCTTAATGGAAAATGTTAGAATGAGCCTACTGGATGGAAAATGGTAGAATGAGCTTGCTGGATGGAAAATGGTAGAATGAGCCTGCTGGATGGAAAATGGTAGAATGAGCCTGCTGAATGGAAAATAGCAGAAAGAGCCTGCTGGATGGAAAATGGTAGAATGAGCCTGCTGGATGGAAAATGGTAGAATGAGTCTGCTAGAAGGAAAATGGTAGAATGAGCCTGCGGGATGGAAAGTGGTAGAATGAGCCTGCTGGATGGAAAACGGTAGAATGAGGCTACTGGAAGGAAAATGGTAGAATGAGCCTGCTGGATGGAAAATGGTAGAATGAGCCTGCTGGATGGAAAATGATAGAATGAGCCTGCTGGATGGAAAATGGTAGAATGAGCCTGCTGGATGGAAAATGGTAGAATGAGCCTGCTTAATGGAAAATGATAGAATGAGGCTACTGGATGGAAAATGGTAGAATGAGCCTGCTGGATGGAAAGTGGTAGAATGAGCCTGCTGAATGGAAAATGGCAGAATGAGCCTGCTGGATGGAAAATGGTAGAATGAGCCTGCTGGATGGAAAATGGTAGAATGAGTCTGCTGGAAGGAAAATGGTAGAATGAGCCTGCTGGATGGAAAATGGTAGAATGAGCCCGCTGGATGGAAAATGGTGGAATGAAATTTGTTAAATCTTAAAACGAGAAAATGTCTCGCGATTATTTAGCAAAAGAAGAATTGAGATATTTACTCTCTTATCTGAATAATGTGACCAAGTATCAGGAAAATCGAAGGGGCATTCTTATAGTCTGTGTCTAATAATGCTGTGTTCCGAAAATGTCCCTCACCTCATTAAAGCAAGACGTTGCCTGGAGCCTTTCATTTGTCCCATAGTTGTTTGAGAAGGCCGCGTTTCTTTGCCTTCTTTTGGTGGCAGAAAATCTCCAGATATAAGTATCATACTGAAATACTTGTGTTTAATGGGAGATTTTTTTTCGAACGTTGTCCTTCTCTCTTTATCATCTGAATGATTTAAATTGATTTGCCAACTGAGTAAACTTTATTAATAATTTATATTGACACATTACTGGATATCTTAAGCGTTTGCGAGGCAACGCTTGGAATCTCTACTCATAAGCGTCTGACTGAACGCAACCTTTGTTCCTCTCAGACCCACAAACATCAAAGGACTCTCTCTCTCTCTCTCTCTCTCTCTCTCTCTCTCTCTCTCTCTCTCTCTCTCTCTCTCTCTCTCTCTCTCTCTCTTCGTGGCTTGGGAACTTATAATCAGGAAAAGACAAACTTTCCTACAACATTTCCCTTCAAAGTTTCTTCTTCAGAGGCTGTGAATATTTCTTCTGAGGAGAGATAACCAGCTCCCTTGGCCTTGGCTGGCGGTTCCTTTTCCTTCATTTTCTCTTCTCTTTTTTTCTTTTTTCTTTTCCCTTCCTAGAAGAAATAAATGGGATCTGTATGCAAGTCGGGGAGTCTTGCTATTTATGTCGAAGACGAATGATATTTCCACCCCCTTTTTTTTTATTCTTTGTTTTTCTCTCTGTCTTGATGCCAGTGCTTAAAGTAGGCAAAACATGAACAACTAAAATATATGTTTCTAACTTTCTTTTCAAGTTCAAGAGAGCAAAAGGGAATGGATAATAGCATGAAAAACATTAGGTCGGAGCAGAGGTTTTCTCATAGGGTAATGCCCAAACCTTAGTTTTTTTTTTATCCATTTTTGGAAAAAGAACAGCAAGTGATTTATGCTTATAAATACAGAAAAAATGTTCATTATTTAAATTTACTTGGAAAGGTTTACAGGACTTTATTTATTAATTTGAGAAATAATGAATAACACTGAAAAAATATAATACTCTCTGTAAATTACGAATGACCGGATATGTAGGAGAAAGTCTTTGAATGTAAGAATTAATATATAGCAATTTTTTGAGGGGGGGGGGGGTTGGGGCTCCGCTTATTGCTCCTTATATAATAGTTATAATTGATCATAATATTTACGAATGACCGGATATACAGAAAGAGAAAGTCTTTGAATGTAAGAATTAATATATCGCCATTTTTTTAGGGGGGTGGGGGGGTGGGGGGCTCCGCTTATTGCTCATACTCTGATGAATCATTCACAAGCCACATCTGTGTCTCAATATGCGAGAGAGAGAGAGAGAGAGAGAGAGAGAGAGAGAGAGAGAGAGAGAGAGTCTAACGGGATTTTGGGGGAACGTTATGTCCGTTGACTTTAATTCCAAACTTAAAATGAAATGTTTCGCGCCGACGCCTTTCTATAACTTAGGATTAACTTTGCTGATTGCGATTATCTTCGGCGGAAAATTTGCCTCCAAGTTTTAGAGATTTATTCACCGTGATTGGCTAACTGCTAATGCAAACACCGTCTTGGCTCATTACGTGTTGGGTTTGGGGGGGGGGAGGTGAGGTTTAAGCGTGGGGGGTTGGAAGGAGTTCGTTCGAGGAACGTCTTATGGATCTCAGGATTGCTTGGTTTTTGTGACGTCCTCTGATTGTAGGATTGGACACAAGAACTTCATGGGAAATTGTTCTCTTTTCTTTTTCTATTTTTAATTCTTCCATCTCCCTGGGCATTTTGTTTTTTATTTTTGTGACGATTAAAAAGACTTTGAATATGGCTGTTCTCAAGAATTGCTATTTAAACGAGCAATAACAGCTCTTGTTACAATAACAATAACATCACTTGTTTTGTTTTTTTCGGAAAGATTAAAAGGGTATATCTTACTTGATTTATTTTTTCGGAATGCTAAAAGGGTATATCTTACTTGTTGTATTTTCTTGGAATGATAAAAGGGTATATCTTACATGTTGTATTTTTTTCGGAATGATAAAAGGGTATATCTTACTTGTTGTATTTTTCCGGAATGATGGATGGGTATATCTTACTTTCTGTATTTTTCGGAATGATAAGAGGGTATATCTTACTTGTTGTATGTTTCGGAATGGTAAAAGGGTATATCTGTCTGTACCCAACAGGTATGATTTTATTCACTCTTTCCTTCTGTCACATATGATTTTTTAAATAGTAACTTTAATGAGTAAATACGCATGAGATATAAACATTAAAGTAAGCCTATTTACTTTGCATTTAGAACCAAGGTAAAGGAGAATACCTTATCAGAGAACCATTTACAGTTATGTGTGGTATTATAACTGAAAGAGCTTTTGCCCTGACGAACAATATTTAGGTTCATTTATCGATACAACGATCGTTTAATCGGTTTCTTGTAACTGTCTTGTATCCCTCGCCGGTCGACTGAGTAAATATTTGAAAGTATTTATTTAAAATATGGAAGATGGAAAGGGAGGTAGATCTGAGGATACTAGAATGATAATTAAGAGGTTGTAGAATAGGAAGAATAGGAAGATGTTGTTAGGTGGTGAAAGTGTGATTGAGTGACTGGCCGGGGTGTGTAAGGTATAATTGGTTGAAGGAAAGGTTCCAAAAGCAAGGGTTGAATGAATATTGTTCCATTTTATAACGGTAAAGGTGGTACAGAAGACTGTGGGAATCTTAAGGGCATGATGTTACTTAATACACCAAGAACGTGTACGATATTATTTTAATTGATAAATCTTCCTCATATTTGGTTGTAATTTAACCCTTCCTTGTATGGAGTAATGTTTTAATATCATGGGACCTATTTGCACTCACCATTTGTTTGAATAAAGTTGATTAAAGCTCTGCATCGTATCAGCTCTTACTTCCAACTGTATCACCAAAGTCCATGTTAAGGTTGCTATTGCATGATTATTCTTGAGGTTTTATTTATGATTTTGGTCTTAAGTTCACTTCTCGCTGCAGCCATATCTCCAGGCTCATTGTTCCAGGGAAGATTAACATTTTGCAGTTGCTGGTTGGCAGCCAATGACTTCATATCAGTTAGTCTGATCCGAAGCTAAAACACTCTGCCTTCTTTGTTTCTTGAATCAGTTTAACGTACCCTGAAAAGGTTTTGCTCTTAGGAAAAGGGAAGTATATGAAAATGCATTTTATCCTCATGCTTGACCTAAATTATCAGTGTCTGGAAGTGGTTGACTCCGTAGAATTTTGGCTGTCTTGATGAGGCCAGTCCTGTGAGGGCTGATAATCAGCTCAGTGGTCTGGTAGAACTATTTTAATAATATTAGTAATGGTATAGATGAAATGTATTTTAATGAAATCATCGTTGGTTGTTATTTATATAATTAACTTAGGGTTCCAGATCTCCTATATGTTGTTTACTAATTGTGCTCACATCTCACTGCTGGGAAATATCTGATAATCAGCGCTGTGTTATTGATTGTAAGGAGAGCAGAGTTACTGATTTTTCTAAAGGAACGTTTGATCTTTTTTTTAGGTAATATGTACTTCGGTTTTTTGCTTATATCTGACACACGAAAATATCTATAAATAATGACAATCCTGAACAACCTCTAAATAAAAGAGTTGCTTTCATTTTGCAACGATGTTGTATATAATGTGTCAATTGACTATGTATGTGAAATGCTATTTCTGTTTGTCGAAACGTAAATGATGATACCGTGCAGAGAGAGAGAGAGAGAGAGAGAGAGAGAGAGAGAGAGAGAGAGAGAGAGAGAGAGAGAGAGAGAGAGAGAGGGGTATTAATACTAGAATGATCAGTTATACCCACATAAAATATAGATTCGCTTGATTCAAATGGAAATGCGATCCATTTATCACGCCACTGTAATAAACGAGGCTAACCCACACAAAACGAGCGTAAATTGAGATCTAATTTATGATATCGTAATGAATAAAGTCAGATCCTCCTTGTTATGTAAACTAAAATGGCCAGTAATGAAAAACCTTTCTTTATTATTCACTATGAAAAATGTCTCCATTTTTTTAGCGTGTTGGTTGACTGTCTTTATAACCCCCCCCCCCCTATTGTAGTGTTATGAAAAATTGAATGTTACTGGTATATTCTATAGCATTACCGTATTGTTTCGTTCCTGATGGTTAACTGTCTTCATTAATCCTCTCTCTCCCACCCCCCTTCTCTCTCTCTCTCTCTCTCTCTCTCTCTCTCTCTCTCTCTCTCTCTCTCTCTCTCTCTAGTAAAGTGTAGTTTTATGAAAAATTGATTATTACTGGTACATTCTGTAACATTACCTTATTGCTTCGATCTTGCATGATGTAAAAAAAAAATACGAAAAGGGACAGAGATAAATTGAGTCTATTATTGGTTTTTGGAGAATAGATAAACAGGAGACAAAAAAAAATGGGGGGGGGGAATTTTTGTGGGATGACGCTTTACAAAAGAAATTTTGTGATGATTGAGTTAGCCAAGAGTTCAGTGTCCTTAAAATTTGCATATGTATATATTTATATCCAGACTTTTTAAAGCTCACGATTTTCTTTTCGATCACTTATATCGTTCTGTTTCTTCAGTGAATAGACATTATATTTTTATGTAATAATTTGGTCACATAATATTTTTTTTCTGTAAATGTGACATTTGCCACTCGCACCTGTCCGATTTTTTTTTTTTTTTTTTTTTTGCAGTTTTGTCTTCCTATAGTTAGGATTAAATTTTATTATTGCCAACCTGGTTGGGCAGTGAATTCAGGTGCAATGGAGTTTAGGATTTGATGTTTTATTAGTTACTGAAATCCCGAAGAATGTAAAGAATTTCAATAAGGAATTCCAATGATATTACACCGTAATAATTAATTTAGGTGCAAAGTTTTGGGATGAGGGGTTGTGAATGGGGTGTCAAATGGCTGATGTCCTTATATGATAGTGCTGATTGTGGATAGTGAAGAGAAACTGCGAAGACTTATGGAAGAGTTTTAAGGCGTTTGCAAAGAGTAGAAAGCTATGAGTGAAAGTGATTATGGTGGTAAACTGGAATAAGGAAGATTTGTTAATGAATGTTAATACGGACGGTGGAAGAATGAACGCAGTAGATTCGGGTAGTATTTGTGAGTCTGTCATTCAAACGCCTAGAGGGGGGCGGGCTAGTGCCGTCAGTGGACCTCATGCGGTGCACTGTAGGCATTACTTTCAGTTCTCTTCAGCGCCCCTTCGGCCCCCTAGCTGCAACCCCCTTTCATTCCTTTTACTGTACCTCCGTTCATATTCTCTTTCCTCCATCTTACTGTCCTTAACCCTCTCCTAACAATTAATTTGTAGTGGAACTGCTTTGAGGTTTTCCTCCTGTTACACCTTTCAAACCTTTTTTTTCGGTCAGTTTCCGTTTCAGCACTGAATAACCTCATAGGTCCCAGCGCTTGGCTTCTGGCCTAAATTCTATATTCTATTCTATTCTATCTATTCTATAATTCAAATGGTCACAGAATGAGAGAAGCAGTGAAGATGTAATGATGTGTGCAGGAGGTTAGAAGGAAACATAGTGTGTATTACAGCCTAGGTATAGTTCCTCGTTGGATGGGTCGATATCGTACTCGGCTAGCACTCTGCTAGGCCTGCGTTCGATTCTCCGGCCCGCCAATGAAGAATTAGAGGAATTTATTTCTGGTGATAGAAATTCATTTCTCGGTATAATGTGGTTCGGATTCCACAATAAGTTGTAGGTCCCGTTGCTAGGTAACCAATTGGTTCTTAGCCACGTCAAATAAGTCTAAAATCCCTCGGGCCAGCTCTCTCTAGGAGAGCTGTTAATCAGCTCCTCAGTGGTCTGGTTAAACTAAGGTATACTTAACAGCCTAGGTATGAAGAGTTACTGGAGCCATTTCTCCTCTGTGGAAGTTAATTGTGGATGTTAAATGGAAGAAAAAGAAGACGTAAGCTGTAGGTTTGGTTGTTTGAGTAGTGTTAAAGTTAAGTGTACCTTAGTTTTACCAGACCACTGAGCTGATTAACAGCTCTCCTAGGGCTGGCCCGAAGGATTAGACTTATTTTGCGTGGCTAAGAACCAATTGGTTAATTAGTAGTGTGATTGGCATGAACAGTTAAAGGGACGGATGTGAGCATCGGTAAGATAGTTTTACCGCAGTGCTGTGAGGATTTTGCTTTCCTTCAAGAAATTGTATAATATATATATATATATATATATATATATATATATATACATATATATTTATACTGTATATATATGTATGTATGTATGTATATATATGTATATGTATGTATACATATCTGTGTGCGTGTATGTATGTATGTATGCGTACTACCACACGCGGAGAACGAAGCAAGAACAATCAATAATTGTTCAAATAATAAAACCATTTGTTCCTCACTCGATAGCGTATCGGATATGGAAAACTAATGATTAGGAATACCTAACGTGGAGCAAAAAATAGAAATTTATGTTTTGTTGAAAACTAAACTAACACATATAAATTGCTATTTTGCAATTATTACTTTCTTCGTAAGTTCTGAGAACGAACTTGCGCTTATAGCTGACAATAACTTGTGTCAGCAGTATGCGGCCTCGCTTATGATATGAGGTTTCAATTACTGTAACATTTTCAAGGAAGCTACTGCTTTAGCTACAGGAACTGCAACTTACAACCAATTAAGGAGCGGGACAGGGACGTGTTATGATGAGAGTTAGTCCTTGAAACGGTATAGCTACAACACTCGAATTCTGCGTTGCCGTAGCTTCGAGAGTTAGTCCTTGAAACGGTATAGCTACAACACTCGAATTCTGCGCCGCCATAGATTCGAGAGTTAGTCCTTGAAACGGTATAGCTACAACACTCGAATTCTGCGCCGCCATAGCTTCCTATGCGCGAAATGCAGAAGATTATGGACGTAAGGAAAATAAAAATGTATGCTGTGATATTTTTTTTTATAATTTATCTCATTTTGTTAATAATGCTAGCTACGAAGAAGACCATATGTTTTATTTAACCTAAGGCAATATCCTCTTAAAAACTCGACCCACAAAAGTTTTACCAGCGTCCTTTTTTATTGGCCCACGTGCCATCCTGCTGAGAACTCTAACAACACGGGGATTAGTTTTAATGACGAACATCGCACAGATTATGAAACTTTGACCAAAAATCATTTCCATTTCTAGGAAGTGTTTATCATTACAAGGGATAAAATAGAGGGGAAATTTTATGACAGCTACGAGGAAGCACCGGATTTATACCCTGCGAAAAGAAAGGTTTTTGAAGATACTGGGATTTTAGTTTTAGTTTTCTGTAAAAGAAAACTCTTGTGACGGCTTTGTCTGTCCGTCCGCACTTTTTTTCTGTCCGCCCGCAGATCTTCAAAACTACTGTGGCTAGGGGGCTGCAAATTGGAATGTTGATCATCCATCTTCCAATCATCAAACATACCAAATTGCAGCCCTCTAGCCTCCTCAGTAGTTTTTATTTTATTTAAGGTTAAAATTAGCCATAATCATACTTCTGGCACCGATATAGGTCACCACGGGACCGTGGCTGAATTTCATGGGCCGCGGCTAAGAATTCCATGGGGCTGTGGCTGAGGCCATCACCGGACCGTGGCTGAGTTTCATGGGTCTTGGGTGAAAGTTTCATACAGCATTATACGCTGTACAGAAAACTCGATTGCGCCGAAGAAACTTCGGCGTATTGTTTACTTGTTTATATTTGTTGCCAAGTGATGAATTCTTACAACTTTTAAATATTCCGAACCACAGATAGTCGAACCTTTTTACTGTATTACGAATTCATTCAAGTTTCTTCAACCAGTTACAAATTTCCGGATTCATTCAAGTTTTCTGAAATGGGTCGTGTTTCATGGTATTCGGTACAGGTATCGGCGACTGTGATTAAATCCTTAAATTTGTAACAGAATCTGGGTTTGATGACTTACTAGAAAGTACATCTATATCCTTGGCTACTTCTTCTTCTTTTTCTTCTTCTTTTAACGTTTTTTCCCATTTTTTGTATGGGGTAAGCACGATGCCATCTTTGAAGGACTTAGACCCCGGTAGCGTATACATGTATTGTACCAGTCACCAGCTCCCTTTCTCCCAGCAGCGAGGAGACGTTGGGCGGTTAGGTTGACAGTTCGAGACGTGTGAGGTGTCTGTTATGCTTTTAGGAGATGTTGGAGTGGCTTTGTTTGTGTGTGTGTTGTGACCTCTCCCAAATTAGTGTACTGTAATGCGCTCACCCATAACGTTAAATGCTTTCATTCTTTCAAATCTCATCCACCTTCCGATGTTCTTGATGCTTTTGAAATGATCTTTAATGATAAACAAGTAAAAAATGCGCCAAAGTGTCTTCGGCGCAGTGGAGTTTTCTGTACAGCCACGGCCATTGACACTTAAAGCCGTGACCCATGAAACTTCAGCCACGGGCTGGTGGTGGCCTGTGTTGTTGACACGTGTAGCGTTGCCAGATGCATGATTATGGCTAACTTTAACCTTTAATAAAATAAAAACTACCGAGGCTAGAGGGCTGCAATTTGGTATGTTTGATGACTGGAGGGTGGATGATCAACGTACCAATTTGCAGTCCTCGAGCCTCTGTAGTTTTAAAGATCTGAGGGCGGACGAAAAAGTGCTTCTTTTACAGAAAACTAAAAATAGGAGAATACAATTATTTGTATTCACATATTGTAATCGCATGTTCTTTAACGAACTAACGATGCTGTTGAAGTATTTATTATTATTTAAGATTATTTTTAACAGTTACGTACCGCATTACAAAGAAAAAAGTGAATAAAAGAATATAGTAACTTTTTATAATACTTTAGAGTTACGTAGATCTCTTAAATAAAAGTTGAAATACTTTTGTTAACGTTCGCCTGGCTGTTTAAAACGGCGTGGTGGAGTTTTCTTTGGGTGGAATTCACTAGTACAGGTCTTCTGTAGACAGTCATATGTTTATTTAAATTGTAATATTTTGTTCTCCAACCAATTGATTTCAGGTTTCTACAATCGCTTTCTGGTATGTCGATTGCTATGTGAAAGGTAAGATACCTTTACTTTGGAACGGCGAATTTATATATATATATATATATATATATATATATATATATATATATATATATATATATATGTATTGTATATATACTTATATATACATATATATATGTATATATATATATTTAGATTTATATATATACGTATATATAGTATATATATATCTGTTATTAAGAATTCTATCTTTTTCAACCCGCACTGTAACTTGTTTGACTGTAAGTATTTGGTTGCAAAATCTCAAATAAGAAAATTCATGTGTAATAACTAATGCTTCGTGTTTTACGAGTCGTGAATTCTGAACGTATTCCATTAATGTTTCAAAGATATTTATGAAGTCCATTAATTTCTTCGCCGAATGACTTTGCACTCTCTTTTCTTGCTTAATTCCGTCCACAGAATTGATGTGGAACGGCTCAAATGCAGTTGGTAAATCGAGATGAAATAGAGATGAATATTCTTCAAACGTGATAAGAAAGTGATTGGAGATAGAAAATGTCACCGAGGTCGTCTAACATTAAAGAAGTTTTGAAATATTTTTGGCAGGTGTTATTCATTTTCAGCGGAGAGAGAAGCCATCACGGCATCGAATGTTTTTGTAGTTTTGGTGTGAATTTATATTGTAGGGATTTTTTTTGTTATTTCATGTAACATGTTCCTTGAGATTGTGTGTTGAGTTCTTGTATACCAAATCATTTCATATATAAGGCAGTGTTTTGAAGCGGATTATTGTTAAGGATAAAATTTCGACACAAACGTCCGCTAAAAATTTGGAGTTAATTTATACTGTAGGGAATTTTTTATTTATTTCATGTAATATGTTCCTTAAGATCACGTGTTGAGTTCTTATATACCAGATCATTTCATATGTAGGGCAGTGGTTTGAAGGAAAGTATTGTTGAGGAAAACATTTCAACACAAACGTCCGCTGAAAAGTTGGAGTTAATTTAGAAATATTCATTAAACTGAAATGAGATTCATTCAAAGGCGACAGTGCCCCGGCGTGATTATATACCAGTTCGTGACAGCGGACTTCATCATTCAGTGTCCTGACCCCTTTCACCTTTCAGATAGAGAGACAGAGCCCTTGTGATGGCAAAAGCATTAAGCCTTGATTATTCGTCATCCACGGTGAAAAGAGGCGGACGTAAGTTCCGCCGAAAATCTAATTAAAACTTGGGCTTCGAGTGCCTGCTTAAACACTAACGAATTGCGTTCAGCTGCAGAAGAGTTCTTTTTCCAGCTCTCGATTGGTTGGTACAGAAGGCACGTCGCAGTCCATTTGATGTGCCGCCTTTCTCTGTGTTCGCAAAAGCTGTGTCTGTGATGGACAAGTTTAGTTCAAAGTGTGCCGTAATGGAACTGTTGGAATTTGTATTGTATCGATGTTTTCCAGGGCAAGGCAGAGTGTGATTGACAAGTTTAGTTCAAAGTGTGCCGTAACAGAACTATTGGGATTTGTCTTTTATCGGGTTTTTCAAGGTAAAGCAGCCTGTGGTTGACATGTTCAGTCTAACGCGTGCTGAAATAGGTCTATTGGGACTTCTATTTTATCGATGTTTTCCAAGATAAAGCAGCCTGTGATTGACATGTTCAGTCTAACACGTGCTGAAATAGATCTATTGGAATTTCTGATTGTCGATGTTTTCTAAGGTAAAGCAGCCTGTGATTGACATGTTCAGTCTAACGCGTGTCGAAATAGATCTATTGGAATTTCTATATTATCTATGTTTTCCAAGGTAAAGCAGCCTGTGATTAACATGTTCAGTCTAACACGTGCCGAAATAGATCTATTGGAATTTCTATATTATCCATGTTTTCCAAGGTGAAGCAGCCTGTGATTGACATGTTCAGTCTAACGCCACCGTAATATAATCATTGGAATTGGTATTTCTTCGATGTCTTCCAAAATGTATCGTACAATATTTCATGTGACGACGAAGACTTCAGTATCTTTTCTTTTTATACAAATATTTGCAAACTGCTGTTTTTTTTTTTTTGGGGGGGGGACACCGGTGGGAGCAGAAACGAGGAGAGGCAAGAGAGATTAGCTGCGACGAGCTTTTCGATATTTTCCCGAACTATTCGGAGATGGCTTAGTTCTCTCTCTCTCTCTCTCTCTCTCTCTCTCTCTCTCTCTCTCTCTCTCTCTCTCTCTCTCTCTCAGGAACCAGGTCACAAAACTTAATGTATGTTTAATTGAAAACTGAATGTACAGTATGTCCTTTTACTTTCAACATAAACATATTTTCATTTTTAAATGGCACATTCCTTTCTAAGCGTATTTATTTATAAATGTTGTATGAATGAAATAAGTTAAGCTATTAAACAAGTAAAAAATGAGCCGAAGAAAGTGTTCTGTGCATCGTATAATCAAGGCCACCGAAAATAGATCCATCTTTCGGTGGTCTCGGTATAATGCTGTATGAGCCGCGGCCCATGAAAATTTAACCACGGCCTCGTGGTGGCCTGGCCTGTAGCGTTGCCAGAAGCACGATTCATGGCTAACTTTAACCTTAAATAAAATAAAAACTACTGAGGCTAGAGGGCTGCAATTTGTTGTGTTTGATGACTGGAGGGTGGATGATCAACATACCAATTTGCAGCCCTCTAGCTTCGATGGTTTTTGAGATCTGAGGACGGACAGAAAAAGTGCTGACAGAGTAAAGTGCGGACGGACAGACAAAGCCGGCAAAATCATTTTCTTTTCAGAAAACTAAAAAGATGTCTCTTCCGTATAAAAGCATTTTGTAGACTTTTAGAATCGCGCATAAATAATCACTGCGTAATGGAAATAATTTTTTTTTTTATTGTTCCGATTAAAAAAAAACACACATGAAAGACTGTACCGCAACACAAGTCCTAAATTATATATATATAATATGCCTATGAATAGGCTTATTTTCATAAGTGTTCCGCTCCATCGGCTTTACGCGAGTCCCGGTTCTCCCTTCTCGTCCTTCTACCATCCCTTTCAGCCCGCCTTTTAGACCTGATGTCTTTAGCCGAAATATCCTTGCTTAGGCCTAATGGAGGAAAAAACATCCTTGGCTGGAAAGAGAAATGGATATGTAGATTAACCTCCTCTGTGTTGTCAGTATCTTCTCTTCCAGTTCGTCCCCACTTCATATGAGCCTTTCAGTCGAGAAACATGCCAAGCGCCATCCTGGGCCAAAGTCATTTTTTATTTAATTTATTATATTTTAAAAATGGCACTTGGCATGTTTCTCGACTGAAGAGCTCATGTATAGGACTCCCGGACGGGGAGGCGACAAAACCCCCACATGACAAAACCCCCACCGACAAAACGTCCACCGACAAAACCCCCATATGACAAAAACCCCATATGACAAAACCCCCATATGACAAAACCTCCCTACGACAAAACCCCCACCGACAAAAACACCCATATATTTTCTAGCAGCAGCTTACTGAAATGACTAATGTATATATAGTTTTTTTTTAAATCGTTTATTAAAGAAGATAAGACTATAAAGTAAAAATTTACAGTTTCGTAATATTTATTACACAAAACATATAGGAAGTCAGAATTTATATATTCTTATATTTTTTGCTACACCATTAAGAAATTCTTCGATGTCCTTCTTACCATTACTAAAATCAAGACAAAGATTTTGCAATCGCGATTGCAATTTTACAGTTTCTCTCTTAATTTTCTTACGAAGAGGTTCTCCGATGGCATTCTTTTCCAAGCAAGTTTGAACCATCAGTGCATCTTTGTTCAGAGCTTCAATTGCAACCCAAACTGTGAGATGACTATAACCAACCAGGTATTTAAAAGTTTTGTTCCAAGTTTCACACTGTTCAAATAACACAGGAGCCAATGCAAAGGTTCCATCCATATACCAGGTATGTGCCTTAGCTAAATGGTCCATCGCATCTCTTGTTGCAAATATAATGATTCGATTATTGGCTTCAGCACCATTATCATGAAGAAGCAAAGGCACAGAATGTTCTCCTCGTGTCATAGTCCATTCACCTAAAATCTTCAAGTCCTTCAACGATTCGGGATCCTTAGGGCGTCCTTCTTGGCGTTTTCTTTGAACATATCTTTTAACTGTATTTATATTTCCCATGGCAATTCTTCCGTCCTGAGTCATACTCTCCAACGAACCCGCTACAGTGCGACTATTTCCTTTAGTTGATTTGGCCTGTTGATAGAGGGTTGTATGCACTTTTGCTGCTTCCACTGATCCTTCATCTCCCGCATGATTATGTTCAATAATTGAAATGACGTCCGATATTGCTAAATTTGTTGTTATTTTTCCATTACATCCAAACGCTGATCTTCTGGAACATTCCCACCTCATCGTAGTAGCACTGGTGGATTTTTAGTATACATATAACCTTTATAGCACAGTTTCTCTCCACCTTTATTATTACGGATGACTTCCACGATGAGCAAAGGAGTACAGAAAAAATTATTTCCACTCAAACTAAACCTCCGTCTTAAGAAAAAAAAAAAAGTCATTTTGTAAAAATTGTAAATAACTAGCAGAGGAGTATTGTCAATACAAATTTGTTGATAGTTTGCTAGTTAACAGACGAAAACAGTGAAAGCTTTCCTTGTAACCACTGTACATAACTTATCGAATAACAATAGGTATTTACTAATTTGTCGCCTCTCTCTCTCTCTCTCTCTCTCTCTCTCTCTCTCTCTCTCTCTCTCTCTCTCTCTCTCTCTCTCTCTCTCTCTCTCTCTCATATATATATATATATATATATATATATATATATATATATATATATATATATATATATATATATATATATATATATATATATATATATATATATATATATATATATATATATATATATATATATATATATATATTTATTAACTATCCGCACTTTCATTATTCGTGTGGGTTTTTGATCGTGTGGGGGTTTTGTCGTGTGGGGTTTTTGTCGTGTGGGGTTTTTGTCGTGTGGGGGTTTTGTCGTGCGGGGGTTTTGTCGTGTGGGGGTTTCGTCGTGTGGGGGTTTTGTCGGTGGGGGTTATGTCGGTGGGGGTTATGTCGTATGGGGGTTTTGTCAGGCATTCCTCCCGGACTGGCCGTGTTTACTTAGAATTGTAATTATAAAGGGAATTAAGCAACTTTTCTGTTTGCGTGTGTGTGTATGTGTGTATATGCGCCATTGCGTGCATGCTTTAGAGAAGGCAGAGGTGGAAGCACCCCTATAACGTAAGCTATGTGTGGCAGGTCAGATAGAAAGCAGAATTTTGAATTGGGAGTGAAAGTTAAGGAGCCAGAGAATAAGGAAATGAGAGAGATTTTATGGCTTTGCAGGGGAAGGAAAGCCATTGTCATTGGATCAAGTAATTCAGCGAGAAATTCTGGGAGTGGTGGATTACTGGGTATCAGATGACTATCGAAGGAGAGCTGATCGTGAATGTGGGATATATATATATGTCTGTATGTATGTATATATATATATATATATATATATATATATATATATATATATATATATATATATATATATATATATATATATATATATATACATATATATATATAATATTATATAATATATATATATATATATATATATATATATATATATATATATATATATATATATATATATCGTGGAATTGTCTTCCAAGCAATATTATTTTCGTCAGTGCTTGAAAAATTAAGAGTCTGTAATAATACTTTCAAATTCCGTGTCCTACTATCAACTGGTTTTATATTTGTAAGTTGATAGATTTCTAAGCTTGATACATATAATATATATATATATATATATATATATATATATATATATATATATATATATATATATATATATATATATATATATATAAAATTCAGATATCTCTAAACTTGCAGATATAAAAACAGCAGATAGTAGCGCATGCCACTTGAAAGTGTTATTAAAGATTCTTAACCTTATGAGCTTCGGCAAACACAATATGGCTTAGAAGATTATTTCCACGGTTTTACGATATACGAAATGAAACAAGTAAAAAATGCGCGAAGTTTCTTCGGCGCCGCCGAGTTTTCTGTACAGCCGCTACAGCATATACTCAAGGCCACCGAAAATAGATCTATCTTTCGGTGGTCTCGGTATAATGACGTATGATCCGCGGCCCGTGAAACTTTAACCACGGCTTGGAGGTGGCCTCTCTTATATCGTTGCCAGAAGCACGATTTTGGCTAACTTTAACCTTAAATAAAATAAAAACTACCGAGGATATATAGAGGGCTGCAACTTGGTATGTTTGATGGTTGTAGGGTGGATGATCAACATACCAATTTGCAGCCCTCAAGCCTCAGTAGTTTTTAAGATCTGGGGGCGGATAGAAAAAGCACTGACAGAATGAAGTGCGGACGGACAGACAAAGTCGGCACAAGAGTTTCCTTTTGCAGAAAACTAAAAGCATCTACTCCTGGCAGTGTGACAACTGAATTCTTAGCTGATCGAGAAGCGTGCAGATTGAAACCATGATTAACATTATGAGACTGAAAGAATCTACAACTTTGGTCAATATTACCTAAAATTGAAACAATTTGGAAAGTTGCACAATCCAGAAAGGTGAACACGAATACTGTCGCTTTTTTTTTATGTATAGGAAGCCTCATTAACAATACACTGTTTCTCGACAGCATTAGATATGTTTGCAGAAGGTGAAAAGAAAGTTTGGATCGGAGGTGACATTATTTATCGTCAAACATTCAGCATTGGATCGAAAGTAATATCACTAATTGACAGGTATTCAGAATTGATAAGTGTCGTCTTACTTATTCAGAGCCGTATCATTGGAAGAGATTAGTCAGTCTAAAAGTAATTTACTCGTTTCCATGCAAAATAAAACTGATATGTGTTTATGCTTTCGTATATTCACGGACACAGCTTTATATGCATTCTTGCCCTCACTTACAAGTGGCAAATATACTCCTGTTTTCCTGAATTTAATATACTTAGGCAGAGTATGGCGTAAGGGAATTTGTTTCGCGCTGTGATAATCGCTGGTAAATTGTGTATTTCCCATGAATTTGTATTCAACGTGCGAATCTGAGTGTAGGAAACAGCCGAGAAATGTTGACAAAATTTTAGCTTTATATAGGGACAGGAAACGTTCTAATTGCACCAAACAATTAAAACCTCGAAACTGGAGTGGTGTACAGGGTAACACACTCAAAAATTGGGATGGCCTGATAAAATGTGGTAGTTTTGGTACGCAGTTAACATTCAGCACAGTGACTTTCTAATCCACCTTCAATCAACATATCACCTGATATAATATCAGATATTCAGTAAATATTTTCATAATTCATTTGGAAACTAGAACATAATTACATTTGTAAAGGTCACTTTCAGTGATTCTCTGGAAATTGCTGCAGTCAAAAATTGCTGTAGGTAAAAATGAAACATTGATATGCTGCAATGTAATGTTCACCCATCCGGATTGCCACTTTCATCAAAGTTGAGGCCACTGTGACATTTCTGCTGGAAAATTAATCATAGTATAGCCCTTTTATCCTTCAAAAGTTGCTATAGACGAGGACTTGCAGGTAAGACACAAAGCTAGGTATCCATTAATTCTATATTCAGCCTCCCTGGGTGTCAATTTCTTCCAGGCTTAAGCCAGAGTGGGTATCCAGCATGTTCTTCTTTCAGGCAGAATACCCAGGCTGGCTTTTCTTGGGATTGCCACACGTTAGCTGCTGTAAGTAACAGCCAAAGGAATATGCACTGTAATAAAGTTAGCCACCACGGGGCGCCACTGTTCACCAAATATCAGGATGCCAGTGCTTTCCCTAGGACAGCTTCTAACGAGTGGGACACTTCTTCTCTCACGTGTTGATATATGCTTGCTCAAATAGATAATAAATAAACAAAAGATATTTATGCATTTTATATTTAGCGACCACAAGTGTCACTGCCGTCAGACCTGAGGCCATTGTGGCATTCCTTGGGTCGAGTAGCAAGTAGTTGCTATTTACGAGATCATATAAGTAGCCAGCAAACTTTTGCACAGGCTTATAAGACGATGTATATACGAGTTATTATTATTATTATTATTATTATTATTATTATTATTATTATTATTATTATTATTATTATTATTATTGAGATGTATATTTTTCTAAGAAGCATTTGAAATATGATAGAATGCAATTTCAGTTTTATTTCACAATTTTTACATTCTGTATTTCTTTATCCACAGGTGGATCGCATGACGCGGCCGTCTAATTGGGCGTCCTGCTTTTCATTCCGAGCAGCCGCAGGCCGTTCGTGGCAAGTGCTATTTATTTTACCTGTTCGGAAATGGAAGCATGTAATTCCATTTTCCGGTAAGACTCATTAACGTGCAGGTGTTAGGGTTTCCTGGAATCTGACACTGATGCAATCCTTAAAAAGGTGTTTTATGTCGTGAAAATTCAGTCGGTTCGAAGAATGTTAAGAGTCGAACAGTTAGGGGGAAGGAGGATTTTTGATTAATCGTTACTGAATCAGAGGTCAGTTTTCCTATCCTCTCTTAGCGCTATATCGACTGCTTAGATGAATAACAGCATATTTGAAAATGCTCTAATTCCCTATCCTCTCTCAGTGGTGTATCGACTGCTTAGATGAATAACAGCAGATTTGAAAGTGCTCTAATTCCCTATCCTCTCTCAGTGATGTATCGACTGCTTAGATGAATAACAGCAGATTTGAAAGTGCTCTATTTTCCTATCCTCTCTCAGCGCTATGTCGACTGCTTAGATGAATAACAGCAGATTTGAAAGTGCTCTAATTCCCTATCCTCTCTCAGTGGTGTATCGACTGCTTAGATGAATAACAGCAGATTTGAAAGTGCTCTATTTTCCTATCCTCTCTCAGCGCTATGTCGACTGCTTAGATGAATAACAGCAGATTTGAAAGAGCTCTAATTCCCTATCCTCTCTCAGTGGTGTATCGACTGCTTAGATGAATAACAGCAGATTTGAAAGTGCTCTATTTTCCTATCCTCTCTCAGCGCTATGTCGACTGCTTAGATGAATAACAGCAGATTTGAAAGTGCTCTAATTCCCTATCCTCTCTCAGTGGTGTATCGACTGCTTAGATGAATAACAGCAGATTTGAAAGTGCTCTATTTTCCTATCCTCTCTCAGCGCTATGTCGACTGCTTAGATGAATAACAGCAGATTTGAAAGTGCTCTAATTCCCTATCCTCTCTCAGTGTTGTATCGACTGCTTAGATGAATAACAGCAGATTTGAAAGTGCTCTAATTCCCTATCCTCTCTCAGTGTTGTATCGACTGCTTAGATGAATAACAGCAGATTTGAAAGTGCTCTAATTCCCTATCCTCTCTCAGTGGTGTATCGACTGCTTAGATGAATAACAGCAGATTTGAAAGTGGTCTAATTCCCTATCCTCTCTCAGTGTTGCATCGACTGCTTAGATGAATAACAGCAGATTTGAAAGTGCTCTATTTTCCTATCCTCTCTCAGCGCTATGTCGACTGCTTAGATGAATAACAGCAGATTTGAAAGTGCTCTAATTCCCTATCCTCTCTCAGTGGTGTATAGACTGCTTAGATGAATAACAGCAGATTTGAAAGTGGTCTAATTCCCTATCCTCTCTCAGTGGTGTATCGACTGCTTAGATGAATAACAGCAGATTTGAAAGTGCTCTAATTCCCTATCCTCTCTCAGTGGTGTATCGACTGCTTAGATGAATAACAGCAGATTTGAAAGTGCTCTAATTCCCTATCCTCTCTCAGTGTTGTATCGACTGCTTAGATGAATAACAGCAGATTTGAAAGTGCTCTATTTTCCTATCCTCTGTCAGCGCTATGTCGACTGCTTAGATGAATAACAGCAGAGTTGAAAGTGCTCTGTTTTCCTATCGTCTCTCAGCGCTATATCGACTGCTTAGATAAATAACAGCAGATTTGAAAGTGCTCTATTTTCTTATCCTCTCTCGGCGTTATGTCGACTGCTTAGGTAAATAACAGCAGATTTGAAAGTGCCGTGAGGCAGCTATAAGCAAAGTTTGTCCCATTCTCGTCCTCATCACAACAACAAATATTATAAATTAATTTTTTTTTGTTTTGTTTCCACAAACTTAAAATGTACTTGCTATATATATATCGGTGGCTCCGTTAATGGGTGTGCTAGGCTATTTTATGTGGTCGTAAATGAATCCTGTTCTCAGTCGTCAGTGTTTCAGAATGAATAATTCTTTTGTCGAAATGTTGTTACAAACTGTGAAAGATTTCTTCCCCTGATTCATTTAAGTCTGAGTCATCGGCGTTGCAACATGAAAGAAATTTGGGAATGGGCGCCATGACCTATTCCCTGTAGTTTATATTACATTCGGAGAGAATTCTCCATTAATTTGAATAACGTGCTGCTTACCATTCATATGATGTCAAAACTTGTAATGTGAAGTATACGTTACATTTAATGAAATACCTAATTTCCCTTCTTATGAAGGCAGTGTACGGAGGTATTTGTCTCGCTGTATGGAATTGACGCTTGAACTGAAGTAGAAGAAGGAGTTTTTTTTTATTTTTATATGGTGTTTTCATCCGGATAATGACAAATCTTTGAGAACTTCGTCCTCGCCTTACAAATTTGCACTTTCTTTTTGGGGGGACGTACTCCTTGATAGGAGTGTGAATGGATTTTTGCATCTCTCTCTCTCTCTCTCTCTCTCTCTCTCTCTCTCTCTCTCTCTCTCTCTCTCTCTCTCTCTCTCTCTCTCTCTCTCTCTATATATATATATATATATATATATATATATATATATATATATATATATATATATACATACATATATATATATAATTATATATATATATAGTATAGGTATATTTAATATATATATATAATACACATATATATATAGAGAGAGAGAGAGAGAAGATGATGTGAGAATTCATTTACAGTACTATCAAGGAATACTTCCTTTTATATATATATATATATATATATATATATATATATATATATATATATATATATATATATATATATATATATATATATATATATATAAATCTGACTCACGTCAGGATCGAACCCAGGTCTTTCAATTGAAAGGCAAGGGCGCTGCCCACTAGGCCATACAAGTCATAAAAGAAGTTGGAACCGGAGTGAGTCAGAAATTTATCTCTGTTCCACACGTGAATGTGTTTTGGTTATTTCTATATATATATATATATATATATATATATATATATATATATATATATATATATATATGCAATATATAAACATACATATATATATATGTATATGTATTATGTATGTATGTACACATATGGAAGGTAAGCTAATCCATCAAGGATGGCCTCCCAAACCCAGGGTTCACTCCACTCCGGAGTGGACAAGAGCCAAATTCCATGGTCCAAGGCATATTCTTCTGTACGTAACTAGGTACATAACCAGTCGAGTGTTATTGTCATTTTGATACAATTACACGTAATAATGGACATGCCTAAGTGGTGACCTACCCGAATAAAGAACTGTGATTACCGAGACATTCACCTCCCTCAAGAAGGTGGTGGCGAAGGGACTTCCTTGTGACGGGCGCTTTTGATGCCATGTTGCGGTTGAACGTTGTGTTCTCAAGCGGCGGATTCTCACTCCCACCTCCATGAAGCATAAGGGAAGACGAGAATGTTTGAGGAAGACGGATGAGGCTATGCTCGTTTGGAGGAGGGATGCGGTAGGAGGAGGAGGAGGAGGAGGTGGTATTTTGGGGAGGGTTCGGAAGCGCCTGTTCTTTTCGGCGCTGGTGATAAAGGCCGAGAGCGCGCGCGACATATCAGATATTGGATGCGACAAAAGAATCCGCCATTTTGGAACAAGGCATAAAAGACACGCGATATTGCACAAAGTAAAGAGGAGGCGCACGTTAAATTTGCATAATTCCATCGCCCCGGTTGCGAGCCGCTCTTTAAAGCATAAAATCTTACACTAAACCCCATCCTGTGTTCACGACAGATTTTTCCTCTTCTTTTTTCTCTTCCGATTTAAAGAGCCCGCCGGATTTTTCTTCCTTTCTTTAATCTGAGGCGCGGCAAGGTGCTCCCCTCAGCAAATTTGGCTTCTCGTTGGATTCTGAAGTTGTCACACAAATTTGTTTTTTTTTTTCTGTTTTGCTGGTTGAAACAAAATGGTATGTTTTCCCAGATTTTTGTTTTCAATGGCTTTCGATCATTTTAAGCAAGCTTATTAAATGGCCAGTTCATTATTATTATTATTATTATTGTTATTTTTATTTTTTTTTTATTATTACCTTTCAAAATTCCGAGACGCCTCTGTTTATATATATATATATATATATATATATATATATATATATATATATATATATATATATATATATATATATATATACATATATATATATATTTATATATATATATATTTATATATATATATATATATATATATATATATATATATATATTATATATATATATGTATATATAATATATATATATATATATATATATATATATATATATATATATATATATATATATAATATGTGTGTATGTATAACAGAGGCGTCTTGGAATTTTGGAGACTAATAATAACAACAAAAATACAAATAATAAGAATAGTAATAATAAGCTTGCTTAAAATGATCGATAGTCATTGAAAACAAAAATCTGAGAAAACTTACCATTTCGTTTCAACCAGCAATATATATATATATATATATATATATATATATATATATATATATATATATATATATATATATATATATATATATATACTGTATTTATACTTGTTCTTCACAATTCATGGGTTTCGATTCGGGAGTTTGGTTATTTATTAGTTTCATCGATATTGAAATAGAATTTTTTTTTATTTTTTACACAATTTTAAGACTTTCTGCTCAGGTGCTCTTGACTGATAGCAATGGAAAGAAAACAAAGAAACAATTTAGACCATAAATACGTAAAATACATGTAAATATTTTTTTTTTACCACAAGGAAAATATAAACAACTGTAAATATGGCGTATCAAGTGGCAAGTGTGTAAACGCACACTACTAGTATTTTTTACTATCTAATAACATTAATCACTCACACAATTTCCAATAAACACACATGGAGTCGAAAATATCAAGGAAATTGAAAATGTTTATTGTGTATCATAAATCCTGAGAATTGCACAAATTGATGCTAAAACGTGACTTATTTAACATCAAAATAAATAACTTTCAATTCAGTAAAGAAGTATGGGTCTAATTGTGCTCTTTGTTGGGGAAGGCGAACATCTTTGTCTCAACTTCCAAATCTCACTTTTATGCCTTTTTGTACTGAAGTCATAAGAACATGAAAGTGTCTGATGTTAATGTTGTCAAATGTTTGAGGAAAGGATAATGTAAATATATGCGAGAGTAACCATTGAGCTAGTAGCCATAGGAAGGGAACCGAACCTGAGAGAATTAACAGCCTTGAAGGATTCTGCATTCTCTAGTATAAGTTTGTCCCGGGTGCAGATTCCTGACATGTGTGCTAACACCAGACCCGTGTTGGGTTGGGTTAGGTTAAGGTTAGGTTAGGTTAGATTAGACAAGATAAGTACCTCATGGGTAATTTGGGTGTGGGAAACATAACGAGATTATTTACAAGAAAATTCTGTGGTTAGTTTTTAAGATATGGCGTCCAGCTTTTTTCAGAGCATTAGCCAAACTTTTTCTTATGACAGTTGTATGACGCTGTTGTTTGCCTTTATGTATGTATATATATATATATATATATATATATATATATATATATATATATATATATATATATATATATATATATATATATAATATATATATATATATAATATATATATATATATATATATATATATATATATATATATATATATATATATATACTGTATATATAAACGTTGAGATAATACTAAAAATAATTATTCTTATTCATCACATGCCTGGGGGATCTAAAATATTGCCAACTGACATTGCACACCGAGTGTAAAGTGACTTATCTATAATCTCTCTCTCTCTCTCTCTGCCAGAAGTCAATTTGTGTGGCTTCTTTGTATGAAAAAGGCAGTTTAGTGCATTATCATTTCATACATCATGCCCGTTGCTACTTGGCAACTCATTATATCAAAGACCAATCATTTAACCTGAGCAAATATAATCTAAAAATAATTAAATTTTAAAAAAGGTATTATTGAATGTTTCATATTCGCAAGCTCCTAGGGGTACTAATGTTTTAAAATATAAGTCTTTACATCCCAAGTTTTCGTATTTGTGCTGTTATAAAATGGACCCATTCTTCCCACAAGTTTCGAAGTAGACATTTTTGACAGTCGGAAAACGGTCCGTTAATTTAGCCCTAAAATCCCAAGTATGCCCAGAGTTCCCTTCCGTGAAAAACTCGGGTCTTTATTAGTATTCTTGGGGAAGGCCGATGAGAGAATCATGTTAGCTGTTTGTTATAGAGCAAGGGGGAACGTCAGAGTTCTGTAAAACTTGCGTCCTCGTCTCTCGCGGCCTCTTGTTATTGTAGACGCATTCTGTTGCAACTCTCTTGTAGCGGTGCAAATTTTTTAGCGGAGCGGCACATCACCCAAGTGATGGGTATTTGTACAACCCTAAATAAACACGATAATGCAGAATGCAGATAGGACCTTCGTGCACTACAAAGTCCTCTATTATTGTGTTTACCTTACTTCTCGGTCCAAAGGGGAAGATGGGTGAGGTGGGATTTTATGCTAATGATATTTTGGGAGGGAAGCGTCTGGATGCGTGATAGAATGGCCGTGATAGGCCTCCGGATGTCAGGCCTACTCCTATATTATCGGCATTATCATTACTGTTTTTGGTGTTGTTGCGGTGTCTTGCCAGTGCCGTTGCTATTCTTTTTATCATCATCATCACCATTATAATGATTATATTTTCAATGTGCAGAGATTATCTGGAGCTAAAGTTGATTTTTTTTACAACGTTTCATTTGTCCGAAAAGGATATCAACTGATTTCCATATAAGACGTTCCCCTTATCTGATCTGGGAAGCTTCTGATTCCAAAATGGATTCTCCTTTGATGCTAACCAGTCTCACAGGTTCTGCGTTGTGTGTAACAATTACGCATTTATCGAAGGCCGAATGACCTTTCTGTCCTGAGGCCCCCCCCCCCCCTCCGCCCGCTGGTATCATACGGAGGAGTCTTTGATCAATACCCGAGATTGCGTATGTGCCTCAGGAGTGTTTATCCACAGGTGCAGGGGTATCCACGCACACCTGCCAATATTGCGTAGGATCTCGGGGGAATAAATATATCCCATTTGCATGGTCCAAGACACCTGGAAAGAGAACGCGGCAACACCTGGAACTGCAAAGTACCTTCCTCTTTTCTTCTCATACTCGCTTAGTTTGCCCGAGGATTCCCCCGGAATATTAATGGCTCCGCTGTCCTCACGAGAACCCCTGTCCTGAGTTTATGGTTAGTTGGTATGGTTAGTTTGGAAATGGCGCTAGTCTGCCGTTTTAAAAGGTGGTTTGAGTCTTGTTGATGCCGTGAACTCATGTTAGATTTTTCATGCTGAGAGAGAGAGAGAATTCCGAACTGATTTCTTTCTCCGTTACTCTTGGAGCGCCTTGGACTTTAGGGATAAGTCTTGTCCGAAGATCTGGGGGCAATTTTTGGGAAAAACATTTTAATCAAATTCCTCCTGTCATTATTTTCCAAAGGGTAATTGTAAATTTCGGAAGTAATGCGCATTCATTAGAAATGCTCAAGTACAAACTAATCTCTATCTATCTACCTGCCTATATATATAGCTATCTATCAATCTGTGTGTGTGTATATATATATATATATATATATATATATATATATATATATATATATATATATATATATATTATTGGTGAAGAAATCCACAGTGGTGTAGGTGTATAAATATATATATATATATATATATATATATATATATATATATATATATATATATATATATATATATATATATATGACTATTTATCACATCACCGTGATTCATATACAATCAGAAAGCTACAAACGTCCTTTAATATCCAATTCACTCTACCTCGGAAGTAATATATTTTCATATATGTTACCGAAGGGGAATTTTTAGTTGATAATAAGTCCACCGTCCCGTGGGATCGAACCAGCGACAGACGAGGAATCAGGACTACAGTGACACACTAACCAGTCGGCCTCTCTTGTGGCCGACTGGTTAGTGTGTCACTGTAGTCCTGATTCCTCGTCTGTCGCTGGTTCGATCCCACGGGACGGTGGACTTATTATCAACTAAAAATTCCCCTTCGGTAACATATATGAAAATATATTACTTCCGAGGTAGAGTGAATTGGATATTAAAGGACGTTTGTAGCTTTCTGATTGTATATATATATATATATATATATATATATATATATATATATATATATATATATATATATATATATATACACACACACACATATATATATATATATATATATATATATATATATATATATATATATATATATATATATATATATATATACACACACACACACACACAAAAGAGGGCTTTCAAGAACCTGCTCGATTCTCCTTCTCAGCCGAGATGGAGAATCAAGCAGGTTCTCGAAAGCTCTCGTCTGTATATATATTTCTGGAATATAAATTTACGTCTACAACACTGTGGATTTCTTCATTTTAGGGACTCATGCTATTATTATTATTATTATTATTATTATTATTATTATTATTATTATTATTATTATTATTATTATTATTATTATTAACACTAATTCATACGAGAACCATTCAGTTGAAGAGTTGTATTTTATGGTGTTCAACTTCATTGCACTGTATTCATTTGAAAACGCATCTCGGTGGCAAAATAACACAGAAAGTGGTTTTGTTTTATCCATTATTTCTGGGAAGGAGTAAACGTAATTGTTTAGCGACAATCTCAGCTAGTAATACAACATTTATTTTCTCTGGATTGTCATTTCTCGTAGCTTCATTATTTTCAAGATTATTTAATTGCTATTTCATTTTCTCCTTTGTGCGAGGCTTTTTGTTTTCAGGTCTGCACACTTTGAAGCGTTGTTCTAGATTTTTGTATTCTTAAATTCTACGCAAATTAATGCGTCTGAAAAGCAATTTGTTTGTGTATATATTAACTTATTCATCGATATTTCAATTTCTGTTTTATGCGAGGTTTTTTCTTTTCAGGTCTGCACACTTTGAAGCGTTGTTCTAGATTTTTGTATTCTTAAATTCTACGCAAATTAATGCGTCTGAAAAGCAGTTTGATTATGTATGTATTAACTTACTCAGTTTTGCAGTGAAGAGTAAAAAAACGGTAAGTGAAATGCCGCTTTCCCACATAAATAGCTCGCGTGAAGATGAAAGCCGAATGAAAGTATTTTTAATGAACGGCCCTGAGAAATAAATTAGGATTCCTTAAGTCACTTTCACCTGACCTGACCCCCCCTCACTGACAGCCTCTTTGTAAATTTAGTCAAGCGTCACTTTATAAATATGTAAGAGAGGACATTACAGCTTTTGTCCTCTCCTCCTCCCCCCCCTCCTCCGGGCCCACCGGGGTTGGGGTGTCTGGGGAGGGCTGGTACCCAAGTCTGGATGGATGGCGGAGGTAGGACGATGTTCTGTTTTTTTGAGAGCTTTCGTGCTGGAGGAGGGAGTTAAAATAAGAAGCTCCGTCAATCGAATCTTCTTCTGAGAAGATATATCAGCTGCCTCTGCTTACTGCAACCGCCATCTCTTTGTTCCTACGCTTCAACCTGTTCTTCCAGCATATTAATGTTATTGGGCTGTATTGTCCAAGAGACTCGATGCATAACTGTCTTCTCAGATGTAGAAACTAGGGAAACTAGGGGAAAAAGATTCGAATAAGGGAATGGAAAGTTCCGAAGTTGTGGATTTCAAACGCCATTGTTTCCTTAGATGAAGATAGACTTTCCCGCCAGATGTGACTCAGGAAAGCAGGAATGAAATAACGGGAAGTTGCGAGTTTTTGATTTGGGTATTTAAAAGCAAGATGTGAGGGAGTGGTGAAAACTCGCGAGATTCCCGGAACGTTTGTTTGCTTTTTAATGTTGGCTGCAAAATTTGCTGTGAGGGCAGTGAACTCACTTGAAGAGATAAATCGTTTGGAATCACTGTGAACTATTCACTTCTCGCTGTGACTTGATCAGTCTTATTAAAATTATAGAATAAACGTCTAGGCAATGGTTTTGCTGCCTTGAATCGCGCCTCTACCACTTGGCAAAAATAGCGGAGGGGTTGAAAAACTCTACGGATACCACACTACAATTTCTACAACATGCATGGTTAGCATTTATTTCTAGATGAATGCCTAGCCGTATTTGTATGTATTTAATTATTTTTTTCCTGTTACATAAAATCCTTTGCATTTTGAGAACATTCTTTACCTCCCTGCTGAATTTCAGCCTTCGACCTTCTTTCAATATCAAGTACTGAGCATTAAAAGTTACTTCTTACCCTTGAAAGAAATTAAATGAAGGAAAGCCTGAAGACTAATTTTTGCTAAGTGTTGAGAATAGTAAGAATAGATAACTGTTTTTGCAAAATGACAGGTAATTAAAAGATTCCCATTTCAAAGGGGTCTTATTACTCCTCACCATTCACCACGGACATTGATCCCAGTCAACTTGAATTCGACATTGAACCCAGACAACCTGAATTCGACATTGAACCCAGACAACCTGAATTCGGCATTGAACCCAGACAACCTGAATTCGACATTGAACCCAGACAACCTGAATTCGACATTGAACCCAGACAACCTGAAGTCGACATTCAACCCAGACAACCTGAGTTCGACATTGAACCCAGACAACCTGAATTCCTTTTATTTTATACATAACGCCACCACCTGTGAACAGGCAAATCAGGACTAAAAATCTTTCAACACTACTAGCAACTAGTAGAACCATTCTAAGACTTGAATTTCTACAGTGCTTATTGTCACTTGTAAAACTATAGGAGGGAGATTTTTTACTACATCGAGAAATGAAACTCTGTTGTTTTACTGCTGTCAATCGCCGTCATGATCTAAGTCAGCGGTTCTCGAACTGGAGACCTGGCGGGGTAACGAGGTACTTTCTAACTGGGACCTATGAGGTCATTCAGTGTTGAAAGGGGAAATTAACAATAAAAGGTTTGAAAGGTGTATCAGGAGGAAAACCTCAAAGCAGTTGCACTATGAATCAATTGTTAGGAGAGGGTGGAAAGTAAGATGGGAGAAAGAGAATATGAAAGGAGGTACAGTAAAAAGGTGCGAAAGGGGTTGCAGCTAGGGGCCTAAGAAAGGCACGCTGCAAAGAACCTTAAGTAATGCCTACAGTGCTCAGCATGAGGTGCACTGAGGGCACTAACCCCCCCCCCCCCACGGGGAATTATGTATTGAAGAAATGCGTTGAGTACAATGAGCGGTTCACAGTAAGCTACATTATGATTTATCCCCGATTTAAATGGCGTGGACGAGGATGATCCGATCGGCCACTTTGTAATTCAGACCGGCAAATGAAGGCTAATGAGGCTTAACCAGTTCAAAAAGCAATATGAGCGAAGTACAGAACGAAATCGTTCCCGCCGCGAAGCAAAATCCCACGCTTAATCGCAAACCGAAGCCTTTGTGTAAAGGTCCGGGAACCCTATTGATCCAAATCATCATAATCATAATCATCCCGAACGGTTTTTGATTCGGAACGTTCCGGCCGCGACTTTGATGAATGCCGGAGGGTAAAGTTTGGCTCGTATGATTAAGGGCTTGCGGAACGACAGAAGAAAACTCTCGGCGTCACTGGTACCCAGTTCATCCGAATTGATAATATAATTTTAGCTGGGCGGTCGAATTGATTCATCGGGAATAGGTAGCGCCCGTTTAATCTCCCGATAGATATTCTCTCTTTTTTTCAACTGTACAGCACAATTGTATTTATCTCCATACATGAGATTTACTGTAAAAAAAAAAAAAATAATAATTATAGGCACTAGCGGATCCGGGGGGGGGGCGACCTGGGCAAGCGCCCCCTCAATGAAAAATAACGACGAAATAATAATATTGTAGATTTAGATAATGATAACATGAATGAGAAATATAAAAATGGAAAAAAGAATTAAAAATCTCTTATAAAAATAATAAAAGTTAGAGAAAAAGTAATTATATATATATAATATATATGAAAATTGGTGGCCCCCCCCATGAAATTTTTATTGATCCGTTAGTGAATATATATATATATAGGATTTCCAGAACGTATCATCCGAAGAAAAGAACGCAAGCATGAGTATCTTGTTGAGAGAGAGAGAGAGAGAGAGAGAGAGAGAGACCCCCATTATTCTGAAAAATGAACTGCAATGACCTAGATGACAAGTTGGACAGTGTGATAGAATGTACCGAGTTACTGGGAGGTGTTGGGGGGGCGGGGGGGGGGGGAAGTATCCAAGGCGATGTCTCCATTTTAAATAACTCCATGGGATCGGTATGAAGCTGTTTCCAAGGTCTCCTTCAGTAATGCGAAGAGAAGAAACGAATTTGAAAGGCTGAGAAGTAGACTATGAAGCAACAGCGAGGTGAATTCATTTGAATACGAACTGGTAGTTAGAAGGTGGGTGTCTTGGCTTCCTTGAGAAACGTAGAATTGTAGTTTTTATTATTTTTTTAAGTAGTGCTACCTTCGTTGAAGCGCCATTGTATGAAAGGATGAATGTATGTGTATATATATATATATATATATATATATATATATATATATATATATATATATATATATATATATAATATATATATGCACACACACACAAACACACGTAAAATGTTAAAGAAATCGTCCTATTTGGCACTAGCAAATGAATCCTTGCAGTTTCATTATAGCCATTTCCTGCCACTTGGCAACATTTGTTGAAGATTTCACTTTTGATTTATTCTTGCATATTTTCGTTTTGTTTGACTCAGTTCACATCCAGATCTTTTCTGCAGTTCATCTGTTTCTTTGTAGGATTTACCTTATGCTTTATCGAAGCTCCTAACGTGGGTTTTATTATATATATATGTATATATTGAAAGATGTCAAGTTTCACAAGAAGTAAAACGCTAAAATTTTTTCCTCCTGTTGCCTTAAGCTACTTGAATGTAGTTTAAAAATTTAACTCGACTCAGGTTAGTATATTTCTTAGTCTGGTCACCTACAGTCAAATTATTTGTGTATCGATATAATATTTATTTTATCTAGATGTACTCTTTTTGTCCAGACGATTTTTTTTTTTATGCATTCTCTCGTGTAAAATTCCAATATTAATGCAATTTCTAAATATCGCTAGTCTCCTGAAACACTATTCCAGGATAAATGGAAGTGTTTATAATTTTTTTTCTAATATACGAGCTTACATTTCCTGGAATACAAAACGTATTCATGACAGAATGATTAATCATATCCGTTCATTTCCTGATCCTTTGCTCTTAATAAATCTCTGGTATATTTTTTTATGATTGCAAACGATTTGTTTCATAATGCTTCCTTCGAACTCCAGTTTTAGTTTTCTGTAAAAGAAAACTATTGTGCCGGCTTTGTCTGTCCGTCCGCACTTTATTCTGTCCGCACTTTTTCTATCCGCCCTCAGATTTTAAAAACTATTGAGGCTAGAGGGCTGCAAATTGTTATGTTGATCAACCACCCTCCAGTCATCAAACATACCAAATTGCAACCCTCTAGCCTTAGTAGTTTTTATTTTATTTAAGGTTAAAGTCAGCCGTGAATCGTGCTTCTGGCAACGATATAAGATAGGCCACCACCTGGCTGTGGTTAAAGTTTCATGGGCCGCAGCCCATACATCATTACACCGAGACCACCGAAAGACAGATCTATTTTCGGTGGCCTTGATTATACGCTGTAGCGACTGTACAGAAAACTCGATTGCGCCGAAGAAACTTCGGCGCATTTTTTACCCGTTCTGATTGTGGACGATTTGTTTCATAATGATTCCCTAGAACTCCATTTTGTACACGATGATTTAATTTTTTGTTTTCCCCAGTTTGTAACGATTATTATGGATAAAACTCTTTCGTTGCTTCATTCACAACACACAGGTTTTATGTTTTTTCTGGATCATCATTTTTTTTTTTTTTTTTACATTCCGCATTATTTCCTCAAAATGTGAATAGTGTTATTTCACAGCTAACTCAAGGATATTGATCTCTATATTAAAGGGTGAGGAGGGAACTGCATTTTGGAAAATGAATGGCAAACGGAACAAAAACATACCAAGAAAAAAGAAGTGTTAAACAAACCGTAGAGGTGAATGATATAAATATTTGATCAAACCAGTTGACCTTAGAAATTGTGAAGTCTACATATTGTCGACGAGATTTTTAACCCAGATATATACATCAAGAATATTGAGGTTGAAGCAGCAAACAGTCAAGAATTTTTGAAAGTATTGCCTTAAGTGATATCTGTAAAATAACAAATTTTATTGACTTTACACTGAAAGCCATTAGAGCCCAAGTTAGAATGGCAGGTTACTTTGATTGAACTCTTGTGAATAAGTCACACATAATATATATATATATATATATATATATATATATATATATATATATATGTGTGTGTGTGTGTGTGTGTGTGTGTGTATACACACACTATATATATATATATATATATATATATATATATATATATATATATATATATATATATATATATATATATATATACTGTATATATGTAGCTCTGCAGGCGGAAAAGTATATTATGTAGGAACTAAAGATGACAAATAGCTTCCTAGGAGGGGACTAAGCCATGCTCATGGTGCGATTCTTTTAAGACATGCCACCATTCGGTTAGTATTCAGAGGTGCATTGATGTCCTCAAACAGAATTAAGAGAGATTTAAAACAATCCAGAAAGGTTCCAGAAAGAGAGGCATCCAGTTGTGGAAAGTAGTATCATCTCCATAGAAATGAGTAGACTTGCAGATAGGTCATTGATGAAAAAATGAAAATTGAAAAAAATTGAGGGGAGAACAAATCTCTAGGAAATACCATTGTAGGGAGAGGGTGTTAGCACCATAAGCAGCAGGAGGTGAATGGGTCTTACCAGGAGTTTTAAACAAGTCAAGCAGATCCTGTCTGATGCCTTATAGATATCTCTAACAGTGGCATGTGATTCCCTGAAGTTCTTCATGATATAGCCCCGTGCAATTAAGGTAGAATAGGTGATCTGGATTTAATATTACCCTTTTGAATCCACATTGATAAACATTATTTCAGAGACGAGAAATAGTAAGAGCAAAATATGGTATTTGAAAGCATTAGAAAAAAGAAATCACCATTGTTCTGGGGATTAGAGGTAAAGAATAAGGCAAGATGAGGATATGAGGATGAGTTAATAGGAAGACAAGAGTCCAAAAGTTTTCCCCTTCTCAAAAAAGAAATCACCATTGTTCTGGGGATTAGAGGTAAAGAATAAGGCAAGATGAGGATATGAGGATGAGTTAATAGGAAGACAAGAGTCCAAAAGTTTTCCCCTTTCTCAAAAAAGAAATCACCATTGTTCTGGGGATTAGAAGTAAAGAATAAGGCAAGATGATTGAGTTATTTTCCATGTTGGTCAGGAACTTTTGGACTGTTTGGTTGGTTATCCATTCCAGGTTACTGAACGTCCTACCATAGTTCAGAGCTTCCAAATGGCATTATCACTCCATGGGAAATTTAGCAATTCAGTGTGTTTTACACTGAACTCCCAGTATAAGTAATAATATGAGTATGCTGCCCTAAAATAGAAGACTGCAGTATGTGTAGAAATACAAAACTGAGAAAAGTGGTAGATACTCCCTTGCCTTACTGCTGATTTTGCAGATACTGCAAATGGGACCCCCTAAATACTCGTGGAAAGCATTGAAGAATCATTCTGAAACTGCAGTAACTTGTGTATTTCGTGGCATATCTCAATTTCGAAAATTTTTCAGATACTGCACTTTTCCATTTGAGGGCAGTATGGGTATATTGATTTAAAGGACTCGTGGTAAAAACATAGGCATTTGTATAATCTGGAGATTATAAATCGAGGGTCCATTCAAAAACTTTCCTCTTAATAGATTTCGGTTGCTTATTCACCTGGAAGGGTCCACAGACTAGTAACGTCATTACAGGGATACGTCCTAACTTAGCCTTCCATAATCTAACCTAACTTAACCTACCGTAACCTAGAGAACTGCGTTGGAGTGAGGTGTAGGGAAGTGGATGATTCCAATGCGAGACGTCCAGTTACCCTTGCGAAAAATTTATGCTAGAGCTATCTCTTAAAGAGATACATCTTATCTTAACTTTCTCAAACCTAAACTAACCTAGGGTACAACATTCTACCCCTCCATGGCACCCCAATTCGTATCCTTATGTCTTTCGATCAGTTTTTGAAGTTATGTTCTTGGGGACTTGACGAAATGTGATAGCTTCTCACCTTTTGAGTAGCCAAGAGTCTTCGCGGGGTTTGGAGTATCGCCATTACCTGCATTCGGCGTAGACATCGCCACCTATATATAGAAGTTTCGTTTATTACTTGTTATTGATTTATATCTCTTTTTATTTATTGCTGTTTGTCAGTGTAATTATATTTATTTATATTTCGTTATTTATTATTTTGCAGTTCTACATTTCATTCTTTTCTTTTCTTGCGCAGGAGTTTTATTTTGTTTATCAGTTCGACTTGATTTCATTAATTTCTGTTGTTTATCAGTTCAACCTAATTTTATTAATTTCCATTGTTTATCAGTTTAACTTAATTTCATTACACTTGTAATCTATTGTTTATCAATTCAACTTAATTTCATTAATTTCTAACACTTATAATATATTGTTTATCAGTTCAACTTAATTTCACTGATTTCCATTGTTTATCAGTTTAACTTAATTTCATTACAGTTATAATAATACAATTCATTTTTAGTTTATAGACCAATTCATAGCTCATCATTTCCTTTTGTATTCTATTTGTTCCCTATTAACAATAGTGCAGAAGAAAAATAACTATGATAACAAAAGCCAGCATCAATTTAATACCGAAATATGCACCACAGGAATTGTAAATACGAACCATTCATCACAAGTGGCACTATCGTTGAACTCATCCAGTTCAAACAGTTATAATTTTAGAACAAACTGTTGCACTAATATTTCCCTTCAGCGTATTCACGGCAATATTATTTGTGCCCGTATCACCGACCAGCAATTTGTTTATCCTTACTCTCTCTCTCTCTCTCTCTCTCTCTCTCTCTCTCTCTCTCTCTCTCTCTCTCTCTCTCTCTCTCTCTCTCTCTCTCTCTCTCTTCATTTCGATTAACGACGGAAATATTCCTGTTCGATTGACGTGCAAAAAAATGGCTTTTCTCTTGCGATATTACTTTACGGAATGCAGCCATATTAAGATTTATCAGCATTTTAGGTGACCTTTCCTCTCTCTCAAGAGCAACTTAACGCAAGATTTAATAACAGTATAAATCTGATAAGAGTCATGACTTCTAGTCAGTATTTTGCGCTAAAGTTTTACTTACTTGAAAGGAAATGCAAGAAATTTTCTCTCCATATGTCAGGTTATTTTGAAGAGCATTTCTCCACTCTCCCCAGAATCCCCCTTATCCTTAACCGCCGCCGGTGTCGTGGAATCTATTTCGCCTCGAAATTTTCCTCCCAAAACTTGCCTCTGATTTGTTCAGCCTCTGAAGTTGCGAGGAGAAAAAGGCTTCCTTTTCGAGAGACAAATGAAATTATGTCCATCAGCGCTGCAGAATCCCAGGGTTAACTCTCCTGCGTCGTTCATTTTTCTTCTCCTTCTTTCCGAGGGTCTTGAGACCTGTGCTTTCCTATTCTAAAAGTTTGGGAGTTTTCCGCCTTAGAAGTCAGCCACGGGCTTGGGAGGGCGCCCAATTCTCGCTCGGGGAACCTTGTTTGGACACCGTACCGCGACCTCTTTTGTGGTACTAACTCCAAGTGTTTTGGAAATGTGTGTAAATCGTGGATGCGTCTGATGAGAGAACTTTTATGTGCTTGTTTTCTCTCTCGCTGAAGAGAGACACAGGAAGTAACGCGGATATGTCAGTCGTACCTGTTACGTGGAGATTTTTAGTTTTCTTTAAAAGAAAACTGTTGAGATGTCTATTTGTCTGTCCGTCCACACTTTTTCTGTCCGCCCTCATATCTTAAAAACTACTGAGGCTAGAGGGCTGTAAATTGGTATGTTGATCATCCACCCTCCAGTCATCACATGTACCAAATTGCAGCCCTCTAGCCTCAGTAGTTTTTATTTGATTTAAGGTCAAAGTTAGTTATGATCGTGCGTCTGGCACCGCAACACCACAGGCCACCACGGCCGGCTGAGAGTTTCATACAGCATTATACGCTGTACAGAAAACTCGATTGCCCGAAGAAACTTCGGCGTATTTGATAAATACAAACGAAGACACACAAAGAGACTAGTTTAATGTAGATAGCTAAATATGACGAGAAACATTAGAGGTAGGGAAAGATGTCCTTAATTGAGTAAACACAACAAGAGGCATTTCAGATCAATTTACTTCACAGTATTCTTTAGATCTGGATTGGAAATGTTTACCACGTTTCCAAAATAATACGTTTGGGTAAGCTCCAAAATGAAATTCGAAAACCAAAGTATATATATATATATATATATATATATATATATATATATATATATATATATATATATATATATATATATATATATATAATGTATTCAAATGTGTGTGTGCGTGAAATGACACGACTGAAATACCTGGACTGTCGCCAGACACGTACAGGAAAGAACTTACAGAAGTTACAGGAGTTTGGAGCAGCAGTTTACAACCAACCTGCTGCGAGAATCATAGGGGGAATGCCATTATATTAGCTAGGAACAGTGAACAAACCTGTGCCAGAAGTCTTAGATGGGCGAACATTGAACATTGGCCAGTGGTAGTCAGGCAACGAAGAAAACTACAAAAACATATTCTTCAAAGTCCGCTCTGCAGCGCACCAGTGCGCGGCCGAGCAGTGGCAAGACACTGTACTCAAGTGGCCACCCTTCTTGGTCATTCATTGAAAATTGTCATCACTGACTCTTTGCCAATTACAGGTTCAGATGATGCCACTTAGGGGTGCTTAGGCAGAATCGTCAGAAAATGAGTTAATTTTGCAGCTATAGGTTTAGATGATCTAGGATTGTAAAGTGAAGGGTAAAGGAGGATCTGGTATTAATTGGGTGCCTAAACATCAGCTAAAATTGTTTTTTTGCATCGAAGGTTGTAAGTTGGAGATTGCTTTCTTTGATCAGTAAATTGAAAAAGCATTGTGATTCATAGTGTATATCAGACAACAGTTTTACTCAGTATTGGTTATTTTTACATTTTCACAGTGCCGTGCAGATTCAGTATTGTAATGTTCATACGTTTTTGTGTTCGTGTTCATGAATGAAAAAAATTGTATTTTTAGTTAGACATTAATGCTATTCTATAAATTATTAATCGTTTAATTAGAAGGAGAAAGTAAGTGACTTAGTCAGCGCATCCGCACACAGATTTTGCTTTCATCATTAAATTAAAGACTTCTAATCCTTTGCAACTAACCACATTTTAAGCACCTCATGCGGTGCACTGCAGGCATTATTTAAGGTTCTTTGCAGCGTCCCTTGGGCTCCTAGCTGCAACCCCTTTCATTCCTTTTACTGTACCTCCGTTCTTACTCTCTTTCTTCTTTCTGACTTTCCACCCTCTCCTAACAATTGATTCTTAGTGCAACTGCTTTGAAGTTTTCCTCCTGTTAAACCTTTCAAACCTTTATACTGTCAATTTCTGTTTCTGTAATGACCTCATAGGTCCCAGTGCTTGGCCTTTGGCCCTTAATTCTATATTCAATTCAGTTCAACACACTTTCGTTTGAGTTAGATTTTCTGAAAGATAAATTTCATGGCTTGGAACCTCTTTTTTTTTTTTTTTTTTTTTTTTTTGCTGGCCGTTGGTGCAAAATAGACTTGTAACCCCTTTTGTGATTTGTTTTAATGAATCGGAAAATCTTGAGATGTCTGTATAAACTGGGAATTCACATTATTCATTATCGTTGACGTAATATTGACGACCATTGTTCATCATAAGCAAAACTGTATTGCGGTTGTGATGCGGTGACAATTTGTATAATGATTTCATGATTATTGTGAAGTGATTTAGCCTCTTATAGTGACAGAGATACGGTGAAAGGCTTCAGAGATACCTCAAAAACATTTGCACTCTCTCTCTCTCTCCCTCTCTCTCTCTCAGTTTCATGCAGTCAGCTAGCCAGTTTATTCCCTATTCACAGTTCTGGTTCACGAGGAAGTAATGTGCTCCGAAGGTAATTGTAATGTATAATGCTTTTGTCACGGTATGTATTTTGTATATTGGAGATTTGAACGTTGAAAAGGCCACCAAGCAGCCAAGATAAAATGCCGCGAAAGCCTACGGAACTTTCGGAGAATATCACTGACCCTAGTCACAATGGTTCCTTGAAGACTGCTTAGCCTTAGAGGAATGGGGTTCATTTAGATTCTAATGAAGTGTAATTAAATTTGAATAAAGTTTAATTGGATTTTAAGTGCATAGAATTGGATTTGAATGAAGTGTAATGGCATTGGAATGAAGAATAATCAGATTTGAAGACTTAATTGAATTCTGATAATTAAACGAATTTGGCAAAGTGTGTGATTTCTATGAACACGCATTTAGTGGTCAAGGAAACGTGAATTAGATACCGATTTAACAGAATTATTACTGTGGTACGTACTTTCGGTTTGATGTGACGTGATATTTCGCCAAAAATGAAACATTGAAGATGATCTGTGGTTTCTTAAACAACGAACTGAAAAATTCATACGGGATTCATTGAAGTACTTGTAATCGTAGTATAGTAGTAGTATTAGTCAAGATTGGCCTTTGTAACGGCTCTTCGCTGAGTGTGCCTTTCGCTATTTCAGTCATCAAAAACGCTTCGTTGAAGTACTTGTAATCGTAGTAGAGTACTAGTATTAGTGAAGATTGGCCTTTGAAACGGCTCCCCGCTGAGTGTGCCTTTCGCTATTTCAGTCATCAAAAACGCTTCGTTGAAGTACTTGTAATCGTAATGGAGTAGTAGTATTAGTGAAGATTGACCTTTGAAACGGCTCCCCGCTGAGTGTGCCTTACGCCATTTCAGTCATCAAAACCGCCAGTTCTCTCCCAAACCCTGCGGAAACGATTTCCATGGAAACCTGATGTTTTTCCTCAGTATATCCAACGTATCTTGGCTGACGCTGAGACAGTGGATAGCAAAATACCCTGGAACAAGTTCTAGTAAAGCTGAGTTGAATTGTATAAGAAATATTGAATAATAATATTCCACAAAGTAAAAATAAAAATTTGATTATAAAATTTCTTATATTTAAAAGTCACTGAGGAAAAGATCACTACACATCATTCTCTCTCTCTCTCTCTCTCTCGATTTGAAGCAAGCATTTTATCAACGCAATTCAGTCTCCTGTATATTTTTTTTAAATGAACCCCAAAAAAAGTTAAGTATACCTTAGTTTGACCAGACCACTGAGCTGATTAACAGCTCTCCTAGGGCTGGCCCGAAGACTGATGTAACGGAGAGTAAGCGAATTATAAGCTGTAATGGAAATAGTGCTTGCTTGCATTGCTTGAATTCCTTAGAAATGATATTTTCACATAAAAGGGTTCATAGTTAGTGTCCAGTCACTTGCAAGTCATTACCATATGTGTTATTTGCATCGCTTTCATGTCGTTATTGCATTTTTTTTTATTTTAAATTATGTCCAAAATACGCTGATGTATAAGATATATATATATATATATATATATATATATATATATATATATATATATATATGTGTGTGTGTGTGTGTGTGTGTGTGTGCGTGTATTATATATATATATATATATATATATATATATATATATATATATATATATATATATATATATATATATATATATATGTATATGTATATACTTTTGAGATACGACGGCAAGCCCTTGTTACGTCTCCAACCTGTTTGCGACCTACCACAGACGACTGACTACCAGGTATTAAATTCACTTTTTTCGTCAATAGGTGTACATAATAGGATTTAACGAAGGATATATATATATATATATATATATATATATATATATATATATATATATATATATATATATATATATATGTAGAATCTACTGGTCACTTTTACCAGACACATATGTAATTCTAATAGCCACAATGCCCTCTTAACTTCTCGAATTCTTCGCGCTTTTTTTAATATGCTTGTAACTACGAAGCCGAAAATATCCAGACGGAAGAAATTGAAGAGCCTGTGAATAGCGGTCGCGAGAATCGAACCCGCGTTACCATATTCACAAGGAGGTCACGTTGCCGACCTTCTCGTAGCCAGGTCGGCAACGTGACCTCCGTGTGAATATGGTAACGCGGGTTCGATTCTCGCGACCGCTATTCACAGGCTCTTCAATTTCTTCCGTCTGGATATTTTCGGCTTCGTAGTTACAAGCATATCCAAAAAAGCGCGAAGAATTCGAGAAGTTAAGAGGGCATTGTGGCTATTAGAATTACATATATATATATATATATATATATATATATATATATATATATATATATATATATATATATACATATATATATGTATATATATATATGTATATATATATATATATATATATATATATATATATATATATATATATATATATATATATATATTGCTTCAAAATAAATATGTGTGTAGCTAAGAACCAAATAGCATTGAATTTTACCCGCCCCGCAAAGAATCTAGCGTGGGTTGTTTCTTTCGTAAATTTTTTAATCTTTTGACTGATGACTGGTATTTCTGTACGTAATTCCTCATTACATTTACCCTCCAAAGATATTCTCATCTCTCCCTAGTTAAAGCAACAAGCGCCACATTACTTTTCTTGGAGCATTCATGAAGTCTGACGCTGTAGAGTAGAAAAAGAAATGAATATCACATATGATGTCATGTTATGAGAGGAAGCTCCCCCTTCCTTTTATTTTTATTTTTCATTTTTTTGTGGGAGGTGGGGCGGCCGGTAGCTTTGAAAATTTCTCTTTGAGAATGGCGCCTTTTGATGTCACAAGAAGCCGTGATATAATTCTTATTATATCTCTGGTGTTTCGTCACTGTAAGCCTCCGCCGCCATTCAGCTGCTACCGTGTGAAAGATGAGGTTGGAACTGAATTCATAAGGGGATCTTTTAAAAAAAAAATTCTCTCTCTCTCTCTCTCTCTCTCTCTCTCTCTCTCTCTCTCTCTCTCTCTCTCTCTCTCTCCCAGGAGATTTGAGAAAACAGCTCTGCAAAGTGAATCGTAGAAGCATCATTTCCGGTAGACTAATAAAACGTGAGTGCCGCGTGCGCCACTTGTTCCATCGTATTAAGACCACATCAAAGGCAGGGAAAATGGCTCCAAAACTCGACTGTTTCAAGCACCACTGCCTGAATGGGATGCTTACCACCGAGTGGCAAGCTACGAACCTACTTTCATCTGATTTTGTTGTGGAATAGTTGGGGTTGACGGGAGCTGAAGGAAGATGTCCCCTGCCCCCCCCCCCCCCGCCCCCATTCCAGATTGAGTGCTTCACTCTTTTCTTTTCTCCTTATAAATATTCTGTGAATCGCAAGGTCGGTTGAATGATTAACAATTTAAGGTTGTTTGAGTTAAAAATGACTTTCTTTGTTAGAAACATGTTTTGATTAGCCTTCGTTTTCTGAACTTCAGATAATATAGTTACTGGTAATTTTTTTTTTGTGATGAGGTATTTATTTAATAAGATGTCCTTAGAGTTATGGCAGCGAGTGAATTATGGGGAAAACTGACATAACTCTCATTGACGTTTGTCTGTTACTTTCGTTTTTGCAGGTAAGAAACTGAATGTTTTTATATTGGGCTAAATCTATGCCAACTCCAGAGTTGTGCTGAATAAATTAGACTAGAGTGATATATTGGATTACTGAACAGTTGCATTGATTCTTACCGTTGCTTTCAGGGCTCCAATTTTTATGAACTGCTCAGTCCTGTAGCGTTTGTAGTTTAAGTATGACAGAAAATGTAAATGAATTTTTTTTTTTCGTCGCCTCTTGATGTCACATGTCGTGGGTCAGCGTTTAAAGGTGAAACCTTGTGTCCTTTAGTTGTTAAGTTTGTCAACGTTATTGTAATTCAAGCTTCTGGTTTCGATATGTTTATGATAATGTCATGAAAATCTGGTAATAATTTAGGCTAGGCAACTATGCACTGACTGTTTTTTTTTTTCCGTAAGGGATTAGTGCCCTTAGTGCACCTCGTACGGTGCACTGTAGGCATAACTTAAGGTACTTTGCAGCTTCCCTTCGGCCCCTAGTGGCAGCCTCTTTCATTCCTTTTACTGTAACTCCTTTCATATTCTTTCTTCCATATTACTTTCCACCCTCTTCTAACAGTTGATTCATAGTGCAACTGCTTTGAGATTTTCCGCCTGTCACTCACCTTTCAAGCCTTTTCAGCGCTGAATGACCTCGTAGGTCGCAGCGCTTGGCCTTTGGCCTAAATTCTATATTCCATTCCATTCGTAGTTCTGATTCTTATTCGGGTTCAAGGATTAACACCTCAAGAGTTTTAAGTAGGATTGCAACTCGGGTATGAGCGTAGATAATGAGTTTTAATTGCGCCATGAATCGCTCTTGAAAATCAGTGGAGGATATATTACCCAGAAGACTGACTTTGTTTTTGTGTGTGTGTGCGTTTTTTTTTTTTTTTTTTTTGCTCATTTTCCTTCATGTAAGTGTCATTCATGTGTGCTAAGGATAAATGGAACTTGGTGTGTTTGTGTATGGTTTGAGATCATTTCACTTCGAGAAATGACAAGTTGTTAATTAGGACCCTTTCTCTATTTAGAAAGTTACTTTGAAAGGTGAAAGGGGAAATTATTTGAAGTATCTGGCTGCGCAAAGCCTGCGGGATTTCCTTAGTTTAAGCATAGAATTTTTGTGGTTAAAGTCTGCTGTTTTGGGTCAGCTAAGGAAAAGCTGAGAATTTGCAAAAACACTTCTCATCCCATAGATTATTTTCCAGTGAGATTTCTCATCCCGTAGATTATTTTCCAGTGAGATTTTTCATCCCGTAGATTATTTTCCAGTGAGATTTTTCTTCCCGTAGATTATTTTCCAGTGAGATTTCTCATCCCGTAGATTATTTTCCAGTGAGATTTCTCATCCCGTAGAGTATTTTCCAGTGAGATTTTTCTTCCCGTAGATTATTTTCCAGTGCGATTTTTCATCCCGTAGATTATTTTCCAGTGAGATTTTTCTTCCCGTAGATTATTTTCCAGTGAGATTTCTCATCCCGTAGATTATTTTCCAGTGAGATTTCTCATCCCGTAGAGTATTTTCCAGTGAGATTTCTCATCCCATAGATTATTTTGCAATGAGATTTCTCATCCCGTAGATTATTTTCCAGTGAGATTTCTCATCCCGTAGAGTATTTTCCAGTGAGATTTCTCATCCCGTAGAGTATTTTCCAGTGAGATTTCTCATCCCATAGATTATTTTGCAGTGAGATTTCTCATCCCGTAGATTATTTTCCAGTGAGATTTCTCATCCCGTAGAGTATTTTCCAGTGAGATTTCTCATCCCGTAGATTATTTTCCAGTGAGATTTCTCATCCCGTAGATTATTTTCCAGTGAGATTTCTCATCCCATAGATTATTTTCCAGTGAGATAAATCGTTTACACAGAGCATAGAATTCAGCCCTTCGTAAATGATCAAATTACGTTGTTAATGTTGAGAGTTCCGAGACACGTGCCGACGCTTCCAGGAAGAGAAATGGAGTGGGGATGCAAAAGCATTCCTTTGGCACACTAATGGAGCCATCTCCGCAGACGGCAGGTAATATGCTTACGGGAGGATTTGACAAACCTCCCGGAAGGAAAACACCGACTTTTCCATTTCAGAGACAAATTACTGAAAGTAGGACTAACTGAAAGTAACCTGTCCAATTCTTCGGGGCTTCTGGTCGTGGCTCAGACCTTGAAATATAGAAACATCATTAACGATAGCTGATAACTTTTCAAAAATGGCTTGTTCGAGTGAATATTTAATACTTCAAGATGGTGTAGTGTAAGATATTAAAATAATTTTGCAAGATATTAAAATAATTTGGGAGGTGTATCGTATTTGTAAAATGAAAGATTTTTAATGAACAGCAATAGGTTTGGATTGGGTAGACATACTGGATCAACTGTCGTAATCTTATTATTAGGAGATAGGGAAAGAAATTCCTAAATATGGTTAATGTATTTTGTCACGGTTTGAATCAACCCTTTCTCTTATAGTTTGTCATAGTCTGAACCAACCCTTTCTCTTACACAGTTTGTCATAGTTTGAATCAACCCTTTCTCTTATAGTTTGTCACAGTTTCAGTCAACCCTTTTTCTTACAGTTTGTCATAGATTGAATCAACCCTTTCTCTTATAGTTTGTCATAGTCTGAACCAGCCCTTTCTCTTACAGTTTGTCATAGTTTCAGTCAACCCTTTCTCTTACAGTGTGTCATAGTTTGAATCAACCCTTTCTCTTACAGTTTGTCACAGTTTCAGTCAACCCTTTTTCTTACAGTTTGTCGTAGATTGAATCAACCCTTTCTCTTATAGTTTGTCACAGTTTCAGTCAACCCTTTCTCTTATAGTTTGTCATAGTCTGAACCAGCCCTCTTACAGTTTGTCACAGTTTCAGTCAACCCTTTTTCTTACAGTTTGTCATAGATTGAATCAACCCTTTCTCTTATAGTTTGTCATAGTCTGAACCAGCCCTTTCTCTTACAGTTTGTCATAGTTTCAGTCAACCCTTTCTCTTACAGTGTGTCATAGTTTGAATCAACCCTTTCTCTTACAGTTTGTCACAGTTTCAGTCAACCCTTTTTCTTACAGTTTGTCATAGATTGAATCAACCCTTTCTCTTATAGTTTGTCACAGTTTCAGTCAACCCTTTCTCTTATAGTTTGTCATAGTCTGAACCAGCCCTCTTACAGTTTGTCACAGTTTCAGTCAACCCTTTTTCTTACAGTTTGTCATAGATTGAATCAACCCTTTCTCTTATAGTTTGTCATAGTCTGAACCAGCCCTTTCTCTTACAGTTTGTCATAGTTTCAGTCAACCCTTTCTCTTACAGTGCGTCATAGTTTGAATCAACCCTTTCTCTTACAGTTTGTCACAGTTTCAGTCAACCCTTTTTCTTACAGTTTGTCATAGATTGAATCAACCCTTTCTCTTATAGTTTGTCACAGTTTCAGTCAACCCTTTCTCTTATAGTTTGTCATAGTCTGAACCAGCCCTCTTACAGTTTGTTACAGTTTCAGTCAACCCTTTTTCTTACAGTTTGTCATAGATTGAATCAACCCTTTCTCTTATAGTTTGTCACAGTTTCAGTCAACCCTTTCTCTTATAGTTTGTCATAGTCTGAACCAGCCCTCTTACAGTTTGTCACAGTTTCAGTCAACCCTTTTTCTTACAGTTTGTCATAGATTGAATCAACCCTTTCTCTTATAGTTTGTCATAGTCTGAACCAGCCCTTTCTCTTACAGTTTGTCATAGTTTCAGTCAACCCTTTCTCTTACAGTGTGTCATAGTTTGAATCAACCCTTTCTCTTACAGTTTGTCACAGTTTCAGTCAACCCTTTTTCTTACAGTTTGTCATAGATTGAATCAACCCTTTCTCTTATAGTTTGTCACAGTTTCAGTCAACCCTTTCTCTTATAGTTTGTCATAGTCTGAACCAGCCCTCTTACAGTTTGTCACAGTTTCAGTCAACCCTTTTTCTTACAGTTTGTCATAGATTGTATCAACCCTTTCTCTTATAGTTTGTCATAGTCTGAACCAGCCCTTTCTCTTACAGTTTGTCATAGTTTCAGTCAACCCTTTCTCTTACATTGTGTCATAGTTTGAATCAACCCTTTCTCTTACAGTTTGTCACAGTTTCAGTCAACCCTTTTTCTTACAGTTTGTCATAGATTGAATCAACCCTTTCTCTTATAGTTTGTCACAGTTTCAGTCAACCCTTTCTCTTATAGTTTGTCATAGTCTGAACCAGCCCTCTTACACTTTGTCACAGTTTCAGTCAACCCTTTTTCTTACAGTTTGTCATAGATTGAATCAACCCTTTCTCTTATAGTTTGTCATAGTCTGAACCAGCCCTTTCTCTTACAGTTTGTCATAGTTTCAGTCAACCCTTTCTCTTACAGTGTGTCATAGTTTGAATCAACCCTTTCTCTTACAGTTTGTCACAGTTTCAGTCAACCCTTTTTCTTACAGTTTGTCGTAGATTGAATCAACCCTTTCTCTTATAGTTTGTCACAGTTTCAGTCAACCCTTTCTCTTATAGTTTGTCATAGTCTGAACCAGCCCTCTTACAGTTTGTCACAGTTTCAGTCAACCCTTTTTCTTACAGTTTGTCATAGATTGAATCAACCCTTTCTCTTATAGTTTGTCATAGTCTGAACCAGCCCTTTCTCTTACAGTTTGTCATAGTTTCAGTCAACCCTTTCTCTTACAGTGTGTCATAGTTTGAATCAACCCTTTCTCTTACAGTTTGTCACAGTTTCAGTCAACCCTTTTTCTTACAGTTTGTCATAGATTGAATCAACCCTTTCTCTTATAGTTTGTCACAGTTTCAGTCAACCCTTTCTCTTATAGTTTGTCATAGTCTGAACCAGCCCTCTTACAGTTTGTCACAGTTTCAGTCAACCCTTTTTCTTACAGTTTGTCATAGATTGAATCAACCCTTTCTCTTATAGTTTGTCACAGTTTCAGTCAACCCTTTCTCTTATAGTTTGTCATAGTCTGAACCAGCCCTCTTACAGTTTGTCACAGTTTCAGTCAACCCTTTTTCTTACAGTTTGTCATAGATTGAATCAACCCTTTCTCTTATAGTTTGTCATAGTCTGAACCAGCCCTCTTACAGTTTGTCACAGTTTCAGTCAACCCTTTCTCTTACAGTGTGTCATAGTTTGAATCAACCCTTTCTTTTACAACTTCAATTTTTATTACGAAAAAGAAAATGTCCGGGCACGAATTCATTTAATTACAAAAATTTTAAGCTGTAAGAGAAAGGTTTGATACAAGCCATGACAAACTATAAGAGAAAGGGTTCATTCAAACTATGACAAACTGTAAGAGAAAGAGTTGATTCAAATATGACAGACTGTAAGAGAAAGGGTTGATTCATACTATATGATTCCTTTCACACAATTCATTTGCGGTGCAGCAAAATCTCTCTCTCTCTCTCTCTCTCTCTCTCTCTCTCTCTCTCTCTCTCTCTCTCTCTCTGAAATATATATTTTTACTCTACCTATGTCTTTATCCATATATCTGTCTGTCTGTCTGTCTCTCAGTGCAATTCCCTGTTATTTTCTCTCAGGTCGGATGCATTCCGTCACGCCAAAACCTTCAACTCTCTCTCTCTCTCTCTCTCTCTCTCTCTCTCTCTCTCTCTCTCTCTCTCTCTCTCTCTCTCTCTCTCTCTCTCTCCAATTTTCGTCTCAGAGCTCGTCTCACTTTTATTGAACCTCAAAGTTTACAAGAAAAACTGCCATTTTTTATGGGCTAAAAAATGCAATTATGTCCATTAACGCTGGAGATTCTCTGGTCCAGATCTCCTTAGTAAGTGATTTTTGTTTTTGATGTTTTCCTGGGACTCGAGCGCCGCTTTTTCTTCCTTCGCAAGTTTACATTTTTTTTTTGTTCTTCCCACAAGGGCAGTGTGTGTGTGTGTGTATGTATGTGTGTGTGTGTCTGTGCGTGTGTATGTATGTATGTATGTGTGTGGCAACTAACTTTGGAATTCCGGACTCTGGTATTCTTGAATTCTTTTCGTGTAATATATATATATATATATATATATATATATATATATATATATATATATATATATATATATATATATATATACATATATATATGTATGTATGTGTGTGTGTAAATATACGCCTTTTCTAGAATGGAAGGGATGCCCTAGGATGGTAAATCCTGCAGGTTCTCAGCCAGTTTCGAAGGATGAGTCCGAGCTTCATGCCCTTCAAGCATTTTTCCTAGCTCAGATGACGCTGGTATTATTTCACAACTTGGATCGACTGGTGGGCTGCAGACTGAGAAGCTTCCGCAGACCTCGCTAAAACGAGCCCGCTCCTCTACTACATGTTGTAAAGCAGTGGGTTCATATTAGCATGATCTGTGGTTCAATCCCGGACTGTCACCCACCAATGAAACCCACCTTTAAATGCCTGTGTGTGTGTATAAATATATATATATATATATATATATATATATATGTATATGTGTGTGTGTGTGTGTGTATATATATATATGAACTTTATCACTTTCACAGTTGTTCTGTGCATTAATACAATTAATAACAGGACTCATTTAAACTGGGTGGTATCTGGCGGAGATATTTATTCAGGAAAAGTTACAAGTTTATTAAGGACGATGAGGACTGTTAGTCCTAGAAAGCTTGCAACTTCTCCTGAACAAATGTCTCCGCTAGATACCATCCAGAGTAAATGAGGTCCTGTTACTAATATATATATATATATATATATATATATATATATATATATATATATATATGTGTGTGTGTGTGTGTGTGTGTGTGTGTGTGTGTGTGTGTTAAAATAAGATGGTGCAGGAAAATAAGCAGATGCCATGTAAAGTAGTTTAATCCTACGTTTCGTGACCCGTTGTCTCATCATCAGGGACATCTATGAATGAAATGTCAAACATGAGAGTGGTCTCAACACATTAGGCAAATACGTGAAAATATATGCAATAAATTACACTTAAAAATTATGCATAAAAAAACCACGGAATTAAAATTATACAAAAGTGAATTAGGCGCAAGTAAAATCACAGACACACGTAAACCTATACACTAAATTACACATAAATTAAACATAAAAGAAGAGAATTTAAAATTGCACAATGAAACAGGGAATAACATGTTGAAGAAGATATTCCTGTTCTTCGCTTGTATATATATATATATATATATATATATATATATATATATATATATATATATATATATATATATATATATATATATATATATATATATATATTATATATATATATATATATATATATATATATATGTGTGTGTGTGTGTGTGTGTGTGTGGTGTGCGTCTATGTGTATGGTCTACTTAGTCGTTAAAACATCTATTATATATTATTCTGTGAAATGGAAAATCGAACTTTTACCCCTAGGGAGGCCTAGAAATTTACATTCAAATAGACTGGCATTTCTTTGTTACAAGAACCCAAGATTGAATTCATAAGCTGGTATCTCGGGCAACCGAAATAGATGTAGGCCCTTTTATGCTCGTCGAATAAGTATTGAAAAGTATACTTTCAACATATTCAGTCTCTCTCTCTCTCTCTCTCTCTCTCTCTCTCTCTCTCTCTCTCTCTCTCTCTCTCTCTCTCTCTACGATCGAGGAAGGGCTTAATAAAGTAAATCATATCAGCAGAATTATTTCTGGAAATGAAAAAAGCGGGATGGGATATGAGCCGGTGTCCTGACGTGTTAAATTGAAGTCTAGAATTGAGCTGTTTGACGGTCCTTTGCCGGGTTATGAGGTTTGCTATCGAATACGACGCTAATTTCGGTATAACTGGACTTTGAATGTTCCTCCACGTCGGCAAGGGGGTTTTGGGCATGTCCTCGCTAATCTAATTGGTTCATGTTTTGCTTGTCCCAGCTATTTTGTCGTAAAACTGCTCTCGTATATAAAACTCATACTCGTCTTTGGATGAAATGGTTAACAGAATATGTTTTCACAGTTCGCTTTCTCTCTTCACGCTTTCTGGACAAAATTAACGCGACGGAGCCTGAGATCCCAAATGGGAAGAATATGAAGCAGTTCTGACGTCCATAGCCTCAGGAGTCGATCCCGCACGCCGAGTTTCAGAACGAGGACGCGGGTTCGGATCCTGCCTTGAATTGCTTCATACTCTTGCATTTGGATCTCAGGCTTCGTGGTGACAAGTTAAAGTTAAGTATACCTTAGTTTAACCAGGCCACTGAGCTGATTAACAGCTCTCCTAGGGCTGGCCCGAAGGATTAGATTTATTTTACGTGGCTAAGAACCAACTGGTACCAACCATTTCCAAAAATCGTGACAAATCGAGAAGCCAAGAGGACATAGTGGTTATTTCAAGCTGGGCTGTGCTAAGATGCAATAGTAAATAAAAATTTGATGAATAAAAACCTGAATAAGCGATAAATATTGTTTATGCGTTAAATGAATACGTACATATGTTAGTCACTCCATTGTAATTCATACGTATGGTAATGGCTCCATTAATGTTAATAGTCGAAAACAGTATTACTGTATGAACGAAGCATATATGCATAGGGTAATAGGTTAAGCGATGATTGAATGCCGATGAAAATCGTAGAATTTGGATTAAACAGGTTGACAACCGATGGTATACATTAATCAAACAAGTACGAATTGCGCCGAAGTTTCTTCGGCGCAGTCGAGTTTCCTGTACAGCCGCTACAGCGTATATAACGCTTATCTGCTTATGTTATTTTGCCGTATTGGAATACATGGAACCATAATATGAACAAAGAAAACTGAAGCGCTCAGATAATGCGGCAGACCAACGAGTTGAGTCGAGAAGATAAAAAAAAATAAGAAACATTGGAACTTTTGAGCATTAACGACCAATAAAATCCCAAGCTCTATAATGGGCCGGTCATTAAAGACGTTAAGGACTAAACTAAAGTGCTTATCTTTTTGCTACGTTTGACATCGTCCGAGATCCTGGGAGCCTCGGGAAAACGAACGTATGGTCTGCTTCCCCCCCCCTCTCTCTCTCTCTTTTACTGTACCTCCTTTCATATTCTCTTTCTTCCACCTTGCTTCCTACCCTCTCCTAACAACTGATTCGTAGTGCAACTGCTTTGAGGTTTTCCTCCTGTTACACCTTTCAAACCTTGTACTGTCAATTTCCGTTTCAGTGCTGAATGACCTCATAGGCCCCGGTGCTTGGCCCTTGGCCTAAATTCTATATTTTCAATTCAATTGGTCTGCTTCAGGAAAGAATGCAAGATACAAATCCATTTCATCGCTTATCCTTCAGTACTATAATGTAGGGTCTTTCCATCTGGGCTAGCCGTCTTCCCAAGGGACTGGAAAAAAAAGCAAGTGAAGTGTCAGTCGCTTTTGTCCGAATATCTGGATTCACTCTCCAGTAGCACAAGGGATGTCATGGTAGATGTGGGGAAAAATGGCTTTTGCTGTCAGTACTCTTGGGCAGAGGGAAGTAGAGAGATATACAGCTTGGTTTCTGGAAGATTCCAGTCTCAGTCCAGAATATATGTACAGTATTTCTTCACGTGCCATCTTTGGCCGGAAGCCATATTTATTTTTTTCGTTTCTTTTAACTTCCTTTTCAGTCCCAGTGTTTTTCTCGTTTGTTCTGTTATCAAAAAGAAAAATAGAATAAAAAATGAAGACTAGAACTGGAAAGAAAGAGAAAATAGTTCGCTTTTTTTTTTCTTTTACTCTCATGATCTGCATTTGAAGACTTAAATTTTCCTTTAGTAGCTTTTTTTTTTTTGTTTTACAAGTCAGGGAAACCTTGTAGCCGAGCTTAGGAGGTACATTAGCATCAGAGTTGCTACATATTGGTCTGCTGTGACCTATAACCGTATCACGTTCCTTTATAGTTCTTCAGTCTCTAACCCAAAGTAATCTAAGGACAGTTCATTTTCTGTAATTCTGTCAGAGATGAATGTGGCATATTTCAACATTTGCTTGTGGGAAGATTTTTTTATATATGATAAACTGAACTCGTGACCATAATGCCTTACGCCATTTTGGAATGTAAAATGAAATGGAAAAAGTGTATTTTTATGTACTGTCGTAATGAACATGTTTATGTTACCTGAACTATAATGAAAGTATGTGTGTGATATTCTCAGGCCTTTGGGCCTCACATTTATAGCGGAAGAGACCCGTGTTTATCCTCAGGCGTAAGGAAAGTTGGTAGAGTCAACATCATTTTCATTTTTTTGGTACGAGCATTGATGATGACGGAACCATACCGTATTTCATAGAGGAGAGTAGGCTCAACTTGGCTTCCATAGCCAATCCAAGTCTGCGTCAATACCATTCATACCTTTCTTGCTTCTCCTGTTATGTAAATCAGCTCTGCCATCATTCATTATTCCTACAGAGTGCGCTTGTATTATTTTATTATATTTTCGTGTGTTTCACGCTAAATTTAAAATCCTCATACCCCACTTCTTTTTGGATGTTAAGATTTAAGATTTTATTACTTTTTAAAGCCATCACTTGTCGCCAGCACTGTGACTGGCTTGTTGCCTCGTTATGGATAGCATTGACATTATTGGTTAATATCCCCACTGATGATTGTTGTCGAGGGATTTGTAGATTCAGGGAAGTCTCGAGGTGATCATTCCTAAAGCTGGCATAGCATCAATAAATGGTGCTGTTGATCGGCCCATTCATACGTGTCCGTCAATGGGAATCCTGGTCGTCGAATGGTCGAGGGAGCCAATTTATATCAGAACTGCCGTTTCTTTTACAACTGTAACAGTGGCTGCTGTCGGGGTCGGAGATATGGGAAATTATGCAAGATTATTGAGCTATATGATTTTATAGGCACGAAAACTAAAGCAAGGTTCGAATTTCAAGGTCATTTTGAAATCGTGTTTTCTGTACAGTTTTCTGTATAGTTGATTTTTGTTCCGGTAACTTCACTCAGTTTCGCTGCATTGTGAAGCTTATGATTCCATTAAAATCATTTTTCCGGGTACAGTAATGAATCATTCAAAAACTTCGGCTAAAACGTAATTTTTTGAAGGTTAAATTTTCCATTGGCGTTCAAACATTGATTCCAGGTAATGGGAAATAGATTGTTGTATATTCTCTCTGTTATTGTGCATCATAAATTCATTATATAGTAACGTTATTACCATTTACGTGACAATTTATTGTAATGAGAATGAATGGCAAAATAATGATTAACCTTCTAATTCATCTCAAGTAGAGTTTGGAAAAAGTGCGTGCACGGAACGGAAAATGTCTCAGTTTAACAAGTCATTATTATTTCTAATTTATCACCTTTTCATCACCAGGCTTCTCATGAAGCAGTTTGATAAAAAAAAAAAAAAAAGGAAAAAAGCCGATACTTGCATCAGAAATTTTAATTACCTGGGAGTCTTCAGGGCAGACCCAATAAGGCGTTTAATTTTTTTCCTCCAATTTAATTACTTTCTGCTAAGTGGTAGAGACGCTAGTTGTTTCAAGGCCATGTTGGCAGTCTGGTTTTACAAAGAAGAGTGTTTTTTTTTTCTTTGTTGGTTTGACCAAAAAGAGAGTGTTTTTTGTTTTTTTTTCCTTTGTTGGTTTTACCAAGAAGAAAGTGGTTTTTTCTTTTGTTGGTTTTACCAAGAAGAGACTGTTTTTTCTTTGGTTTTACCAAGAAGAAAGTGGTTTTTTCTTTTGTTGGTTTTACCAAGAAGAGACTGTTTTTTCTTTGGTTTTACCAAGAAGAAAGTGGTTTTTTCTTTTGTTGGTTTTACTAAGAAGAGACTGTTTTTCTTTGGTTTTACCAAGAACAAAGTGGTTTTTTCTTTGTTGGTTTTACCAAGAGACTGTTTTTTCTTTGGTTTTACCAAGAAGAAAGTGGTTTTTTTCTTTGTTGGTTTTACCAAGAAGAGACTGATTTTTCTTTGGTTTTACCAAGAAGAAAGTGGTTTTTTCTTTGTTGGTTTTACCAAGAAGAGACTGTTTTTTCTTTGGTTTTACCAAGAAGAAAGTGGTTTTTTCTTTGTTGGTTTTACCAAGAAGAGACTGTTTTTTCCTTGGTTTTACCAAGAAGAGAGTGGTTTTTTCTTTGTTTTTATTGGTTTTACCAAGAAGAGTGCTTTTTCTTTGTTACTTTTACCAAGAGGAGAGTGGTTTTTTCTTTGTTTTTTTCCTTTGTTGGTTTTACGAAGAAGAGAGTGGTTTTTTATTTGTTTTTTCCTTTGTTGGTTTTACCAAGCAGTGGGTTTTTTCCTGTCGTTTTCCTTTGTTGGTTTTACCAAGAAGAGAGATTTTTTCTGTTTTTTCCTTTTTTAGTTTTGCCAAGAAGATATTGTTTGTTTCTTTGTTTTTTCCTTTGTTGGTTTTACCAAGAAGATGGTGTTTTCCTTTTTTGGTTTTACCAAGAAGAGGGTGTTTTTTATGTGTGTTTTTTCCTTTGTTGGTTTTACCAAGAAGAGGGTGTTTTTTTATGTGTGTTTTTTCCTTTGTTGGTTTTACCAAGAAGAGGGTGGTTTTTTCTTTGTTTTTTCCTTTTTGGTTTTACCAAGAAGAGG